>CM063506.1:132741031-132746031 GCA_032207245.1 Pardosa pseudoannulata | reverse complement strand
TTTAGAATGGAAATCTCAGTACGAAAAAACTAATTCAAGAGATTTCGGTGTTCAACAAAGTTACGATTATTACTCCATTATGCATTACCCAATGAAAGCTCCAGGAACGAACAATGATGCCTTCAGAATATTAGCTAATGGAATCGACACAAATCGTATTGGTAGAGGCACCGATTTTACCCAAACAGATATTAGAAAAATCAACCAACTCTATTGTTAGAAGTACCTGATTCATTTATGATGAACCGAAGATCCAATCACCCTTAGTTAATGACTTATGAAAATAAATATTATCTCTGTATTTTCTGTAATTCAATAAAATAAAACATTCAAATTATTAAGATCCATGGGTATTTTATAAGTGTATAATTTACAGTTTCAAGCATTTGGCGGTTTCAAAACCAAAGTGGAACCAAGTCCGTTTGTCACAGTTTACAGAAATTATTGAGTAACGTTATAAACATAACTAAGTCCTGAAGATTTATAGAAATACTAGAAATATTTTAATAATTGAGGTATTTTTAACATAAATACTCATACATATGAAATGAGTATTTACATCCATGGGAAAGCGTTTTATTTTGTAAAAGAAAAATGGATTTGATTCACTGTGGTTGTGAATCACGCATTTATTATTATGAGTACATGCTGGATATATATCTATTTTGTCAGATAATTAAATTTGAATGCTTAATAAGATTACCAGTCATTTTATACAGTATATAATTTTAGTATCAAGTATTTAAGGATCTTTTACCTGTTAGAAGAATCTTGGTTCTCGGTGTCTCGTTATTTCTGAATACGTATGATACCACAGATGTTAAAGAACTATTGGTGCATGTGCTGAAAGTATGTCTGCTTTGTCTGATCATTAGTTTCTTAATACATACAATTACTATAGACACTTTATACTATATATTTTTTTAATTCTCAAGTATTTTTCTTAGTATGAATTTTTAAGGATCTTATACCTATTAGAGGAATATTGGTACTCGATATCTCTTTTGACTGATCATTATTTTCTGAATACCGTATGATACAAAAGACCCTTTAATCCATACATGTTTTACTCTCAAGTATTCTTTTGTTAAGGATCTCATTTTAAAGAACTATTGGTGCATGTGCTGAAAGTATGTCTGCATTTTCTGATCATTAGTTTCTTAATACATACACTTACTATAGATACTTTATACTGTACATTTTTTTACTCTCAAGTATTTATCTTAGATCAATTATTTATGGATCTTAAACCTTTTAAGGATCTTATACCTGTTAAAGGAATCTTGGTGGTCGGTGTCTCTCATTATTTTCTGAATACCGTATGATACTAGAGACTCTTTAATTCATACATGTTTTACTGTCAAGTATTCATTTGTTAAGGATCTCATAGATGTTAAAGAACTATTGGGGCATGTGATCTCATAGATGTTAAAGAACTAATGGGGCATGTGCTGAAAGTATGTCTGCATTATCTGATCATTAGTTTCTTAATACATACAATTACCATAGACACTTTATACTATAATTTTTTAATTCTCAAGTATTTATCTTAGTATCAATTATTTAAGGATGTTATATCTATTAGAGGAATCTTGGTTCTCGGTGTCTCTTTTGACTGATCATTGTTTTCTGAATACCGTATGATACCAGACCCTTTAATCCATACAGGTTTAACTCTCAAGTATTCATTTGTTAAGGATCTCATGGATGTTAAAGAACTATTCGTCCATGTGCTGAAAGTATGTTTGCTTGTCTGATCATTAGTTGCTTAATACATACAATTACTATAAACACTTTATACTATACACTTTTAACTCTCAAGTATTTATCTTAGTATCAATTATTTAAGGGTGTTATACCTATTAGAGGAATCTTGGTGCTCGGTGTCTCTTTTGACTGATCATTATTTTCTGAGTACCGTATGATACCACAGACGCTTTAATCCATACATGTTTTACTCTCAAATAATCATTTGTTAAGGATCTCACAGAAGTTAAAGAACTATTTGTGCATGTACTGAAAGTATGTCTGCATTGTCTGATCATTAGATTCTTAATACATACAATTACTATAGATACTTTATACTATACATTTTTTTACTCTCAAGTATTTATCTTAGTATTAATTATTTAAGGATCTTACACCTATTACAGAAATCTTGGTGCTCGGTGTCCCTTTTGACTGATCATTGTTTTCTCAATACCGTATGATACAACAGACCGTCTAATCCTTACATGTTTTACTCTCAATTATTCCTTTGTGAAGGATCTCATAGATGTTAAAGAAATATTGGTGCATGTGCTGAAAGTATGTCTGCATTGTCTGATCATTAGTTTCTTAATACATACAATTACTATAGATACTTTATACTATACATTTTTTTACTCTCAAGTATTTATCTTAGTACCAATTATTTAAGGGTCTTATACCTTTTAAGGATCTTATACCTGTTAGAGGAATCTTGGTGCTCGGTGCCTCTCATTATTTTCTGAATACCGTATGATGCCACAGACCCTTTAATCAATACATGTTTTACTCTCAATTATTCCTTTGTTAAGGATCTCATAGATATTAAAGATCTATTGGTGCCTGTACTGAAAGTATGTCTGCTTGTCTGATCATTAGTTTCTTAACACATACAATTACTATAGACACTTTATACTATAATTTTTTAACTCTCAAGTATTTATCTTAGAACTATTGGTGCATGTGCTGAAATTATGTCTTCTTGTCTGATCATTGGTTTCTTAATAATACAATTACCATAGACACTTTATACCATACATTTTTTTTACTCTCAAGTGTTTATCTACTAAGGATCTTATAAATGACTTTTGGTGCACGTGCTGACAGCGTGTCTGCTTTGTCTGATCATTGGTTTCTTAATAATACAATTACCATAGACACTTTATACCATACATTTTGTTACTCTCAAGTGTTTATCTACTAAGGATCTCATAAAGGAATTTTGGTGAACGTGCTGAGAGTGTGTCGCTTTGTCCGATCATTAGTTTTTGAATACATACATTTACTGTAGACACTTAATACTATACATTTTTTACTCTCAAGTATTTATCTACTAAGGATCTCATACATGCTTTTGTTGCACGTGCTGAGAGCGTGTATGCTTTGTGTGATCATTGGTTTCTGAATACCTTATAAAATTACCATAGACACTTTATGCCATACTGTTTTTACTCAAGTATTTATCTAAAGATATTCCTGATTATGACATCTTCACGCTTGCTAAAAGTGTATCTATTTTTTAACTGATCACTAGTTTCTGAATACCCAAGAAAATTACCTTTTACACTATTCATCACATACTTTTTTAAGACCAAGTATCTATTCCGAATCTCATACCTGTTAAAAGAGTCTCTGGTGCATGCTAAAAAGGTGTCTGCTGTAACTGACAATAGCTTATGAATACATTACTATTACCACAGATACATTAGACTTCCCTGGTAGTCATGAACTTACTTTGTAGTAATGTTCTTTACTGGGGTCGTCAACATTATTCTCGAACCATGACGGAACTCTCGTAGGTCAGCAACACCTCATGGTGTGGTGATTACCGTCGTGGCGACCATTCATACAGACTGTATGGCTCCGGCCGGGACAGGGTTAAACACACTTACCACAGATACATTAAACCATACTTTTATACTTCCAAGTATTTATTTATTAAAGAAATCATTCATGTTGAAGGAGTATCGATGAATGATGAATTGTGTCTGTTTGGACTTATCATTAGTTTCAGAAAACCAAGAACACTATTCACCTTATACATTTTTAACATCAAGTATTTATCTAATTACGGATCTAATACCTGTTAAGGTGCTCTTTGTACCTGCTGAAAGTGTGTCTACTTTAAGTAATCATTAGTTTATGAATAATCTGATCATGTGTTTCTGTATTTCAATCTTTACCTGTTCTTACATTTTTTTCTGAACCATTCACTTTATTTTCGAAAATAAATGACACTAAAATATAGCATTTTAGATAATCTTATATTCTCCAGACATGCATGATAGAACAAAAAAATTCTTCTAAATTCTTCTAACGTTTTTCAAAAACGCTAAACTTCATTTAAATATTTCAAAAATAGTGTTTTATAAATAAAGATAATAGCTTGGAAAATTAAAAATATTACAAGAGATAAGAACATTTTGTACATAAAAATATCATCTTTAAACTTCTCTATAAATAAATAATAGCGAAATCAGGACACATAAAATTCATAACATTGCGTAATAGAAGATAAACAGCAAAACACTGCTATGAAAATATACCGGGTGGTATAATAGAAACTTGCTTTATATATGAGTCCCTAGAGGTTGAACCGTTAAACCAATCAAAATGAAAATTTAGATATAGTTATTTGAATGTTTAGGATCCAGATTGTGATTATTTAAAACAGTAAACTTCTCACAGTTACAGTTACAGTGACAAAATTTCGAAATTTTTCATAGGCAACATCCATTTTTTTCGTATGCAAATTGATCAGAGCAAGGAAAACCCTTAATTGGCGTTGGAACGAGACACGTATGGCGTCAATTGGCGGCATAAATAATTTGCAAAGGAGAGCAAGGTAAAGAACCAATACCAATAAAAGGGAAGGTGTATTGACGAAAGAAACGAGACTGATTAACACAAACATGAAGAAACAATCTTTCCATACTTCTTATATCACAAGCAGTGCTTTGCAAGAGTGATCTATATTTGGTTCTTCTACTGCCTATCCCAGTGAATTATACAAAGTGCATCAATACACCTTTCCTTTTATTGTGATTGGTTCTTTACGATGTTCTTCTTCGCAAATGTTTTACTTTGCCAGTTTTCGTCATACGTGTCTCGTTCCAACGCCTTTGAAGTTTTTTTCCTGCACACGAAAAAAGTGGGTGTTGCTATTCGAAAATTTCGAAAACTTGACACTGTAACCGTAACTGTGAGAAGTATATTGTTTTAAATCATCACAATCTGGACCCCATAAATTCAAA
>CM063506.1:132726031-132736031 GCA_032207245.1 Pardosa pseudoannulata | reverse complement strand
ACAATGGTTTATATTGTTTAAATGTCATTTTTATCCTTTTGAATTTCTTTTTACATCAAATTCGGATACATAGCTATATTGTATATAGTACATATAGTATAACCTTGGAATCATTTGCATATTTTATAATATCTTAATTTTTGAGAATGTCAGTTTTACTAATTTAAATTGTTGACATTAGATTTCTTTTTACAACTGTACACTGTAAATACAAAACTGAAACTGTTCGCAAAGAAAACAAATAGCATTTAAAACCCTATAAAACATTCAAAAACTCTGTTTTCAAGCAAATTATTTTCTAATTTAGTACAGTTTTAAAATTAATTTATTTACCAAATGTAACATATATAATCATTTGTATTCCAAGCTAGAAATAATTATTCTAATAGTTATATGAAACGATTCCTGATCTCATTTTAAATATTTGCTCTCTTGTTAAATTGCTTAAAACTTTAAATTGTTGACATTAGATTTTTTTTACAACTGTACACTTTATATATAAAACTAAAACTGTTCGCAAAGAAAACAAATAGCATTGAAAACTCTATGACATTCAAAACTCTGTTTTCAAGCAAACTATTTTCTAGTCTAGTACAGTTTTTAAAATTAATTTATTTACCAAATGTAACATATATAATCATTCGTATTCCAAACTAGAAGCAATTATTCTAATAGTTATATGAAACAATTCCTGATCTCATTTTAAATTTTTGCTCTCGGGTTAAATTGCTTAAAACTTAAAATTGTTTACATTTGATTTTTTTTTACTAATGTACACTACATAAAAAAGTAAAAGTTTAAAAAAAATAGTAACAAATAGCATTTAAAACTCTAAAAAAACACTTCCAAAACTCTGTTTTAAGCAAACTATTTTCTAATTTAGTAAGTTTTAAAATTGAATTAGTTAAAACTTTAAATTGTTTACGTTTGATATTTTTTACTACTGTACACTTCATAAAAAAAAACAATTTTCAAAAAGAAAACAAATAGCATTGAAAACTCTATGACATTCAAAACTCTGTTTTCAAGCAAACTATTTTCTAGTCTAGTACAGTTTTAAAACTATATTAGGTACAAAAGAAAAAATATATAATCATTTGTTTTCCAAAGTATTAATAACTATTCTACTGGTTATATGAAACGATCCCTGATAAAATTTTAAATTTTTGCTTTCGTGTTAAATTGCTTCAAACTTTAAATTGTTTACGTTTGATATTTTTTACTACTGTACACTAAAAAAACAAAAACAAAAAAAAACAATTTTCAAAAGGAAACCAAATAGCCATTTAAAACTCTGTTTTCAAGCAAACTATTTTTTAATTTAGTACAGTTTTAAAATTAAATTAGTTACAAAAAACGAAATATATAATCATTTGTTTTCCAAACTGTAAATAATTATCCTACTGGTTATATGAAACGATTCCTGATAACATTTTAAATATTTGATTTCGTGTTAAATTGCATCAAAGTTTAAATTGTTTACGCTCGAATTTTTCACTACTGTACACTGCATAAAACAAAAGTAAAAAAAAATTTAAAAAGGAAACTGATAGCATTTAAACTCTATAACATTCAAAACTCTGTTTTCAAGGAAATTTTTTTCTAATTTAGTACAATTTTTAAAATTAAATTAGTTACAAAAGAAAAAATATATAAATATTTCTTTTCCAACGTATAAATAATTATTCTACTGGTTATATGAAACTATGATTCCTGATAACAATTTAAATCTTTGCTTTCGAGTTAAATTCCTTAACACTTTGAATTGTTTAAGTTAATATATATATAAATATATATATATATATACATATATATATATATATATATACATATATATGTATATATATATATATATATATATATACATATATATGTATATATATATATATATATACATATATATATGCATATATATATGTATATATATATATATATATATATGTATATTTATATATATGTATATATATATATATATATATATATATATATATATATACATATATATATATATATATATATATATATATATATATATATATATATATATATATATATATATATATATATATATATATATATATATATATATATATATATATATACATATATATATACATATATATACATATATATATACATATATATACATATATATATATATATATATACATATATATACATATATATATGTATATATATATATATATATATATATATATATATATATATATATATATATATATATATATATATATATATATATATATATATATATATATATATATATATATATATATTATATATATATATATATACACATATATATATATACATATATATACATATATATACATATATATATATATATTATATATATATATATATATATATATATATATATATATATATATATATATATATATATATATATATATATATATATATATATATATATATATAAGTTTGATTTTTTTACTACTGTACACTGCATAAAAAAGTAAAAATTTTAAAAAGAAAACAGGTATCATTTAAAACTCTATAAAAGAAACATTCGAAACTTTGATTTCAAGCATTTATTTATTAGAATAGTAATCCTCCATTTGACAGCATCTCACTGCACCGTAGATATATTGTTGCACTATTGTGGCGATTAAGGGTACAAAACGTTAATTTTTTCGACATCAAGATTTGACACACCGTTCCTCTGTCCTACACTTGTAGAGTCGACATTATTCAGATATCGAAAGGCAGGCTTGTTAGTTCCCGGAGCATTCGTTGGATAATGCATCACCGAGTAGTAATCATAATTCGCTTGGTTGCCGTAAACATCTGGACTACCTTTTTCGTACTGTGATCTCCATTCTGGAAGTAAGTTTCAAAATTATTTTATACAAAGGTACATATTGGCATTACACAAAGAATTTACAAAAATAATCCACTTTATAGTACGACAGTTAACGAATAAATATACACATATATTATTTTATCTACTAGTATATAACCTATCATATGATGAGACTAGCATAAAGCCAGCTATATGACGGGATCACTAAAATTTTTAATTTTCCAGAATTGTTAAAGTACACTATGAGGCAGGTAAAAAAAATGGTTTGTTTTTTGGCTTAGAATTATCTTGCAGCAAAAAATAATCGATGATTAAACTTTAATATAACACATACGTACATAATCTATTATTTAATAAAAAAATATAAAAGAAAATTAATTACGTAATTTCTAAGTTCAGTAATAAAAAGTATGAAAATAATGCAAACGATATTTAAATAATTTAAAATAAGAAATGATTCAATGAGAGGGTTAAAGGAAGGACGTCATAATGATAGAAAAAAATGTTATTTTCATTTATTTATTATGTAATAAATTGATAAATTTAATCGCCTGCTCTTAACCGGAGAAAATAAGGTTTGAAATAATCGTATTAAACTCTCGAGTGGATTTCGAACGTTTTAAATATGACAGTATTTTTCGCTGTGACATGAAGCATATTTACACCAATTTATCTTAGAATCAGATCGATATTTAAGGAGAAGCTAAACTTTATTCGCTTTGAATGTTGCTAACCCTAACTCATTAAGAATCTAATATGGACGCCTATTTCCATTCCAGGGCCAACCGCTTCAAAAATTCGTGGACAGACGGACAGATAACTTAGGCTATTATTATATAGGGGATTCGTAAAATTTTTGACTTTCCAGAATTTTAATGTACTCTATGATGCAGGTAAAAAATGGATTATTTTTTTGGCTGAGAATTATATGGTACAAAATATAAAAGATGACTTATAATTACATTTTTTCCGTTACTATTTAGATTTTAATTTGTAATAGACAATTATCTGTGACAAAAATTAGGCATATTTCAGATTTAACATTAAAAAATTCTTATCAATTAGTAATCTAGACAATCTGGAGGTTTTATAATAAGTATATTTTTAACTAACATATAGCCCGTAATATGACGGGATTAGTAAAATTTTTGACTTTCCAGAATTTTAAAGTACCCTATGTTAAAAGTAAAAAATGGTTTGTTTTTTGGCTGAAAATTATCTGGCACATAATATGAAAAATGTCTTATAATTACATTTTTTCGGTTTTACCTATTTAGATTTTAATTTGTAATAGACAATCATCTGTGACAAAAATTAGGCATATTTTAGATTTAACATTAAAAAATTCTTATCAATTAGTAATCTAGACAATCTGGAGGTTTTATAATAAGTATATTTTTAACTAACATATAGCCCGTAATATGACGGGATTAGTAAAATTTTTGACTTTCCAGAATTTTAAAGTACCCTATGACACAGGTAAAAAATGGTTTATTTTTTGGCTGAGAATTATCTAGTACATAATATGAAAAGTGACTTATAATTACATTTTTTCTGTTTTACTATTTAGATTTTAATTTGTAATAGATAATTTTTCTGTGACAAAAATTAGGTATATTTCAGATTTAACATTAAAAAATTCTTATCAATTAGTAATCTAGACAATCTGGAGGTTTTATAATAAGTATATTTTAAACTAACATATAGCCCGTAATATGACGGGATTAGTAAAATTTTTGACTTTCCAGAATTTTAAAGTACCCTATGTTAAAAGTAAAAAATGGTTTGTTTTTTGGCTGAAAATTATCTGGCACATAACATGAAAAATGACTTATAATTACATTTTTTCGGTTTTACCTATTTAGATTTTAATTTGTAATAGACAATTTTCTGTGACAAAAAATTAGGCATATTTCAGATTTAACATTAAAAAATTCTTATCAATTAGTAATCTAGACAATCTGGAGGTTTTATAATAAGTATATTTTAAACTAACATATAGCCCGTAATATGACGGGATTAGTAAAATTTTTGACTTTCCAGAATTTTAAAGTACCCTATGACACAGGTAAAAAATGGTTTATTTTTTGGCTGAGAATTATCTAGTACTTAATGTGAAAAAAGACTTATAATTACATTTTTTCGGTTTTACTATTTAGATTTTAATTTGTAATAGACAATTTTCTGTGACAAAAATTAGGTATATTTCAGATTTAACATTAAAAAATTCTTATCAATTAGTAATTTAGACTATGTGGAGGTTTTATAGTAAGTATATTTTAAACTAACATATAGCCCGTAATATGGAGGGATTAGTAAAATTTTTGACTTTCCAGAATTTTAAAGTATCCTATGTTACAGGTAAAAAATGGTTTGTATTTTCGCTGAGAATTATCTGGTACATAATATGAAATAGGACTTATAATTACATTTTTAGGTTAACTATTTAGATTTTAATTTGTAATAGACAATTTTCTGTGACAAAAAATTAGGCATATTTCAGATTTAACATTAAAAAATTCTTATCAATTAGTAATCTAGACAATCTGGAGGTTTTATAATAAGTATATTTTAAACTAACATATAGCCCGTAATATGGAGGGATTAGTAAAATTTTTGACTTTCCAGATTTTTAAAGTACCCTATGTTACAGGTAAAAAATGGTTTGTATTTTCGCTGAGAATTATCTGGTACATAATATGAAATAGGACTTATAATTACATTTTTAGGTTAACTATTTAGATTTTAATTTGTAATAGACAATTTTCTGTGACAAAAAATTAGGTATATTTCAGATTTAACATTAAAATATTCTTATCAATTAGTAATCTAGACAATCTAGAGGTTTTATAATAAGTATATTTTAAACTAGCATATAGCCCGTATTATGACGGGATTAGTAAAATTTTTGACTTTCCAGAATTTTAAAGTACCCTATGACACAGGTAAAAAATGGTTTATTTTTTGGCTGAGAATTATCTAGTACATAATATGAAAAGTGACTTATAATTACATTTTTTCGGTTTTACTATTTAGATTTTAATTTGTAATAGACAATTTTTCTGTGACAAAAATTAGGTATATTTCAGATTTAACATTAAAAAATTCTTATAAATTAGTAATCTAGACAATCTGGAGGTTTTTTAATAAGTATACATTAAACTAGCATATAGCCCGTCATATGACGGGATATATACTAGTTTTATTCATTTTAACAACTGAAAATGACAGTATTGTCCCCGTAATTGTTTTCTTGACGTACGAAGGTGTGAAGAGTGTCTTTTTTAAAGCACCGACAGAGAAAAGGAATTTTGCTTTGATCGAGTCGGCCAGGTGCTTCAGCTACCCCAAGTACAAGGGTCAAAGAGGGTGGGGGGGTCGATCTCCCCTAAAAACGAGGTTTTCTGTTTGAGAAAGAAAGAAGCAGGGCACGACTCCCTGCTGAACTCTGAGAAAGCAGGTTAATCTCGAGTTATCTCCTCTCTGGATGATAAGTTGCATCTGCATTGAGTTTAATTGTTCTTTAAACGTTTCTTTTTGTTAAATAAATCAACCGTTGTTAAGTTTTAATCATCTACCTCTCTGGTTACTTCGTCTCCATGTCTGCTTCAATGCACGATACTCAGGCGAAGTCATATCCAAAATGACTAGGGTGTGACTGACTATCGGAAATAGAAACATCGCATCCACTCGGCGAACTATCAGAGCCCATACAAAACGTGGTACATAAAATAAATGCTTATAATATTTATAATAATTTTGTAATTGGAAATATATATCTACGACCAATATCAGCACAGAAAATGGCCGACCAAGGACTTTTTGATTGGACTGTACGCAGCACGGTAACGTAAAATGTTAAAATGTGTTAGTATTCTTAATCACCATAAGAATTTTCAAACGAATAAGAACCATAAGAAGTTTCAAAATGTTTCAAACGAATTTCAGAGAAGGTTCGGGTTTTAAAAAGAATTCTTATCTTTTAAAACATTACAGCCAGTCGAGGATTTTTCTATGCACACTTTATGCAACGCGGTGCTTCAAAGTGGGATTAAGAGGTGTCAGTGATTTTAATCCTCATACGGGAGAGTTTTATTACAGTTAAGTGGAGGAATGTTTCCTAACAAAACCGGGATAAAGCTTGGACACGAATTCGACCATAACATGAATGCTTATCACACTGAAAATATTTTTTTGTAACCGGAAGTGTATTTCTGCCATAATGGTAGAGCAAAAAATGGCCCTTCGGGGAATTTAGCATGCATATTTTGTGTAACACGGGGATCAAAGTGTTGTTGTTGTTATTGTTTCTTATGCTACTTGGACAAAGCAAGCCCGATTGAGCCTGCAAACTCTCGTATTAAGTCCAACGGATGCGCCTTTCGTTTTAATAAGCACCATTAACACTTTGACTGCTATGGCTATCATATGTGATATCCAGTGATATTTCCGTTGAGACACTGGCTATCCGATATGATAACCATGGTGTTTTAACACTTCAGGCCATGGCTATCAAAGATGTTATCAGTTACATGAAAATCGTATTGGAGTTTGATTGTTGGGCTCCCTACGATGTGTTAGGTATGCGTGGTTTGCGCAAATTGGTATATGTGACGATTTTCTGAGCTAAGTTTTATGAAAAATTAAATATTTGGAACACGCAACAAAAAAGGGAATGTATATAAATAGAGAGAGTTTGTTTTAAAATATTGTTTGTTTTGAAATACTGTTTTTATATATAGTTTTATGTTGAAAAAATACAAATTACACAAAAAAAAAGTTTGGCCCCGTTGTGAACATTTGCAATTTTGGCTTGGCAGACAAAGTGTTAAGGTGAAAGAACGACTTCGCTTAAGAAGGTCCTCTTAATTTTGAAGCAGGGACCACGCAGAAGACCCTTAGACTTGGCCTGCCACCCCCAGAGGTATTAATTGAGAACTTGGAAGACCTTGTAACCACGAACACATTTTACGTGCCCTAGTCACCTTTAGCAGATGCGATGGATCTTAGATCGGCTCTGGTTCCGAACCCAAAATCTCTCAGTTACGAGATCGTTGCCTTTGCCGACTGAGCTACCGAGGTTCAATAAATACACTTAAAAGCACTAATTAAAGAGGGATAGAATCATTTACTATGTAACAAATTATTAAATTACCTTCATTTAGTGAGAAAATGGTAACAGTGGATAAAGTAGGTGAATTGAAAGAACACAGGTTTCAAATATCACGTGGAACTCTTGTCATCGGAAATGCTTATTAAGTGTGAATCGAATTTTGGCAGTAAGTGGTCATAAGACAATTATAACGTAGGGTAGGCCAATGACTTCCTTTGAATATTTTTCCACGATAACCTATTTCCTGATTATTGGTCTCCAAATCAAATTTACATACCTTTGCCGACTGAGCTACTGCGGCAGTTAAAGTGTTAAAAGGTATCAGTATTGCTATTCACAAGAAAGAATGTGTTTTATTAAAGTTATCTGCAGAAGTGTTTTCAAACTAACTTTGACCATAAGATATATGATTATCTTTTAAATTATTTTATAATTGGCTATATATGTCTACAATGAAAAAATGACCAGCCGAGAACTTTACTATGCACAGTTTACTCAACGCGGTGATATAAAGAGTTATTAAAACGTCTCAGTGTTTATAATCCCCATACAAAAGAGCTTTATGGCAGTTAAGTGAATTAACTCTCTAAGCGGTTCGCACGTACAATTCCGCAAAACCAATTATGTCTTCAAAGCGGTTTCAAGTACAACTTTTCGACCTCCAAAAACGTTCGGAAAATGGATGTAATGTATATTTCTGCCAGTGTTTTCCCCCATGGAGTTTTGAGATAGGAGGGTCAAGTCGATTGTTTAGGAACTGCACCCCTCTTTGACTGACCTTCATTGAGGGATGCACCCCTACTCCATGAAGCACAAAGACGCTGATAGCTTTTCATGGATTTGTAAATCTCTATTTCGAAGTATTTTATTTGCGGTAGCAGATGTATCTCTAATTGCACCACTTAAATATCTTGGATGAATTTCGTAAAAAAAATATAAATAAATCTCTTAAAGAATATTTTTATTTGTACTTTTAGAATCCATTATTTCTTATGGGATGATCTTCGAGACTTGACGAGCTTTATGTGTATTAAAAATTAACAATCTATAATATCTATTAAATATCTATTTATAACCGGAAGTAAAGGAACAATAACGAGGGTGGATTTCCCGTATTCCATTCTAGTCGACAAAGGGTGAAGTAAAAAATCATAGAACGCTTTGGCCACTGACACAATAAATCTTTAGCATATTTTTGGAGACATTTTTTCCTCAATATGTTCCACTCGGAGGGTTAAGGTGATGGTAAACTTTCAAATTGCCTAAAATCGAAGGAAAATTCGAATTTTCGATTTTAGTGAATAGTGAAAGAATATATCCTTAGGAATACAGAGCAAAAAGAATTTTTTCATTCCCATCATTTTATCATTAATTATGGGTATAATAAGCGTAACATTACTTATGGGTATAGCAATAATAACTTCAAATGCTGTTTACTCAGAAGTAAAATTTTCATATATTACAAATGTTTAAAGTACTCCAGGGGCATTGAAAATAGACCATTGTCTCTGAAATTCCAGTATTATTTACATTAGAGTTAGAATTAGAATTGGAGATAGAAGGTGGGGCGGCCCATAAGGGCACCAGCACTGCGGCCCAAGGCCTATTGTACTGAACCCCCCCCCATTCACTAGAACAAAGAGTTCCAGCAGAAGGTTAAGAAATATTTAACCATTAGATCTCAGAGAGGCCAATAGCTGAGATAAATCTCAGCAGCAATTTAACCAGAAAGTTAATAAGCTCCCACGGCTCGATGAAGTGATACCCAAGGAATTGAAATCTCTTGGCACAGTAGTAGTCACATTAACACAAAACATACGATGAACTCTCCTCTGCCATATGGCAACCCCTACATACTGGGTTATCCATAATGCCAATACTGTTTAACGTTAATACGTTAGAGTTTATAAAATGAAGTCTAGTTGAAACGGGTATGTTTTGAAGCATATATGTTAGTTACACATTTTAATTATCCGCTATAGCTGTTTATTCTACAAAATATGGGTATCAACATCATAATTGTTTTTTTTTATATTTTCTAT
>CM063506.1:132708531-132718531 GCA_032207245.1 Pardosa pseudoannulata | reverse complement strand
AATGAAGATTAAGGTAATTGGTTTTTACAGAGTCTCAGTTTGAGAAAAAATGGTACATTTATTATTTCTATATATAGAAAATGGGGTACAGTTATACTTACCCATTACCACTAATAACCATAACGTAGTCTCTCTGTGAACCCCGCGGAGATACCTTGAGTCTTCTAGTTTTACCATTCAAAAGATTGAGAGCATCTGTGATTCGTTGTTTCTGAGTAGCAGCTAAATGTTGAGTGTTAAAAAATAATCAGTCACATCAAGAATTTTACAAGGTTATTTGCATAATTAAAAAAAATATATAAAAAAATAATATTCTTTTATTTAAAACAATTGATTTGAAATATGAAATTTAGAAGAAATATTTAGCAGTTAAATATTCTGTTAGTAGTCCAATAAACACCAAACTAAGCCCATATGTCTGTGAGGACATCCGGGCGAGGACCCCCCCCCCCTGGTAGGCAAATCTCAAGCATTGAGGCACCCCACAACGCAAGGCACCCCCAGCTCTTAGATATGTAAATTCTAATGTATCAGAACTTCGCAAGTTATGACGTTAAGTATATCAAGTGCGGAACTATCTGGCTGCCGAACTGGTGAAAGTAGTATAAAGACAGGCGAGGTTGAAATCTGCGTCCTGGTATTTTGGTTCTTCTCTTCGGCTCTCCCTTGCAAGGAATTGCTATGAAATAATTAGCTCCAACTCATGACTGTTTAAGCAATATGAAATGCTTCAGCTAATTACCTACTTGCATAACTAAGGTACAGTGTATTACTATTTTTTTAGGCTTTAGTATGTTATGTAAACCTCATCTGTGAAATTCTTCTTAATTTATTTGTTATTTACGTTTATCATTTTTCTTTTTCACCTAAGTATTTATTCTTGCTAAATAAATATTTTTGTTTACTTTAAAACGTATGTATTTTCTTCCATACATGATGACATGTTGTTTTAAGTAGTTAATGGACTTTCATTTTAGTCAAATCCACTACACAACCCCCTCATGGGCTTGTAATAAAATATTATATCCTAACACAATCCCCCTTAGGGAGCCGCAGGCGCAATCCACCAGCAAACGCAGAGGACTGGCATTGCTGAGGAGAATTTGGAAGACAATTGGATGGTTAGAGGACTTCTTGAAGCCGGAATTAGCGAGGGCGGCTCGAACCACACGAGCCGAGGGAGGAGAAGGTAAGGAAGATTATCTCGTTGCACCTAAGGACGACAAGCCGACGAAACCAAACAAGAAGAATAGGAAATTTAGTGAATCGATAATCCTTGGGCAACCGTGGCAACCTTTGGCCACGGGACCACCACTCAAAGGACATTTTTTGAACTTTCGAAACTTCGGCCGAACGTGCGGAACCCTTGTGACTCGGTTTTTCTGAAAAAAGCACCCTGAAGCTTCACAATTGCTTCAGATGCAGAAAAAGCTCTGGCATGACCTGACTGTAAAAAGAGGTGGAAATAAATTTATTAAAAAAAAATAAATAATGGCCGAAAAGGAGGAGCTATTTAGAGAACAGCGCACACTCAAGTACATAAAATATTTGTTATAGGTGCTCCTCATACAATAAGTTTTATAAAAGAACCCCATCACAGTAATTATTATAATTTAACTAAAAAATTATTTTAACAAATATTTACCGATTGCACTTAAATATGTAGAACAATAATTAAACATTTTGCTAGAAAAACAATAACTTAACTAAAATCCTTAGAAAATATGTAACATATAACAAGCAACCTTAAAATGTACGAACTGATTAAATAGTATAAACTATACTGTTGAAACAAAGTAATAGATCCTGCTAGATGTGTCAAGCACTAAATATTTTCTCTAACGTCTAGATAGATAATAAGCTTATTTGAGATTATCATACAGCCTATTGTAGTATCATTGTTTAGGCTTTGAATTTATAACTTTTAATACATTTCTTGTTTTATTCCACAAATAATGTATACACACACACACATATATATACATATATATCTATATATATATATATATATATATATACATATATATATATATACATACATATATATATACATATATATATATATATATATATATATATATATATATATATATATGCACACACACACACACACATATATATATATATATATATATATATATATATATATATATATATATATATATATCTACATATATATACATACATATATACACTCACTTCCAAAAGTTAAGCACGAAGATGAAAATGCTAATTTTTGGAAGCCAATCAGAATTGAAGAGGATGCAATTCGTTGCAGAAGTAGATGGAAGTATGAAAATATGTTAGTTAACAACCAATCGCATTTTCATGTCAAGAAATATGCAAAAAAGTACAGTTTTATAAGATCCCAGATAAGATTATAAGGTTACAGAAGTTGATTGTAAGTGCTGATAGAAGGTGTTTAAAACTTTCGTACAATTTGTTTTCAAAACAAACGTGTTTCCATGACTTCCAGAAGACGAATGGAAGATTCTGAGCACTGGAGTGCTGGGAAGCGCATTGAAGGAGACGGCTATTTATGACAATTCTATGACGGCTGTTCGGTATCGAGATGAAGTCCTAGAACCCATTGTGAGATTTTACGCTATTTGTTGACGATAACGCACATCCCCATAGAGCTGACATTGTCGATGACTACCTGGAAAGTGAAGAGATTACGCTTATGGCTTGGCCAGTATATTCGCCCGACCTTAATCCCATTACAAATCTTTAGGATGCTCTCGGCCCTGCTGTATCTTCAAGTTTCTCACCTCCAGCCACTCTTATTGAGCTTGAAACTGCTCTAGAAGAAGAATGGCGATTGCTTAATTCTTCGGTGATTGACCACCTAATTGAAAGCATGGTCACAAGGTGTAAACTTTGTATACAGATGACGGGAGGCTTCATACCCTATCAATATCCTTTTTTTTCATTTTATTCTGTTTATTTTCAGTTTATTCATAATTCTGTTTAAGTCTCCAGTATGTCTTTATCTGATAACTTGTAAAAATTTACTATTGTTTTCATTTGTGCATATAATTATTGATTTTGTTTTATGCATAAATATATATGCTACTTTCCTTCCGAATTCTGTGTCGTGCATATAATTATTGATTTTGTTTTATGCATAAATATATATGCTACTTTCCTTCCGAATTCTGTGTCGATCATATATATATATTGGTTTGCATTTTACATATATTTCGTGTTCTTCGTGTATATATATATATACATACATATACACATACATATATATATATATATATATATACATATATATATATATATATATATTTATATATATATATATATATATATATATATATATATATATACATATATATATATATATATATATACATACATATATATATATATATATATATATATATATATATATATATATATATATATATATATATATATATATATATATATATATATATATATATATATATATATATATATATATATATATATATATATATATATATATATATATATATATATATCAGCTGCATTGCGTCATTAAAAATTCTTAATTGTCAATCCTTAAACTGCTTCTTTTTTATTTTTGAATTTTACACTATTATGTATATATATGAAACATTCTGATCGGTACACATTATTAATTCAAGTGTAAATAACTTCAGTATTATAATCGATCTGGTACAGTATAAATTGGGTTAATATAAAGTGAAATATCAAAATATTCTTACTGAAATCATTTGAAATGACGTAAGGGATCACATTGGTTGACCACTTGCTTGAGGGATACTTATCGAAGCGAATCCCCTGTCTAGCCTAATTATAAAAAGTATGCTGTTAGTAATCGGACAGTTATTCAGTTAAACACAAATATACCACTATATCATATTATTATTATTATTATTATTATTATTATTATTATTATTATTATTATTATTATTATTATTATTATTATTATTATTATTATTATTATTATTATTATTATTATTATCATTATTATTACCATTATTATTATTATTATTATTATTATTATTATTATTATTATTATTATTACCATTATTATTATTATTATTATTATTATTATTATTATTATTATTATTACTACTACTACTACTACTACTACTACTATTATTATAGTTTGGTCTCCCTTTATGTAACTAACAAATATTTTAAAAGAAATAAAACTTCTCAATCGAAATATTTTTATTGAAAAATATTTCTTTCCTTTCCTTGATTTGTACTTGATTTTTATTTTAAGAGAACACATCACCTTTAAATAAATTTAAATAGAAAAAGTTTTCTTACTTTTCGCTATACCATGTATTTTTTAATTACTCTCGCACAGCATGGCGTATTTAATTAACTTTGATAAGTTAACTTTGTTTCTAAAAAGTAAGAACTTTTTTGAAACAAATTGTAAAACGAGAGCTTGTTGTAAATATTTTAAAAAAATTTCTAACCCACTGTGCGCAGACTTAAATAACTCAAATTTAGTTTCATTAATAATTTTTTTTTTCGCAAACAAAATCTCCATCTATTTAAACTTTTCAAAAGTACGAAAAATATTACACCAGGGAGTTAAATTTAAAAAGCTGTAATAAAATTTAAATATTCCATTTTAAATAATGTTATTGTTTCTGATGCCACTTGATCAAACCAAGCACGAATGAGCCATATGCTATTCGTATTAACCCTCTAAGCGGTTCGCACGTACAATTCCACCAAACCGATCTGTCTTCAAAGCGGTTGCCACGTACAATTTTCGACCTCCAAATATGTTCCGAAAATGGATGTAATGTACATTTATGCCAGTGTTTTTTCTGCTAGTGTTTGAGGTAGGAGGGTCAGGTCGATTGTTTAGAAACTGCATCCCTCTTTGACTGACATTTATTGAGGGATACACCCCTACTCCCTGAGGCACAAAGGCGCTAACAGTTTTTCATGGCTTTGTAAATCTCTATTTCGAAGTATTTCATTTGCGGTAACAGATGTATCTCTAATTGCACCACTTAAATATCTTGGATACCTTTCGTAAAAAAGCAAAAATAAATAATTCTCTTAAAGAATATTTTTATTTGTACTTTTAGAATCCATTATTTCTTATGGGATGATCTTCGAGACTTGACGAGCTTTATGTGTATTAAAAATTAACAATCTATAATATCTATTTATAACCGGAGTTAAAGGGACAATAACAAGGGTGGGTTTCCCGTATTCCTTTCTAGTCAACAAAGGGTAAAGTAAAAAATCATAACGCTTTGGCCATTGACACAATGAACCTTTAGCGTATTTTTGGAGACTTTTTTTAATCGGTGTGTTTGTTCCACTCGGAGGGTTAAAGCAAAGGGCTTTCGTTTTAACAAGCACTTCTAGGGTAAAAGTAACACTTACAGTGATCCCTCGTTTGTCACGATTAATGGGGACCAGAACCTTTCACGAAAGCTGAAAAACCGCGAAGTAGAATTTGCCCCTAGGAATTTTCGTGTATACGGGTACAGGAATGTTTTAAATATATAAACAGTATTTATACTTTACACATTTAAGACAAAAAGTCCAACAGTATACGTATTTACTTAAACGTGTCAGTGCTAATTTATAAGGTTAACTACAAAACCTTATTGAGTAACAAACATTAATCAACATTTCTTTCTGAGAGAGACGAAGAGTCTAGTGTTGGTGACGGAGGAGAGGCTCTCCCTTGACTCGTAGAAGTTTTAGATTCATTCGGAGACTCTTCTGCTGGAAGCGCTGACTGTAGAGACTTGGAGAGAAATATGAGGATAGGTAGTTGGTGTCTTTTCTTTCAAAATTCCCCTGTACAAGGACAAAACCCCGTCAATGCGATTGCTGAACTCGACAGCTCGAACCATATTATCGTCAATGTCTTGCCAGGTGCGAATTCTTGACAGGTTGCACAATTGTTGCAGATTCTCCATTGTAATGCCACGCTTTTCAGTTTGTTCTTCGTCTTCCTCTTCATTTTCTTTGTCACTTGCAGACTTTTAGGACTCATATTAAAACTTTATCTGCTGCACAAAATATCATCATTCGGCAAATCACTAATTCTCCATGGTACTATCGTAATTGTGAAATTCACAGGGAAATTAATCTCCCTACTCTTTCAAATTTTCTCAAAATTCTCGCCTTAAATTTTTATTCTAGCATAAGCGTTGATCATTTACTGGACTTAGCCCAATATGACCATACGGACCCTGCAAATGCTAAGCGTCCCTTAGCTGTTTTGGACAGAAGCATAGAATGAATTCTATTGGCCCTCATCAGCCAATCTCTTTTCTCCTCTCTCTCAGCTCAATCCCTTACGTTTTTCCTATCTACCTTCTCACTGAAACTACGCAGAAATTCTATTGGCCCTCCAGAGCCAATCAAATTTCTCCCAGCACCCAGCTGGATCCTCGTGTTTTATAGACTTGATCTACTATGCTTCTTGCTCCTCCATTACCCCTTGTACTTTTCCTTGGAAAAAAAAAAAGCCCTTCTACTGTTATTCTGTTATTATCACAGGACAGTCAGTTAATTTTATTACTTCATTTTTGTTTACCTAACTGTGTACTATTTTGCTCAACCTACTGTGTATTAATTGTCAACCTAACTTGTGTATTTACTTGCCCTCACCGAACTCATGAACCTTAGCTTATTTTAACCTTTTATCTCTTATATTTTTAAATTATCTTCGACTTTTTTAAGCCTCAATATCGTTGCAATATATCAGCTATGTCTCTTACCATGCATATACAGTAATCTGGCTTAGAGGGCTTGGCCCAGGAAAGTCAGACCCGAGAGCTCCAGTGTGATGTCCAGTGCGATGTGCAGACTTTTTCATCTCAAGAGCCCAGTCTACGTGATCTGCCAACTCATCTCTTTGTTTTACATGCGCGTATCCTTCTCTCTCACGTATCAACATGAAACAACCCTCCTTTCCATAGTGTGGCTGCCGACATGGTTGTATTATTTCATTTTTATTTTTTGATGACTATTTTGGAAAAACCCGCGAAGCACTAAAGCCACAAAACATGATCCGCGTAGTGGCGAGGAAATACTGTATACTCAAGTGGTTCCTCATAATTTTGAAACAGGAGATAAGTAGAACATGTATAGGTTTAGCCTGCCACTTCGCCTGCCCAGAGGTAATTTTGAAGGAACTATTTGCAAGGACCAACGGACATTAAGTTTTCATTTTAGTAGTATAGTAGTCCAGGTTAGTTAGTAGAACATCGAAACAGTAGAGTAGATTTTCATTGTACTCATCTAAAAACTTTCATTTAGCAAATATCGTACAGGAATAGCCACTCTCAGAGGTATCACCAATATTGAGGACATTGGAGGACATTGAGACCACGGACATATTTTCATTTTAAATACTATAAATAGTAAATAAAATAAAGAACAACGAAAAGTAGGTAGAGTTTCATTGTACGTCTATAACGCATTTAAAATCAATATGTACAATAGCTTTTTATTTAGAATGTGCGCAAACTGACAAACACCATTTCCAGTAAAATGCATTAAAAAAATTTATAGTTTTCTTAAAAGCTATAATATTAAATGGAAAGATTCTATAGTTTTACATCTTCTAATTTAAATACTCCACTGCGGTTAATTTTAAACGATCCAGAAATGTTCAGAGATTTGAAAATATAACAATTAAAAAATTAATTTTTTTTTTAATGCTTTTGCTGGACTCCCATAATGTTGAATCAGATTGCGGACAACATCTAATGGGCCCCGAAAGCGGTTCCTCCTGAAATTTCTGACATAACAGTAATTAAAGTTAGACATATATAATTTTTTTTTGGTATGTGGTACCTCCATGTTTTTTTACATGTAATGATCTAAGTGGGAGAAAAACTATATTCAAAGTTCGGCATTCTGCATACAGCTTGTCTAATATTATTGATAAATTCCACGGCGATTATACTCCACGTGTTCAACTGTTCACAATTTAATCTTCAGAGCCTGAGAAACCATGTCGTTACAAAAAAAAACTGCTCGACAGCAATGCACTTACATCATTTATGGTTAACATTTTACAAACGATGTAAAATTTCCGATATTTTTTTGTTTCATTCTAAACATCCATTGTCTGTTTCTGACTTCCATACGACAAGTTTTTTTATTTGTTATTGGCAAAATTTCATTTATCTGCGTTAGGCATCTGCCAAACATTCTGCTTATACAGTGGACTCCGCTTAGTGTGATCAGATTGGGACACCATGATTTTGATAACGATAACCGATTGAAAACAATAAACGATATGCATAATTAGATAATCTTACCCCCTCCCCTTTAATTTACATGAACTAAATTTCAAAATAAAATGAAAATACTCACCTTATATTTATGTACTGTATATTATCCTTTAAGACATAAGAATTGCATACATAATGAAAAAAATTCATCAATTGTTGACTGCCTACAATTTTTTCTAAAAAGATTATTGATAAATTCCACGTTTCCACATACTCCACGTTTCAACACTTTCAATGTAATTCAGAGGCTGAGAATTGTTTAACTGCTCTACAGCATTGCACTGACTCATTTTTGATAACATGTTATAACGATGTAAAATTTCGATATTTTGTTTTCATCTTAAATCATTTGTCTTTCTGGCTTCCATAACGACAAGCTGCATGTGAGCTAGCAAGGCATAAAATGTGAATACGCTCCCTCTTAGTTAGGATAAGAATGGGTTTCCTTCTGCTTATCTGAGAACCACAGACCACTAGCAGGGTGTACGTATTTCTGAAAATTTCCAGTAACGTGTAATTCCCCAACTCCTTTCTTCATTCCCCATTTCTCTAGGTGGATGAGGTAAAATTCTCGGAAATTAAAACAACAGCGAAGGGAAAGAAAATATTGGGTTCTTTCTAAATACATTGTGAATATCCCGTTGCCAGTTAAAATGAGGTTCGGAAACTGATAACGTTAACCCAGGTAACGATCACATAAAGCGATAATTTTAACATAGAAATGAATGGAACAAATCGGGGCCAAGGGATTTCTATAACAATAAGCAATTGATAACATTAACCTCGATCACATTAAGCAGAGTCTACTGTATATATTTTATTTCGTTTTTTTAACTGATTAAATGAAATGTTGTTTTATAAAATTCGAAATTGTTTCTATAAAATATTATAACTGCAAACTATTGCAAACTATTATCATATGTTTTTTCGTGGTGCAGCTGAATTTTAGGCAGGTCTTCATTATTTAATAAGAAGTGGAGTCAAAAAAGATCAGACGCCAATTTCATAGACAGATGAATTAGGAGAAGCTTTTGAAGCTTCCAAAAAGATGGTTTCCCAGGCAACCTTACTTTATCATCCTAAACCCGAAGCGCAGCTGTGGTGCGCTATTTGCATAAACCACAGATGTAAATATGCTTCGTACACTCTTACCCATTATATAAATTCAGGCAAGTCTTCACAATTTCAACAATTTCATAAAAAGTAGAGACAGATGCCACATTTCATGGACCGAGATGGCACACCATAATTAATAGCAGCGTTTGAAGCTTGCCAAAACAAAGGAAGGGTTTCACAGGCAGACTTGACTTTACTAATCCTAAAACTAATCGAAGCGAAGTCTCTGGTGTGCTATTTGCAAAGCACCACAGACATTTAAAACTCTGCTTCGTAGACTTTTACCCATTATATAAATTCAAGCAGATCTTCACGATTTAATAAAAAGTAGAACCAGATGCCAATTTCATCTACAGATGAATTAATAGGAGCGTCTGAAGCTTCCAAAAAGATGATTTCACAGGCAGACTTACTTTACCATCCTAAACCCGGAGCGAAGCTCTGGTGTACTTTTTGAGTACACCACAGATGTAAATATGCTTCGTAGACTTTTACCCGTTATACGGGTGTTTGTGAAATAGAAACTAGGGCTTCTATATGCAGTAGCTCTCGCACAAGTACGCCAATGGAGTAATCTGCAAATATATTTTACACTATTTTAAAAGTGTAGAGTCTTTTTAATGTGATGA
>CM063506.1:132646031-132701031 GCA_032207245.1 Pardosa pseudoannulata | reverse complement strand
TTACAATTGTACCCATTTTTTCTTCGTTTATTCTGTATAATTATTTGAAGTTTGTATTACTTCTTATTCTTCTTCTGAATTTACTATTTTTTCAGAAAATCCATTATTTTAGAAATATTCGGAAACATTTGGATTTTTTTTAATGTTTAATTTATGTATGAGTATACAAATAATACTGTATAATATATTGTATTTCAATGCAAAAGCTTAAAATAAAATGGAAAATTTAGCTTTGTCATTATTTGCGCAAATAATAGACTACACTTATTAATTTATTTGGTAGACCACAATATATTGTTTGTATTATACAAATCGTTCGATTTTTTAAAATCCCTTTTAGTCTCATTATTTAACAAGCATCGATTCAAATGATAAATTTTAAAAAAAATAAAAAAAAAAAACAAAGCAAAAAAAATAACAACTAAAAAAATAATTTTATTTTATTCCCTAGGCATATTCTATAAATATTTATCAAGAAAAAAAAGAGTATCCAGAAGCAAAGTCAAAATTAAACGAACAATTTATTAGTTGATTCACTATTTGTATTCCTTACATTTATTAACTAAAAATAATTTAATCGATATTTTTTCATTGTTCTTAATGTATTTAATTTCTTTCTCAAACACTAGGTCAACTTAACATTATTTTTACAATCTCATGAACTTGTTAGTGTAATATTTTGTTTACTGCACTACTATTTGTATTGCTTATTAAAAGTCACTTCTAATTACATAATACATTATATATCAAAATTAAAAATATTTAAAACTACTTTAAATCAGGCATTTTTACTTTTGACAGTTAAACCATTAAATTCAATCAGTTTGACCGGTAAAATTCAATTATCTAAAATAGGACTGCAAAAAAAAATTAACTATTTGAACAGAAAAAGGTTGTAGCATAACCTGATTAATTTATTATTCTTTTTATAAGTATATAACTGGGAGTTAGCTAACTAATAAACTATGATACTATTAAAAATTCAAGATAAGATACTATTAAATTATTCAAAACAATATAGTTTAATTTTTTACTCTTTTAAAATACGTTTAAAGATTCTATAAAATATATAATTGGTTAACAAGTTAAAATAAAATAAATTTTTAAAACACCCATTTACCATGACTAAAAAATTTATTTAACATATATTTAATATAAAATTAATATTAAAAATCGTGATGTAAAATTCATCTCTATGAAATTATTTTTTTCTAATTATTTATCTAGTTTATTTATTTAATTTATTTAATTTCTATTTATTTATTTATTATATGTTATATAATTAATATAAAAATAACGTTACACTATATTAAAAACTAAAAATTAAGTGTACATATCTAATTTTGCTTCTTAATCAGTTCAGCATTAAACTGAATAATAGTGTAAAGAAGTTAATCCTTTTTAATCCTTTTTTTTAAGGAATTAAATTTTCCTAAACCGTAAATATGCTTATATTTCACTTTTATTTTCCCCATAATACTTACATCTAGCAAATTCTTCATCCTGTCCCGTAGATCTAAGCATTTCAAGATACTCAGGTTCTACATCTGAAAAAAAAAATTGTTTATTATTAAATACTGTAATTATCTATACATTAAGGAACATCTCACAAAACATGGATTGCGAGTCTCGAACGTTCATTGTGACGTAACTTAATCCTTTGATCGCATAATGTAACTCGTAATTAACGTACAAAAAACAGCGCAATAAATACCCAACGTCTTTTAATGGATAACCGCGATTAACTCCTGGCACCAAACATTGGTGGGACGCAATCTTCCATTTAAACAGAGATTAATCGCGGTTAGTTGTTGAACGACTTTGGTGACACCGGCCTTAATTCTGTTCTTTTTGTGTAAATTTTAGTTATTTCATAGTTAAAAGTTATAAACTCTTACATATTAAACAAGATTTTGCCTTACTCGGAGTTGCGGTTCGTACCGCAAGTGCGGTATGACGTCAAGTTGACGTCAGCTCGCAGAAATTTTGAGAGCAAACGATACTTCGGTACTCTGGGGTTACATGCGGAAAGTTACCGATAGCTACAGGTTGCGGAAACTTTCCGGCAGCAAATTTGGTAGAGAGAACTTCTCGATAGTAAGAAAACATGGCGGCTTATTTGACTTACGAATATATAGCTCAGTTAAAAAAAATATACCTGTTTGTATAGTGCCAAAATGTAGAAAATTCCATGCCATCTCCACGGATACCACTGATATTAAAAGTATGAACTAAAAAGTTGTTTTTAAATATATTAATGCTGAATTTAGAGCAGTATAAAAGTATGATGTAAATATTGTGTATCTTCAGTTTTGATCTTATATTTTTATGTTTTTCATACTAGTAGAAATCTTGTTAACAATGCTAAGTAATAAAAAGATCGAAGCCTTTATAACTTTCGGCTTTTATTTTACATATTTTAAGCACAAAATTTACAATCTTCATGGATACCTGTGATGTTAGTCTGAACCCAAAATTTGTGTTTACATATAATAAAACTGTTTTTAAAATACTATCAAAGTATGATTTAAATATTATTTATCTTTAATTTTCATCATATTTATATCTTTTATTTTCATCATAACCATAATTTTCATATTGTGATTTTCAAATTTTAATTTCTTGCATTTTATATATTTTAATAACTGTGTTCAAAACAAAACATTGATGTTTAGATTTTAGGTATTGATATATAGTAGTAATATGATAAATTTTGATGGAATAACTATCATTTTACAGTTTTTTCAGTACAAATATAACTTTTTATCAAGTTTTTTTATCAATGATCTCAATGCAGTAATATTTACATCATAATATTCATCAGTTACATCATTTTTATGCATTCCATCATAATTGTAATGTATAAAATATATCTGTAAGAGAATGTAACTTGCAGAAACCCAGAAAATTCAACTGCAGGTCAATTAAGCTGCAGGTCCCGGTCTCATTAGCACTCGTGTTGCAAAAAGTAGACCGTAGCACTCCAAACCAAACCTATGGAAAGCGCCTCTATATGCTTAATAAAATTCCATACTGTATATAATAATGCTCCATAAAACTAATCATGGGTAAAAGTTTCCGTGAGACAATCTCTTCGATTTAAACTCTTGAGATTTGGATGCCACTTTTATCAATACCGTACGCATGCAAAGAAAAATGCGAATTATTTATTTGTTTATATTTACAAACATTGCTGTTGCCGAAACTGAAAATCAGAATTATAATTCTAAATTTCTGATTGGTTTAAATGGTGCAAAGTAGAAGATCCCATTAAACTCCGCCTCTAAAATAAGCCCAGCCCAAAGGCGGGATTTATTTCTCAAACTCGATAGTAAGCTAGTTACCGCACCTTCGTTTCCGTGCTCCCAGAGTACGGTTTGAGCTTAGTTGCGGCAACTAGGTATCGTTAGGCCAAGTTTCCGCGACTACGTCATACCGCACTTGCGGTACGAACCGCAACTCCCAGAGTAAGGGCCTTAGTTTCGTGGAGAAAGGCTCAATCGTAACTGATGAGATTATATATTTCATTATTTTTTAACTAAAAAAGTAAAATATAGTAAAATACATGCAAATTTTAATATTAAAATTTAAATAATAATACTAAACATTATATAAAATATCTGACCCAAATGTTAAGAATATGCATTACTGAACTGAGAACATCATTTCAAATAGTGAAAAACTGTTTAAAAATTATTTACTGTTCGACTTACTATTTCCATATAAAAACGGACAAGTACATACCAATAAAACAATAATAATTTTAACTTTCATAATTAATTTGCTATGTATTTGTAGGACATATTTCCGACTCTGTTTGGCAACTGCAAGAATTCAAATTTTCTGTGTTTGCCAAGAAAGCTTTAAATTTGTCTGGCCTCAGCATGGGAGTTTCGTACTCTTGTAGTCGTACGCTAAATGTGTTTATTTTAGTGTTTACGTAAAGCTAATGTACAACTGGCTCTGCAATAGTGTGCACTTTATCGCTTCATCTATATGGCCTGGCAATATTACCTTATAATACAACAGTAGGTATATTAAGGTACAAGACTTTTCATCTCTTAGTCTTCAAGATGAGAGCTAACGTTCTTCTATTCTGGATAAATTGCTGCGAGTTCAGTAGTTTAAGCTTATAAAGTATGCCACATTATATGAGAAGAAATGAAACTAAATTTTTTTTTTGAATTTGTGAAATGGAGTGACATATGTCATGGAAGCTAGAGAAAACCAGTAATAATATTGTTAAATATTTTAATTCTGAGTTTTATTGGAATTATTTGATGGAAATGGCAAATTTTGTATTGGATTTCTGATTTCTAGAAGTGACTTGATTTATTTGAAAAGAAACCTCATGTAACTACCCTTGCTAACTATTACATAAATCAAGAGTTTCTACGTAACAATATAAGTGGATTGAGGACTATTCTAACTCATCAAAAATGTTAATTAATAATGATGTTAACTACTAGCTAAATGGGCTGATGAAATTAACAGCACAGATTTAAGAAAGGTGATTCATAGTATATTAGAATTTACCATCTATACATGGTTTTAAATACTCAAAGAACCATCTGGAAATGCTAATTGAATATCTCTTGATTCTCGAGACTTAACTACCTAGATTTATTATATATGTATCATACAAGTAAAGTTTAAAGATTTTCATAATACAGGAACACAATTTTAAAATTTCCAAAAACTTTAAAAACCAATAAATTTACTGCTTAAAATTCTAATTGCAAAGATATGCAAGGTTAATGGTTATACATGAAAATCGTATACTCAGTGGAAGTGAATAAATTATACTTAATTACTGCTTTTATTTAGTTGAAACCTACTACTGGTATGGATGTTTGTAACCATTCGGAATCTGCTTTATGGTTCGATTTGGTCTGATATAGCATAGTAATTAATCATAATGCTCAAATTCAATTATTTTATTTATTACTGTGTTTAGACTTTGATTATATTAATTTGTTTCTACTGAATTTAAAAATATATAATTTGCTCACTTATTGCATACTGTAATATTGGACTCATAATTACGTTCTTTTATAAAGTCTTATTTATAAATTCATCAATTCTGTTGGTAAATGTTTAACAGTTCTAATCTGGGTAATTAGTAATTTAATGGTGAACTAGTAGATGCATAAATTTAAATAGTTGGAAGTGATAGTATTGAATGATAATTAAAAGCAATTCTGATAATTTAGGCATTAAATATCTTTAAAATAATCCATAAAGTAAATTAAAAATGTTAAAATCTGGTGTTCGGGTTAGGTGAGAATATAAGCCAGGTTTGATAACTTAAAAACAAATTAGGTCAGCAAGTAACTATGAAATATATTCTCTTTGGCGAAGTGTTGAGTAGAAGCATGTCTTCGTTCCAAATTCTTTCCTAAATTTTTAAGATTAGGATACAGGTAATAAATTTCTCGATTCCGGCCAGGAAACTGTACTATTTTATTTTTTATTTGACAATAAATTTTTATTTCTTCTGTCCTAAATTTTCTCTAATTTTTCCTCTATCTAGCCGAAAACGAGAAACCAAGCTAATACAGTGAGGTAAATTAATATTTTTAAAAGCTACTATCAAACCTGACATATTAATGCTTTTAAGAATACATTGACTAGATATATTAGGTACTAAGATGCACATTTTAGGATCCCTACTACGAAATATTTAAACATTTAAATTTTCAAAGTTAAAAGCTTTCTAAACAGAAATTCAAATATTTCTTTTATTGGTGTTTTTGTGAATGTTACGACTTTAAGTTATCTAAGAATAAAGAAGCATTTTATTTGGTATCCTAGTTCCAGAGTGAAAGTAATAGAAATTAGTACAATATTTACTTCATCATTACATATTTTCAGATAACTTTTTTGAAATAGAACTTGCGAATAATGCAACAATATGTTAAATACATAAAGCCACCAAAAATAACTAAAAATGTAAGACGTATTTACCGAGTGACACGTGAATGAAATTTGAATTTGGAGGAATATTTGTATTAATATTTTGTACTATTTTGCATCTAATTTTGTAGGATAATTTTGTTAGTCTTAGCAATTTATCTAAATGCTGGAAATAATCTTCAGAAAATATAATTTTAATCTGCATTAATCTAAAATAGTTAACAAGGGTACGTGCATGTAATTATGAATTAATTGCTGTTGAAAAAACTTTATTTGCCATTTACTGACTATATAAACCGTGACTTTACCACGAGACTTTGATAAGAAACACCATTTTAGATATCCTATTTCAATATAGTTTGAAATTTTGTATCCCTCTCTTCGAAAAATTTGAAGTGTGACGTACAGATGAATATTAAATGTCTTTTTTGAAACTGAACAGATGATTGGAACATTTATGTCAAGGAGGAAACTGGTTTTTGCCTCCAGTTTAGTTTTAAGAAAACAGCGCTAGAAGCTATATTGTAATCAATATGACCCAAGTGTTTTGCATGGAGAATAACAGACATCTGTTTGTGAAATACTTACGACAGATATACTAATGTAGATGTCAACCCAAGAGTCACTGAAAGTACAATGTGGACTTCATATATAAAGGTAAGACATTTTATTAATTACTTGCGAAATATTTCCTAATAGTCTTTAAATTTCTCACTGGAATGTTTTGCTCCTGAATTTTTGTAAATAAAATTTTAAACATGTCAAATGTAGGAGATATAATTTAAATGCTACTAAACATAAATAATAGCTAATCTAAATATCAAAATCTTTCCAAACATTTAAATTTAAATTTGAACCTCAGTATTTTATAAATGTTACTCTAAAACCTTGTACGACAATCGTTATTTACGATTACCATATCATTTTTTAAATATTAAATTGTAAAATAACGATTTTTAATCAGAAGATTGAATTGTAGCTATAGCGAAATTATTTCATTTCTTTAACATTAACACAGTAAGTCTTGCAAATTAAGTACGGTTAACCTTTTTTGCCCTAATGTCAAGTTTGACTCCGTATAATCTTTTGCAACTAGTACTACACAGTCTCGACATGGATTATATATTTAAGAATTACTGTTTCTACTTGTTAAAATTGATATATTCAAAGATTTAGTTTAACTTTCATTGCAACCAGTAGTCTAATTTGGAGCGCAAAAGCTTAGTCTTAGTGTTTCACCGAAACCTCTTGCCTAAGTTCCTAGTTTCCACAGAGAATCCCACTGTGGCATGGAAGTTCGTAGCCGTTCGGAGTCGGCTTTAAGCAGTAGGTCCCGGTCTCATTAACTCTCGTTTTGCAAAAAGTAGACCACAGCGCTCCAAAACCAAACCAAACCTAGTTTCCATAGACTATTGATATCTATAAGCAAGAAAGGTTTTCATATTTTCCATATTTATCTAAATTTTTCTACTACTTGGTGACAAAATAGCCAGCCTTTTATAAATTCCAAATTCCCTATTTTTAGTTTATTGTATAACTGTTAATATATAAATATATAAAGTAACAAGAGCTTTGTCTATCAGAACTTTTCTGAAATATTATGTAATGACACAAGTAAAATATTTAATGCTTAGTTATCAATGTATTTTGTTGACGCAATGTCTCACTTTTAAAAGTTAAAAACTTCAAACCAATTTTACAGATCTACAAAATGACTTGAAAAAACCTTCAAAAGTAAAGTATCTGCAATGCCCGTAGATGGTCTTTTTATTGTGTAAAGGCAATGACATCAAAGATTCTATATAGTAGTGGTTGAAAGAATTGAAATGCTGAAAAAGTGCGTATCAACAATTGGTTCCCTGTCATCCATAGTTATTCTACTTCAAGCGGAAAGTAAGTTTAAGTTTTAAAGTTCTGTCTTTTTTCGTGTTACAAATCTGTAATTTACAAAATCACTTTCTGGGTTTGATTTTTCCTATCCAACAATACTGAGTAATCTGTCCACAAAATCCCCGACATAGTAATACTAAGTATACATTTCATACAAAGTTTCATGTATCTCTAGATTATTATTAGATTGTTATTTCTGAAATATAAGCTTTGACCAGACATTTAACAGCAATATTAAAGTGTAAATTCATTTTAAAGCAAATCTTGAGCTAGTCATATTTTTTTAAATATGAAATTTTGTTAGGTACTTTTTTATAAAGATGTTCATTTTTGTACTATATATTTAAAGCTCTTAAATTTTTATAAGATGAATTCTAAAAGCAGAGGAAATATTTTCTAAATTGAAGACTATAAAATGCTAGAGATTAAAGAGTTAACTTTTTAAATGTTTTGAAACATCCTGTAACTTGACTCATTTTAAACTCATTTAATGTTAAAGTTTTAAGATTTTTTTCTGTTAGACTTTCTAACATTGTAATAAACATTAAGTTTTGTAAAATATATTTGAATTAACTTTCGTATCCCGATGCTTAAAATTTGCAAATCGCAAGAAAACTATTTTCAGTGAACTTCTAAAAGACAACTTTAGTATCTGTTACTCTTCTAAAACATTTGCGAAAAGTTGAATTTTTGTTACGAAATTTAATTTTTACATTTGTTTATTCAATGAACTAATAAACATTTTTGCTAAATGTTCCAAACTTTTAAAAAGTTGAGGTCACAGAATTAAATATCTTACAAAAAAAATTTCAAATTCTTTAGAGGCGTAGAGCAAGTTAATTATACATGAATTCATAAGAATTCAGTTTTTCTAGCTTTAAAAATGCTCTTTTGCTCTTTAACATTTTATTTCAATGTGACATGTACTTTAAATGTTTTTTGTTACTGGGATACTAAAGGTTATGCGCGTTTATTGTTTAAATAAAACTACTAGCATTTTTAAGTTCGAATATTTTTTCTTTACCAAATGGTGATTACCTCAATGATTTTTTTCTGTAATTTTTTACTTCTACTGCCGAACGGTTAGAACAGACCGAACTGATAATCGGTATGAGTTCGTGGGTTCGAATCCCACTGGCATGTATATTCTTAGCCATTCAGAATCGACTTTAATCAGTAGGCCCCGGTCTCATTAGCCCTCGTGTAGCAAAAAAAGTAGACCGTAGGGCTGCAAACCAAAATACTTTTACTTTTGAATTGTTCTAAATTCATTAAATTGTGTCGTACTTACTCAGGAGGGCATTGTTTAAAAAGTATTGGAGAGCCCTTGAACTAATGGATTAAGAACTAATTGTTCGTAATTTCAAAAACTGTTAAAATTCAATGTAAGGGCCTTATCATAAGTTAACCTGTACAAATTGGAAAAAGATTAAGTAATACTTTATCTGATGGCTTAATAGGTAGGTCGTTGTTACTTTGTACCGCAGTTCGTAGTATCTAATCGAACAGTTGGCGTAGACGTGCGGAATCTTATTTTAGAACTACTTCTTGGTTTCCTGTAGAAATACTGTACGCTCTAAAAGAAATATCTGTTAAAACTTAAGAATAATTGATAAATGTTTAGTCTGATTGCGGAGAGACCTTTTCACACTCCAACCTGAACCGAAAATTTTCAATTTTTTTTCGCTTTCACCAAAATTGCTTATTCATCAACAAAATAAAATCTTAAACCGAATCATTAGCTGTTTCAAATCCTACAGGTTGACGTATGGTACAGGATTAAGGCAACCTATAACTCAGACAAAAACAATTGTATTGTATACTGACATTTTTCTGGAATGTTAATGGTGTAGTGTAACAATATGCCAGTTTGAAGTTTCAAATCTGATATGCGATTTTACAATATTTGTAAGTTATCACAATTTATAAAAAAGCTTAAAGTTATGAAATGAAATTTAAGAATTTGTTGGAACCGTTTATGTAAAAATAACTAATTTCCTTTTATTGTTTCAGCTTTGAGTTTCAAACATTTTGAAGAAATCCCATTTGTAATACCTGAACCAGAGGCTGAAATTCTGTTGGAAACAGTGAAATCGATTCTGAGATTATGGCTACAGTCTATAGGAATGATATTTCGAAATTTGTCGCAATGAAAGCGTTCCCTCCTTGCTACTGACTTCAAGCAGGCTGAGAGCCGTAAACATTTAATGAGGATGATTTTCTAAAAGTACTGTTAGTGTTTGGCATATGGATTGAAATAATCTGGAGATCGACTGTTATGAAAATTTGTTTGAATGTTCTTGAATTAGCAAAAGTTATGTTATTCATTACTTTCCCCACCATCTATTATCTAGATGGTCTTGCTGTATTTTATATTATGCTATTTTGTGTGTGTGGTCTTCATTTATTTAATACGCACATTTACACATTTATGTAGGATAACAACTTACACTTTTCAATATGCTTTCTGCTACGAGAACTAAGGGTGACTTGGAATTCTATAAACACATTTCTGTATCTGGTATCTGGTACCAATCTTGATATAAATTGAAATCTGGTATAATTAAGATTTTATCATGGCCATGGTTGTATAGTGTCTTAGTTATTTAGTTTAGTTATTAGTTTATAAACTAGTATAGGATAGTATAGTTTAGTTATTAGTATTGAACATAGTTTAAGTGTTTTTGAAAGTATGTTCATTATGTACATCATTATGCTTAAAAAAATGAACACTCTTCTCGTTACACCTGGAACAATGCTGCCAGCCAACGTAGAAATGGGTCTATGTCTGCGTTTAATAAAACTCAAGACTTGAACAAGGTTTACATTTTACCAAGACTACAGGAAATAATAATCTTGTATTTTAACTAATAAATGTGAATTAATTGACAAATACTTGGATACAATGCAATCTTGCTTGAGAATGCTAATGCTGGGTCATATTTACCTAAACACATATTAATCTGTGTGTAGAAATACAATACAAATCTGAATTTTGATCGAAATGTGAAATTAAAGTCAAACGAGTAGTTTTAAACTACCAACAAAGTAATATAACAAATCCTTTACAATTGTACCCACCTCTTTTACTGTTATTCTGTATACTTATTTAAAGTTTGTACCAATTCTTACAGATTCTTCTGAATTTACTGTTTTTACAAATAATCCATTTTTAGAAACATTTGAAAAACATCCGGATGTTTTCTTTTTAATGTGTAATTTATGTATGAGTATACCAATGTTACAGTGCGTCATTTTGTATTTAAATGCAGAAGTTTAAAATAAAAATAGTAAATTTAGTTTTGTCATTATTTGCGCAAATAATAGACTTGTACTTACACTAATTTTATATTAGTACTACCACAAATATGATCTGTTTGCTGAATATAACAAATCGTTCCAGAGTTGGGTTTAAACATCTCGTCTGTTAGTCCTAATTATTTTTCAACAAATATGTTTATTAAAAAAATACACCAACCAAACGTTTAATTTATATGAATGAAACCGAGGATTAAACACTTAATACGATCCTCATTGTTATACTGGAACATTTATACAAAAACATTTTCCCTCTGGTGTATTTCAGACTACATATATAAAACAAACTATTTCTATCTCTAATGTGTTATTCAGTTAGGAGCAGTCAGTTTACAACTGTCTTCTAGACTTTAAAAAAGCACATACTATTTTATAAGATTTATTCTTGAATGCCCAATTATACTAGAAACACTGAATTTTCTGAGGAGCAAACTTTCATCGAGTTAAAGATTTAAAATTTTAGAGCATAGTTCATTGGTGAATCTTTAGCATTGAAAACGGCTGTAAAGAATAGAGCAAAGTCAAATCCTAAATATTTAAAACTGCAATATCTTTAATCTGACCAAATTTGTGGAAACGAAAACGTTCCAATATGTAGATAATTAACTGCTATGTAACACAACACAAAATTTTGTGAATTTATAGTTTAAATCAAAAGTATGTGTTTTAAAAATCTGTAGTAAGTGGCTGTAGGAAAATTTAGTCTGGTTGCTTTGCGATAGTTATGATTTTGCTTCAGCAATATCGATTCTGATTAATGATATAACTATCGATACTTTTATAACTATAGATTAATGTTGCGATAGTTATAAAAGTTGATAACTAGAAGAGATTTTGTTAAATTCTTAAAAATTAATAGTAATTTGTTTCTCTAAAACTTATTAAGGACCAAATATTGTGAAAAGAGTGGAAAAACCCGAATTGCAGAAATAGCATGTGAAATGGTTGTATGAATTCAATTGTGCATATTCTTGAAAGTATGGCTACTGCTAACTCAACTGTTTGAAACTTAGTACTGGGAATGCATGCTTCTGCAAATATACTTTAATACTAGAAAAGAAATAAGAACTGTTTATAAATCAAAATTCAGGTAATTAAATGTATAGGTTTGCTTTGCAAGTACTCTTGTACATTGACCTAACTCCAATTTTTAAAATTACTAAACTTATTTTGCAAAATGCATTTTAACAAAACGATGTACAGTTTTATGAAAAAGAATACAGAACAATTTAAAGGAATAATTAAAGAGTAAAAACAGTTGTCTAGCAAAGTTTAATCCTAATTTCTTTGTTAAAAGGTTCTTTGAGAAAAGGTAAATTTTATATTGCCAGAAATTTAACCATTCAAGTTCTGCTGAAAATGTTAGATATGTACACATAGAAAAATATTTGGAGGAAATTAAAGGAATTCCAAATTGGCATAGGTTTTAATCTAAGTATTGCAGACATAAAAAATCGGAAGTTTATAGGTGTCTGATATCCTATATATATATATATATATATATATATATATATATATATATATATAAATAATTTATAGTATATTTATAGACTTTTTATGAAATGTTTTCTGTGTCCATGTTCCAATATATTGCTCTAGCATTTCTTAAAATCTTTCCTCTCTTTAAAAGATCCTCTCCATATTGAAAGTACAACTCTCCTATTTTGAAAACTATCATTTCTATACTCCTAGTAAAAAGTTTTATAAATTTTGAATTGGAAAATGTAAATTTATTTTAAGGTTAAAATACATTACAGAAAACTCTCCCAGAATTTCTGGATACTCGATGTTTTTGAGCTCCCTTCCCCCATTCCTGTTGTTAAGTTCCTCCTCACATTCGATTTTAATGTCAACATTCAAATACCCATATTAGAGTAGCAAGAAAAAAATGTGTATAAATGTAAATCCTGTAATAACAGAAGTTTCTTTATGTAACACAGAACCTAAAAATTTGAAATGCGTTCAAAGCTAGATTTTCAAAAAATTGTTGAAATCTAATATTTCGTATAAAATGCTTGAAATTTGAACATACTGTCAAATAATTCTTATGCTGTAACTCAGTATATTCAGTGATAAGCCACAGGAGAGCTAAAATTATAGTCGACTTTGAATATGATAATGAAAGATAATATATTATATTACATTAAACTACAAAAAAACCTATTGATTGCACACCAGTTTTAAGTAGCTGGTTTATTAAATACAAATAATATTCAGAATATAATCTGAAATTTGTACCTATAAATTCTCTTTACAAATCTAACAAAATATTTATTATGATAATAGAAATATTTTTTAGAAATGTTGAACAAATGTATTCGCCAAACAATATGAAACTACATCTTCAAATTATCCCTACTGCGTAATATTTAAACATCTAAATTTTCAAAGTTAAAAGCTTTCTAAACTCAAATTCGAATGTTTCTTTTATTGGTGTTTCTGTGAATGTTACGACTTCAAGTTATCTAAGAATAAAGAATCATTTTATTTGGTATCCTCGTTCCAGAGTGAAAGTAATAGAAATTAGTACAATATTTACTTCATCGTTACATATTTTCAAATAACCTTTTTGAAATAGAACTTGCGAATAATGCAACAATATATTAAATATATAGCCACCAAAAATAATTAAAAATGGAAGACGTATTTACCGAATGAAGAGTGAACACTTAAATGAAATTTGAATTTCAAGGAATATTTGTAGGAATATTTTGTACTATTTTGCATCTAATTTTGTAGGATAATTTTGTTAGTCTTAGCAATTTATCTAAATGCTGGAAATAACCTTCAGAAACCATAATTTTAGTCTGTATTAATCTTAAATAGTTAACAAGGGTACGTGCATGTAATTATGAATTAATTGCTGTTGAAGAAACTTTATTTGCCACTTACTGACTATGTAAGCCTTGACTTTACCACGAGACTTGGATAAGAAACACTATTTTAGATCACATATTTCAATGCCGTTTGATGAACAATATGAAACTACAACTTCATATTATTTTCTGTGTAGATGGGATTTCACTAATCTGTAATATATTCTTTTATATTAGCTTTACGAGATTTTTGCTTATTTCAAATTCAAAATTCTTGGAATAGACATAGATTTGTAAATTTTAAAATTCTTAAAAGAAGATATAAGAAAAGTTTTGGTTTGGTATAGAGCGATTGATTTACTGTTTCACTACACAAGTGCTAATGAGACCATTACGTTTATATTTGATATTTATTATGTAAAGTTAAGGGGTACTGTATGCTTTATCCATAAACACTTTCCATTAAACATTCACAAAAACTTTATCCTAGGGAATCATAGGGAAAATCATAGGAATAAAATGTGAAACTGGATATCCTATTTTATATCAAAATGGTGTACTTTAAATTTTATATGGGAAAATTCGTTCTAAGCTCTATTTTCAAATTTTTTATTTTAATAAATTGTTATCATATATAATGTTTCTTATAATATACTAGAGATTCAAAATATTTATACTGTAGGCTAGTATATTCTGTAGTAAGCGTTTAGAGAACTAAAACTATATTTGATTTAGAATATGATAATAAAAGAATTATATATTAAACTACAAAAAATCACCATTGATTGCACATCAGTTTGAAATAGCTAGTTTATTTAATACATATAGTATTTGTTCTGAATAAATGCTGAAATTTGTGTCTATAAATTCTCTTTAACAAAATTTGTTAAATTAGAAATTTAGTAAAAGTTTTGTTTCTCATGATGATAGAAATATTTTTTATGTCGAGTAAATGTATTCGCCTAATAAAAATGATGATATGAAACTACATCTTCAAATCATTTTCTGTATAGATGCGATTTCACTAAACTATAATGTTAATTTTATATTAGCTTTAGGAGATCTTTGCTTATTTCAAATTAAAAATAGATGGAATAGAAATAGAATTGTAAACTTTAAAATTTTTAAAAGAGTTTTTGTTTGGTGTAGAGCGATTAGTTTACTCTGTGTCACTACAAAGTGCTAATGAGATCCTCGCGTTTATATTGGATATTTATTATGTAAAGTTAAGGGGTACTATACACTTTATGCATAAAAACTTCACATTAAACATTGACAAAAACTTAACCATAGGGAATCATAGGGAAAACCACAGGAATAAAATGTAAAACTAGAAATCAAATTTTATATCAAAATGGTGTACTTTAAATTTGATAGGAAAAAATTCGTTCTAAGCTCGATTTTCAAATTTTTTATTTCAATAAATTGTTAATATCATCTATAATGTTTCTTATATACTAGAGATTCAAAATGTTTATTCTGTATGTTAGTATATTCTGTAGTAAGCCTCTAGGGAACTAAAACTATATTTGACTTTGAATGTGATAATAAAAGAATTATATATTAAACTATAAAAAATCATCATTGATTGCACAGCAGTTCGAAATAGCTAGTTTATTTAATACATATAGTTCTGAATAAAAAGCTGAAATTTGTGTCTATGAAGTCTCTTTAACAAAATTTGTTCATTTAGAAATTTAGAAAAAATTTTATTTTTTATAAAAGAAATATTTTTAATGTAGAGCAAATTTATTCGGCAAAGAAAAATGGTGATTTGAAGCTACATCTTCAAATTATATTCTGTGTAGATGGGATTTCACTAATCTGTAATATATACTTTTATATTAGCTTTACGAGATTTTTGCTTATTTCAAATTAAAAATATTTGGAATAGAAATAGATTTGTAAACTTTAAAATTCTTAAAAGAAGACTTTTAAAAAAGTTTTGGTTTGGTATAGAGCGATTGGTTTACTGTTTCACTACACAAGTGCTAATGAGATCATTCCGTTTATATTTGATATTTATTATGTAAAGTTAAGGGGTACTATATGCTTTATTCATAAACACTTTCCATTAAACATTCACAAAAACTTGATCCTAGGGAATGACAGGGAAAATAATAGGGATAATATGTAAAACTGGAAATCTTATTTTATATAAAAATGGTGTACTTTATATTTGATATGGAAAAATTCATTCAAAGCCCGATTTTTAAATTTTTGATTTCAAAAAATTGTTAACATCATATATAATGTTTCTTATAATATACTAGAGATTCAAAATGTTTATGCTGTTGCTAGTATATTCTGTAGTAAGCCTCTAGGGAACTAAAACTATATTTGACTTAGAATGTAATAATAAAAGAATTATATATTAAACTATAAAAAATCAACATTGATTGCACAGCAGATTGAAATAGCTTGTTTATTTAATACATATAGCAGGGGTGGCCTAGCTTCTTGATAGTCCGAGCCATTTTTCGGGATTTGAAATTTTTCGCGAGCCGCAATTAAATACGTATTTAAAAAGTATGCAAAAAAGATATTACATTTTTTTTACAGAAATTATATTTATTGAATGTCATTTGGAAGTTCTCCGCCCTTTAATTTTTAAAGGAAATCTTTTAATTGTCGATGATTTTTTGCATTGGTGTGAATGTAGTTTTCATAACATCAGGATATTTTAAATATTTTGTAACGAGATATTCTCGGTGAATTATGCAGCGAGTGGGTATAAAATGTAGAATTTTTGAGAATCATCTTTTGAAAGCCTAATAAGACCGATTTTTTTTATCCAGTATTGCCGGAGATCTATCAGTTGTAATTTTTTAAATATATTAACACAAAAATGAAAAGGGAACTTAGGTACTTTTAATGAGAGCCACAAATAATCCTTCAAAGAGCAGAATGTGGCTCCCGAGCAGCAGGTTGGCAACCCCTGACATATAGTATTTGTTCTGAATAAATGCTGAAATTTGTGTCTATAAATTAACAAAATTTGTTAAATTAGAAATTTAGCAAAATCTTTGCTTCTTATGATAATAGAAATTTTTTAATGTAGAGCAAAAGCATTCTCCAAATAAAAATGGTGATATGAAACTACATCTTCAAATTATTTTCTGTGTCGATGCGATTTTACTAATCTATAATGTTTACTTTTATATTAGCTTTAGAAGATCTTTGCTTATTTTAAATTAAAAGTACTTTATTTCTCTTGGAATATAAATAGAGATTCTTTAAAGAATTAAAATTCTTAAAAGAAGACAAAGTTTCGGTTTGGTATACAGCAATTGGTTTAGTGTTTCACTACACAAGTCCTAATGAGATTATATTTGATATTTACTATGTAAAGTTAAGTGGTATTATATGCTTTATCCATAAAAACTTACCATTAAACGTTCACAAAAACTTGATCCCAGGGAATCACAAGGAAAATAATAGGGATAATATGTAAAACTGGAAATCCTATTTTACATCAAAATGGTGTACTTTAAATTTGATATGGAATTATTATTCCAGTGAATTATCATTTTACTACTGCACAAAGAAAGTTTAAAGTACTTAATTTTAGACTTAGAAAGTCTTGATAACATATTTTAACCTCTTGTCTTATGAATCGAGCCACGATTGTGTGTGCCACTTTCGATGAAAGCTTTTCTCATGCGTCTAGACCAGAAACAGTTTCATCACGGGCTAAATTGTAAGCAAACCAGTGGGCATTAATAGTACTGCATTTACTATTTAATAAAACCACAAAATTTGATAATTATATTTCATTTCACTTTTATTAAAAAATATTATTAATGTTTTTATTTCACATAATACTATTTCTATGTTTTTGGTTAGATAACAAAAGTAAAAATTTTCAGTCGTTTAAATATTTTCTATGTAGAATTAATTGCGCGAATATCCTATAAGTGAATAATGTATAATATTAGCCAAAATTTTGTAAGGGGTATTGTTATATTACTGACATTTTAAACCAATAACAGGAAGTTAAAAATTTTCGAGTGTGTGATATTTCTCGAAACAATTAGGAACATGTAGGGCAACTTTACACTTTTAGCATTCGGTGTCTGTTTCAATTTCTAAGGTGTAATCAGGACACTTTGCAGCAGCGTTATTAGTATCAATTTTCCTTTTGTCATTAGGTTAAAATTTTTAGATTTTTTGAAAAATATTTTAAGCACCAACAGTTAATTATTTATTGCATATAATATAATACTCTATTGCAAATACGCCGAAGAATAAACGATCAACCCTTATATTGCAACTGTATTAAACAATAACGCAAAAACAAAAACTTTATCGTCTAAAAACAGTATGTCTGATAGGAGCTTTTCACTTTTGGCCAGAAAGAATCATCACGTGTCTCACACGAGCTTTTCACTTTTGGTCAGACAGAATCATCACGTGTCTGACACGAGTTCTCATTTTAGGCATAGCAGTAGAATCACGTCTCCCATACGCTGTTTTAAGGCAATGGGTTAAAGTGCAGTTATTATGTTGGATAGCCGCACAAACCTCCACATATTTGAACGAGAGTCTTAATGCTACAAGGAACACAGACGAAATATTTGAGCCTCATGTTCATTTGTTACAAAGTGTTGACTTTCATGGATTCATATTTATGGATTATAACCTCCCTTGTCACCTGCGGTTCCGATGGACGATTTCTTTTGGGGAAGATATACAGTGGTCTAATGATCGCTGAGCTTTAGAGCATGCATGCCTAGCATGACTATGTTAGTCCTGCTTTAGTCTTAACACGAATAACGATGCAAGTGTTAAAATAACTTAGAAGCCAAAATTTACTAACTATAAAATTATTAGTAAATACAAGGAGAAGTTCTCATAATTTATTTTTTTATATTAAGGTAAAATATTTTAAATTATTTTGCATTAAATGAAATAACAATGAATGTTCTTGAATTTCTTCAAAACGGTACTCACTGCTTTGAAAATGATAATTAAAATACAAACTGACAAAACCGATAGCCGTACCAGAGTTATATTAAATTCAGGCATACAGATAACTGAATATAGATCTATTGCCGTAATTAATTTAGAAGTACTTACAAGGTTTTTTAGATGGTGTAGCAGCACACAACGCAAAAAGGGCAAATACCAAGACAGGAGACATTCTGAAATTCTGAAAAGTAGAATATTGTTAATTAGTTGTTATTAGCTTTCTCAGAAAAGATAAAATTTAAATTAATGCCGGTGGTAAATCCATCTTAATATCATGAATAATGTTCTGCTAATATGATATCGGAGGACATTTGTTAAGATGTGAGATACGTGAGATAAGTTTCAGACTTGTCAGAAATTTCCTGTGTCAGAATTTTCTTATACATTATAACAAAATAAGGAGTCATTTAATCCGATGTCTACCTATTTCTGGTCATGGGGTAAACAATTTCCAATCTACAAAAATTGTCTTTTTCTGCATTTTCTTTGAAACTGCTCACTTTAAGCAATTCTTCATGATGTTCTGATATACATAATTATATACATATATATAATATAACAAATATATATATATATATATATATATATAAATATATATATATATAATATATATATATATATATATATATATATATATGTAATATATATATATATATATTATATGTATATAAAAATGACACCATATATTTTAGTTAAAGACCTATTATATATATATATCGTTGATATATATTATATATATATATACATATGCGGAGATTATATAGAATATATATATAAAGTTAGATATATACATATATATAACATCTATTATATAAATCTTTGGGAAAATCTATAATAGCGTGCATCTCCTTTTTGTTTGGAAATTTCCTAAATTGTTAGGGCGATGTAGAATATAACTATATATATCTCTGAGTGCGTAAACTGTAGCCCCAATGGTCAATTTAGGTTAGGGGTTGAAAAGGGGAAAGCAAACGGACGCGGGAATGTTTGCCCTTGGATTAAGATTTGAAAACCCCTGAGAATTTTCTTGGGGTGTCTTAGGGGTTTTATATAAAATGCTTACACTAGTTTCCTGATCTATTTTACTTTTCCTTACACACACACACACACACACACACACACACACACACACACACACACACATATATATATATATATATATATATAGAGAGAGAGAGAGAGAGAGAGAGAGAGTACTACTTTTCATTATTCTGTCATTATATTACTTACTGCTTAAACTGTTAAAACATTTTTAAATGTTTTTTAAAGATTTTTGACAAAATCTTTAATATTCAATAAGTTAAAAAATAAAAATGTAAAAAAATTCAATGGGGAATATTTTGAATTCTAAACTAAAGTAAAAAACATGAACCAGGAGACGATAATTTTTCACGAATATCACAACAAAAAATTGGTTCTAGCGAAACGAAATAATCATTCGATTGAGTAAAATATTTGGTCCTGAAAGTGTAGGCATACAATTTTTACAAATATATACGTCAAAATTTACTATTATGGAGATTCCCCGATATCTTTGTTATAAAAGATATTCCATGAAAAAATATATTAGTTCTATTCTATTTCTATTTACATAAATCTCGCATCAAATTTTTTCTGCATTTATCATGCCTAGAGATTAAGTATTATCCCGAATATACTTTTAACTGTACTATCTTACGCATATACTGGAGGACAGTTAGAATATTACTCGTAATTTTAATTATAAAGGATATGTAATCCAAAAGACAGTAATTCTATTTCATATTCATTAAGATAAAATTGACTCCAAAACACTTTGTACATTTAAAATTCCTAGAAATTGGGCGCTATTCTGACTTTACCTTGGAATATTCTATCTAAAAAATATACTTGGAGTATTTGCATGTAATTTTAAACTTTCTACTAAATTTGATATCAGAACTTAAATAGAGGACAGCAGTGGCCAATAAAGTAGAATTTAGTGAGTTTGTATATTTGTAACAGAAAGACATTTATTAATTCTAATAGAACTTGAGAACGAAGCGTTGATCGTAGTTCTTGAAGACTTAGAGGAGTTTTCAATCTCTAAATCGACTATAAACTATGTTGTGAAAACTGAATAACAGTTAACAAAACTATTTTGCTAAATTTATGGCATTAATACTCGTAAGCAGTCTTCTAAGCAGTTAAACAATAACATAAACTGATATAAGCATATTAAAAGCACTTTTTTCTCCCCAAGTTTAGCAATAATTTATAAAATATAACACACCTAATGTAAATGCAAAGTGATGCTATAAAGTGAATACATGGAAGATACTGATTCAAAAATAGATTATTAGAAAAAGAATATCAAAACATTTATTACTTGTATTTCCAATGTCCGAGTTTGTCTTTAATCTCTCCTAGTCCTTGAGACCTTCCAATATATAGCTTTTCAGCACCTCGATGCAGATGTAACAGGTGTTCATTCTTAATTAACTAAACACACAGAAATCAGAGTCAAATGTAATTACTTACGCGTATGAGAACAAATAAAACAGTTTCTTTATTCTAGCATAACGCGTGTAATCATGATTCTATTCATTTAGCACCTGCAGATATATTCAAAGGTTTTTTAAGGTTTTTTCCCGTTCGTGTTACATAAAAGGTTCTGGATTGATATGTAAGGCACTTTCACTAAAGAACGATCCATGCCCACCTGTGACAACAGCAGTTCTTTTTATTCAAATACATCAGTCCTGGAGGTTTAAGAAGTTATCCCACTGTGAAACTACACGGAATGTTCTCCTTCCACAGAAAGTCCTCAGTTACTGCAAAAAACAATATAGGACATCTATAATATGTTCTGTTGGACCAAATTAGATACAATTTGGACTACAGATGATTCAAATGATGCATTTGGCATTCATTGCATAAAATGATTTAGAAGGAAAATCGGCCTATAAGTGGCACTGTAGCACATATGCTATTTATGTAGTTTCATTAAGTTAAGTTCATTTTCGATTCAAATATTCTTCCATCTTAATATTTTTTGAGTTTACTAAATGCATGAACATCCCACAAAGACAGGTCAGGAAGGTATGACTGTACCGTCAGGAAGGAAGGACTGAAGGGAGAGGTTAAGAACCTTCCTCAAAAATTTTAGCAGTTGATCTTTGATAGCATAAACTGTACAAGAGCGAACATCATTTTGTAGGGATTTTATCGTTTGTTGGAGAGATAAGATGTACTTTTTCACTATTCGAGAGATAAGGAGACCAATTCCTCATGCTTAAAGTCGATTTCGAACATCTATACCATCAGTAGGATTTAAACTCATGAACACGGGTATTGAAAAGCGCCAGCCTCAGATCCGCAGTGTTCGTTAAAGGTGACTGGGGCACGTAAAATATATTCGTGGTCACAATGTCCTCCGAGTTCTCAATTAATACCTATGATGGTGGCAGGCCAAGTCTGTGGGTCTTCTCTTTAGTCCCTGCTTCAAAATTACGATGACCTACTTGAGCGAAGTCATTTTTTCACCTTAATGGTGCTCATTAAAACAAAAAGGTGTACCCCTTGTCCTTAATACGAGAGCCTGTAGGCTCAATCGTGCTTGGTTTGTCCTAGTGGCATGAGAAACAACAACAACAAAAAGACAAATTTCCGACTTCCGAGGACTCTATAATATGTTCTATTGGACCAAATTAGATACAATTTGGACTACAGATGATTCAAATGATGCATTTGGCATTCATTGCATAAAATGATTTAGAAGGAAAATCGGCCTATAAGTGGCACTGTAGCACATATGCTATTTATGTAGTTTCATTAAGTTAAGTCAGACATTATTTTCTTGGCTGTACACCATGCATCTGTTGCAAAAAAAGAGCTACTGGTAAAATTCTGTTACCAGAACAGCAGATTCTAAAAGAATTCCGTCTCATAGAGTGGATAAGAGGAGGTCCAATGTGTCTGCAGGTGCCTTACGCAAGAGGATCGTTCGGAAGATATCATTCCATGTTACTTTTGGTTGTCGGGTTACCTGAAGGACAAGAATTTTCATCAAATGCCAGAATCTGTATCAGATCTGTAGTGCAGCATTAGTGTTTTTTACCATAATTTGCTCGGGGAAATGTTGAAAAGGGGACCCATTGGCTTTAATACGAGAGCCCACATGCTCAATCGTGCTCGGTTTGTCCAAGTGGCATGAGAAATAACAAAAACATTGAAGAGCAGACGAGAGAGTCAGGGAGTTTGTCAGGCCTGTTTGGTTTCATTACCTTACCCAATTTGGTCAGTATCTCTTAATTTCGTACTGCATTAATTGCGGTACTTTTTCGCAGGAATTCGATCAATTGTGCTTCGTGTTAGACAAAAATATATTATCATGATTTTGTCCGGATCACTTCGTATAGCCTTGCTGTTTTGAGGCAATGGTGGTCCTACGACCGAACGATCCCAAAACTCTGGTGCGTTATCCGTTCAAAGTGTAACACGTTTCGTAACAAGTCTCGTTCTTTGTAACTGTATTAAACAATAAATTTGCACTTTACGCCACATGAAGCTTCAGAAATTCTAAAGACATGGCCATGTGAAAGGATTACTGTGTTTTTTACAAATCCTATTTCGCGAGACTTTTTGGGGCTGCAGTGTGTTCTTGATAATGTTGACAATTACCATGAAAGGATGCTGAATAATAGATAAAAATATTTTTGTTGAGTTTATAAATCATGCGTTACAATAAAACATATTGTGATAAATGGAAAATAGGAGAACCCTTAAGTAGTAATTGTTGTGTGTTGTGTGTGTAAGTGAGCTGGATTTAAGCAATAACGACACGATTGTTTGCAATGCCGTTTTTATTTGTTCCGTCGAACAACATCGTTAGTGGACTGTACATTACAATAAAGAGAGGGATTGTGGGAATGCTCGGAAAGCTCTTGGCGGCAGCGCGACCCATTGGCGATCGCCAAAGCGAATTCCCAACAGTGTGTGAACCGCCTGACCAACAACAGCGCCTTTGGTGATCAGGCGGTTCACACACAACACACAACAGTAATAGCTCATAAAAATAAACTCTTCTAACATACATTCTAATACACATTCTAACTGAGAACAAAAAAGCAAAAATACATTTATTTAATTATGTGATTAATGTTATACAATCTTATTTATTGGAACAACTTTAACAAGGAGTTTGAAATGCATGAATAAAACTTTAGACTTATTAGAATTTTTAACAGATCAAATTAGCAACAGAGGGCAGTATTACATTCGATCTTTTTCTCCTTTAAAATACATGAATTTAAATTTACTTTATAGAGAACTCCATACTTTTGACTAAATACAAGTATTTCCCAAGTCAATACCTATAAATTGTATATTTTTTATAATTTACTTAAAAGACAAGTGAAAACTTTTAATAATTATATTTTAGATTTGTAATATATATTCAGACATTTGTTGGCAACATTTATTTTTCTTAAAAATTTTACTTTTTCATCTGATATTTTACATTCGAACATAGATAGCTTTGTTTGCAAGTCATGAATACATTCTTTACTTAAGATCTTGAAAACTTTAAAAAAAGTAACATTTTATTTTCTTTAACCTCAGTAATTTTTCAATAATCAACTGCAAGGGTTTCAAGACAAGAAATATAATAAATATTTTATGCTTAATGATTATTTTTGTAGGATGAGGGAAAATGGGTATTGGTTAGGCTTAAAAATTTATTATATAGTTTTAAATTTTCGATATACCGATTTAAACCAGCCCTTCAATTTTACTGCAAATAATATTGCCGTACTTTTTTTCCTAATTTATTTGCTCTGGTATAGATTAAATTAATACAATAATAGTAAAATTGAGCTTGTAAGTCTGAAAATACATGTGTTTATATGGCTCTTTTGTACATCTACGACTGGAAATTTTCTTCCACCTACCAATGTGTAAAAAAGTCTAAATGTATATGAAACTTAAACAATGAATGGACTACTTGATGCATTACATGGCTCCTACATGATACAGTGTTTGGATATTGGATGAAACATTCTTTTGATTGAAAACCCATTCTTTTTATCGAAAGAATGGTCAATTCTATGTTCATGATAGTCCCTTATAAGATAGTAAAATAGCTATGGAATTGGCATCATTGTCCTCCGACTCCCACCAAACTAAAAGTTCATGCTCTGCAACCTTTGGATGTTGGAGTATTTGCCTCTATGAAGCGCGACAGGAGAAAAGTCCTGAAGATGTGGTACAGGGAGAGCCTTCTTCAGAAAGCCCAAAGCTGCATTCCCTAACTTGTTGAAAGATGTATTTGACACTGTGAATGGTGAATATGCGGTAAATGGTTTTAAAGAAGCTGGAAATTATCCTATTAATAAAAATGCTGTTGAATACAAAATAGTGTAAACTGAAAATGGAAAAATAACAGTAAACAATGTTGCACAGCCATTACTGAAGCTCTTTTTACATAAACGTCTAGTTCAACCTCTTTTGCTATTTCTTATTCATATAAGGATTAAAAAAATGTTATTCTTAGAACAATTTCCCTACTGCAGTCAAAATAACCCCCCCCAAAAAAAAAGAGATTTAGAAAATTTCAAACGAGAAAGAAAACGGGTATAAATTAAGGACCGAGTAGTGATGACTGTTTCTGATACAGCAGAACGTCTTTTAAACAATGAATGGACTACTTGGTGCATTACATGGGTCCTACATGATACAGTGTTTGGATATTGGATGGAACATTCTTTTGATTGAAAACCCATTCTTTTTATCAAAAGAATGGTCAATTCTATGGTCATGACAGTCCCTTCTAAGATAGTAAAATAGCTATGGATAATAAAATAGCTGTGGAAGAAGAAATTGCTCGTTCAACGAAAAAGAAAAAAAATGGCCCATAAATAAAATCCACCAAACAAAGTAATGTTGTTCTACAAGGCACAAGAAATCTTTATAAATCATATTCGAATGTGGCCCATAATGTTTTAACCTTAAATTGCAAGTTTGATTTACTTAAAATAATGACTGGCAATTGGGTTGCTGTAAAATATTTTAGGAAAAATTCAATAAAAACTTTATTGGACAGATTACTAGCATAGATGGAGACGATTTCATACTGAAATATGTAAAGGAATTATCAATTGGTGACTTTTGTATTTGTCCAAATAATGATGATTCTGACATTGTTCAGAAGGATCAAATTATTAACATTTTAAAGGAACCTCAACTTAATACCCTTGGTCATTAGAGTTTTCCAATATAAATTGTAGTTATATCACAAATAAATAAAATTTTAGAGAAAATAAAAATTTTAATTCAAATTTGCATAATTACTAGCCTTTTTTAATCAATACCTATTTTACCACTTCTGCTACTCATTTTACCCAACTCTAAGATAAAATGAAAATAAAAAAGTAAAAAATTATAAATTTTCAATTTAAGGAAATATATAAAACTATTTTAACAATGATGGAAATAAAGCTTTTTTTTCTAAAGTGAAAAAGAGTACTGAATGAGAAATTACACTATCTTTTACCCATTTTACCCCACCAGACCCTAAGGTGTGATCTAGAATAGGAGTAAATATTGTTGCTAAGAATATAAGCCAAATTTAGTTTTCTTTCGATTAAACAGATGCAATATAAAAGAAAGGGACTAAATAAAATATATATTTGTATATGTATGTCTGTTAATTTAGTTAATTTTATTTAAAATGTTGATTAAATCCATCCTTTATATACAGGGTATAGAAGTAAAGAGGGTGTAGAGGGGTAATTCCATCTTACCGAGTTGTGAATGTAAGTGTACATAACTATATTTAAATATATCTACTATATCTATATATAAGATTATAAATGCACACACATGTATATTTTATAAGCACGACAAGTGCACTTATACCTCATATTATATTATGAATTTTATTTATTTTCATAAATTATCTCTAATGAACATGCGTGGCTATTTGATGAACCTTTCATATTAACTTTTAAAATTGCGGTAAATGTTTCATTTACTTTTCCTCTTTAGAATTTATGAATAAACTAGATTCAAACGGAATCTGCAGAGTAGAAAATTTTATCCTAATTCCTTTGAGAGAATTTGGTTCTACCTTATCGTGAAAACACATACAGAGATTTGTGAAATTTTGCAAGCATTCTCCAAGACAAGATTTGGAATTTCGAAATTTCGAAATGGCAGTAGAAATATTGTGTTTCATAACCTCAAGATTAAAAGTCTTTTGCAGTGCTTATGGCTGTTCAAAAGACTTAAAAGTTAAGATGTGAATTATGAAACACGTACACGATTGAATAAATGTAGGAAGGCAAGTTTTCTAGATTCCCGGTCACTTAAATAAATCTAAGGAAAGAATAAAATTAACAAATCTGTAGAAACTGTAAAAGTTAGTTTTCTATCTGTATTTTAAAAATTCTGTTAGTTTACTGATACTTATATGATTAATATATTTTTGATAATACTAAAAGTAAAAAACATTATATTTAATAAAAGAAAGTTTAAGTAGGTTTTTATGGACCATTTTATAGTACCTCTTTATCCAATAATTTTTCATTACATGTTCATAAATTGCTATATGTTTCATTTATGTAATCGTAAATTTGTACAGATGGTCGAAACTAAATTTGAAACATTAAATAAGCAATTTGCTTAATGTTTGTTATGCTGCACTTAATTAACTTTGAATAAGTATTTGGTATTTGTTGCATGTTGGGAAAAGTAGGCTTGATTTTGATTTGGCTGTTTAGTTCTTGAATCTTCTCCATAGAACCTGGTTTATTAGCAGCTATAAACCCTGTAATATTAACTACTGTGTGGTGTAATTGTGAATGCTATTTTGAAATTAGGAGAGTCTAAAAAGTTGATTGTCACTGGAACCTTAAAATTCAAAGCAATGAGAAATATTTCCCCATATAATTCACTATATGTAAGTGAAAATGACAAAAAAGATTTTCATAGTACTAAAAAGAAACAAAGAGTATTCAAAAGTTATGTTTCACTTACGTTAAATTACTTAATCCATATTGTACCACACCAACTAAATATTTCTGTAAGTTATTGAAACTTAATCCATATCATTAATATGGTATAACTAAGTATATAAAACCAAAATTTTGAAAAAATATTTTTAATTTTTAATGCAATTGGCTGTCTTATAAATAGGACAACGGTCCTATTTATAAGTAATATATCACTTACATTGCATTAGGCTGATTCATAGATAAAATTTGAAAAAACTGTCAAAACTGTCCAACATTACATTTTAAGCATACAGTTGTAGGTTTTCTCTTGCAGTTATTGAACTGGCAGTAAGAGAGTAAGTTTATCTTTCAAACTCCAGTTTTTCTGAATAGAATAGACACATATTTACCCCATGTTGTGTCCAGGTGTTTGAACAGGTGTTTGAACTTGTTTTCATTGAAAGATAAGAAAAGAATGTGAGCTATCAATGCAACATCGAATTCGTGGAAAAATAATCGAGATTGGATCGTCGTCTTAATTTTAGGGCACCTTTTTTATACTTACAAAAAACACATGTAAAATATATTTTTCAATAAAAACTTTCAGCTACATTATTAGCTCTGTTTTTAAACTAAAAAAACCTCCACAATGTTAAAAAAAATAATAATAAATATAAAATTAAAGATTAAAAAAATGACAATTTTTAAGAGGTTGCTGAAAATAAATTTTCAATACAATATAAAGTGATTTCTCAGGTTTTTTTTGTTACTATGCTAAAGTGTGTCTATTTTAAAGGTGTTAAAATAAAATCCACTCAGAAAATATTTATAACTTTATTATTAAATGGAATTTTATTTGCTGTCCTGTTTATAGAACAGCGGTCCAATATAGGTTAATGCTTAAAATTTTAGTTGAAATTGTTTCACACTGATTTTTACAACTGTACACTTCATATAAGATTAAACAAAAGAAAAATAGAAAACAAATTTAAAACAATTTAACACATTCAAAACTCCATTTTCAAACATTTTATTTACAGTTGTATTCCTCTATTCGACAGCATCTTGTTGTACCGTACATGTTTTTATAGAGGATGAAGCAGATTGTAAAATTCTTGTGATTAAGGATACAAAATGTTAATTTTTTGGATATCAACGTCTGTTGGACCTTCTCTTTGGCCTAAACGTCCACCGTCGATAGTTTTGTTCAACAATTCAAAGGCAGGCTCGGTACTTCCTGGAGCGTTTAACGGATAATGCATCACAGAGTAATAATCGTATGTAGCCTGGTTGCCGAAGTCTGGCTCGCTAACTTTTTCATATTGAGATCTCCATTCTGAAAGTATGAGTCATACTTGTTTTAAAAAGTTAACATTGGCATTATAGAAATTCAAATACTTTACGCATTAGGCCAGGATACAGGAATATACTCTTTTAAGAAAGTTTTTCTGGGAAATCCCATGGAAATTAAACGTAGACCCGTGTAGAGGGAATGATTGTATTGAAGGAGGTCTTAACCCTGTAAAGTTTAAAATTTGGAAAACTATATCCAAAACCCAGCAATATATTCTTGTAAGAAAGTTTTTCTGGCAAAGCCCTAAAGTTTAAAATTGGAGAACAATATATAAAAACGAGGAACATATTCTTGTAAGAAAGTTTTTCTGACATAGCCTGTAGAAACTACACTTTGGTTTAGAGTTTTGTAGGGTATGAAATAGGTATTAAATCTGTAAAATTTGAAATTGGAAAATAGTCTCCAAGAACCAGGGATATATTCTTGTAAGAAAGTTTTTCTGGCAAAGCCCATAGAAACTAGAATTCGGTGCAGACTCGTGTAGAGGGAATGATTGTATTGAAGGAGGTCTTAACCCTGTAAAGTTTAAAATTTGGAAAACTATATCCAAAACCCAGCAATATATTCTTGTAAGAAAGTTTTTCTGGCAAAGACCTAAAGTTTAAAATTGGAGAACAATATATAAAAACGAGGAACATATTCTTGTAAGAAAGTTTTTCTGACAAAGCCTATAGAAACTACACTTTGGTTTAGAGTTTTGTAGGGTATGAAATAGGTATTAAATATGTAAAATTTGAAATTGGAATATAGTCTCCAAAAACCAGGAATATATTCTTGTAAGAAAGTTTTTCTGGCAAAGCCCATAGAAACTAGAATTCGGTGCAGACTCGTGTAGAGGGAATGATTGTATTGAAATAGGTCTTAACTCTGTAAAGTTTAAAATTGGAAAACAATATATAAAAACTAAAAATATATTGTTGTAAGAAACTTTTTTTGTCAAAGCCCATAGAAATTAGAATTCAGTGCAGACTCATGTAGAAGGAATGATTGTATTGAAATACATCTTAACTCTGTAAAATTAAAATTTGAAAACAGTCTCCAATAACCAGGGATATATATTGTTGTAAGAAAGTTTTTCTGGCAAAGCCCATAGAAACTAGACTTTGGTTCAGAGTTTTGTAGAGGGAATAATTGTATTGGAATAGGTATTAACTCTGTAAAATTTAAAATTGGAAAACAGTCTCCAAGAACCAGGGATATATTCTTGTAAGAAAGTTTTTCTGGCAAAGCTCATAGAAACTAGACTTGGGTTCAAATTCTTGTAGAGGGAATGATTGTATTGAAATAGGTCTTAACTCTGTAAAATTTGAAATTGGAAAATATTCTCCAAAACCCAGGAATATATTATTGCAAAAAAGTTTTTCTGGCAAAGACAATATAAACTAGAATTCGGTGCAAACTCGTGTAGAGGGACTGATTGTATTGAAATAGGTTTTAACTCTGTAAAGTTTAAAATTGAAAAACAATATAAAAAAACCAGGGATATATTCTTGTAAGAAAGTTTATCTGGTAAAGCCCATAGGAACTAGACTTGGGTTCACATTTTTGTAGAGGGAAGGATTGTATTGAAATAGGTCTTAACTCTGTAAAGTTTAAAATCGGAAAATATATCCAAAAACTAGGAATATATTATTGTAAGAAAGTTTTCTGGCAAAGACCATAGAAACCAGACTTTGGTTCAGACCCTTGGAGAGGGAATAATTGTAATGAAATAGGTTTTAACTCTGTAAAATTTAAAATTGGAAAACAGTCTCTAAAAACCAGGGATATATTCTTGTAAGAAAGTTTTTCTGGCAAAGCCCATGGCGACTAGAATTCGGTTCAGACTCCCAAACAATCTCCCAAAAACAGAAGGCTGCTGGAGAGGTCAAGTTTCACTCAAAGCTGTCAAGCCAATGAAGGCGAAGAAGAAATACATAACTATAATTTTGTGTTGTTTTTCGTCCCCAATGTGTGGTCACTAACTCACTCATTTTTAAATAACTATGAAATTTGGTGGAAAGATTGATGAACTGTGAGCTAAAGCAATCCAATATGTCCAAGTTCTGTCTGACAGATGATTTTATAGAAATGTTTATGAGACTGCAATATATACAGATTAATAAAACATCAAAGTTCTTGTTTGTGTGTATATTGTTGTATGTATATAATTTATTATTTTCTATTAAATATTAAACTACACTTTAATTACATTTAAAAGAAATGGGTCCGTTTTTTTAAAAATTTATTTGATCTATCTTTAGAAAATGACCTAATATCCCAAATATGAAGCCATCAAAGGATAATCAAAAGCAGTTTTCTTCTCTCTTAAAAGAATTAAATATATATTTAGTAGAAAAACTTAAAATTGAAAACGAGTTTTGAGACATATCATCTGTTAATTTCGATGTTATTGCACCTAATGTTGTCATGGTAGTAATCAGTACAGAGTTGTGTTTAGATGTTTTTACAGTTGTAGAAAATTTGAATTTTAAATATTAAATATATATTTTTGATTATTACCTAAAGCAGAATAAATACTTCATTTTGAGAAATAGAAGAACTAATTAAATGAAAAAATTTGATGAAGAACATCATCAAGAATAAAGTTTTCAACCATTTTGTTGTCGTATGTATCTCTAACCAGTATAAGAATATATTATATAGGACTTTACCTGGAGGAATGTTTTCAAACAAAACTTTGACATAGTCGTCTCTGTCTGGTCTATTGTGCTCATGCGTAAAACCTGCTGCGTGTATGAATTCATGCTGGATAGTTCCATCACTCAAGCAACCATTGCTTTGAAGAGAGAGAGTTTGTGCACCACCAACTCTACCCAAGTTAGAATAGCAGCTGAAAGATAATTTTAGATTTAGGGTTGTAGTATTATTAAAAATGTAGAATAGATATTTGTAATGAAAATTTGCGTTAGAAGTCGCTGACTGCGGGTGCCTGGGACTGTTTGAACTTATGCTTAATAGAAGAAGACAGGAATTTAGCTTTATTAGCTTTTAACCCTTTGACAGTTTCATTTTTTTCCAGAATTCGGTCAAAAAAATGTCACATTTTTTTATTGCATTTTTTTGTTCACTTTACATTTTTAAGTAAAGATATTTTATTAAAATTAACATTTCTAATATTTTTAAGCATTTATTACAACTTTTTTTCTTTCTATGAAAGCATCATAGAACTGAAGTTTACTTCTAGTCTCATCGATATCCAAGTGAATTTTTGCAATTCCAGTGAAAACAAACCTAGGAGGCGGATCCGAAGGATTATCACAATTAATTTAAAAAAAATTGTCATGCTTGAGTGATTCCATCTGTACTACTATCAGAGTCACTACTATCCAGGTCATCTAGTAAACTTCCGCTACTATAATTTACAGATAATTCAGTTTATGATTCCCAGTAACAGTCCGATCACAAGAAATTAGCTCCCTACTCTCAGAATTATCTATTATTTAAAAGTAAAAACATATTATTCAACTGTTACATCAATAAAATTATTAAGCGGTTAGTAAACTATAACCAGAAAGCTATACACTTAAAGATAACAATTCGTCTTCTGATACAAAACATGCGGAAAAACCCGCTCTTTTGAACCAATCAGATTAGAAAATACAATAAACTGCAAACTATCATTTACTGGACAACTATCGAATAATTTGCTTCTAAAATTGGGAAAAATATAACCGAAACAGTGCAAGCGAAATAGAAATCAGACTGCCCGTACACCGTATGGGCAAATCAGTAAAAGCCCGAAAAGCTGTACCCGTACGGCGTACGGGCAAAACAGGGAAGGGGTTAATTTAACGTAACAGTTTCAAATTTAACGTTACATAAACCCAAATTTGGAAAACAGTTGTCAAACGCAGGTTTTGCAAAAGAATAAAATGTGATCGAGCAAATCTTGCCAAACTGTTTCTCTATTTGTTCGCTGTGGACAATGTCGACTTCTCGGGGGAAGAAAGAATGAGACGAGAGTGAATCGGATGTTCCCGCTGTTTTTTGTTTAAAACGCCCTCCTGTCGTTTTTATTCAGATACAGTATGTTCCATAATAGCGGGTCGCTCATAGCTTCGTCAATAGATAGTGCGCAGATACTGGATTAATTGCACGTGTTCTTCAAACATTAGAGAAGAATGCTTTATGGTTATATTATTTATTAGATTTGTTTTGCTGTGTTTAAATCAAGAATTCCAAAATGAGTGCCGCGTATGCTAGCCATTTTGATGCAGTGTTTCTGCGTAAACATCCAAAAGGACAAAAAAATGTCTTGTGCAGCTGCAGCTCGGTACATGAGAAAGTCGGAGTCGTTCGTCAAGAAGTGGGGTAGCACGGTATAAAGCGGTACAAAATGTTGACGACGGGGTAAACGGAGCTCAATTTCAAAATCGAATGATAAAGTAAATTTTGCATAATCGATAATAATGGGCACTGAACAATTTATTAGGTAAAATGCATTTCAGTTTAATATGTATACTACACGGTACAAATGTATTTTTAACTAATTCGTTTGTGTTTTCAGAGAAATAGATGACGCTCTCGTCTGCATTTCTTTTCACCTTAAAATGTTGGAAATAAACGAAGCAACATTCAGATGATATTGACACTAGTCGCCACACATTTATTATATTTTCATTAAAGTCTGAAGGTAATTTTGTCATATTACTAAAATTATATATGTTATATTTTTATATATTAATAAAAATTGTTTTGCCATGTTTAAATAACCCTAATCATGTTAAATTCCGAAATAAATCATAAACTTTTGCATCTCAGGTTCTTGAAACAAAAATATTTTCTGAAATGTTATAATAAACAGTTTCAAACCTTCTAAAATTTCATTAAAAATACAAAGATTTAAAAATAAAAATTTACAAGCAGAACTTTATTCTTTTTTTTTTTTTCTTTTTTTTTTTTTTTTTTTGAAAATTTCTTAATACAGAATTTCGATTTCAGATGGCAGCATCACATCACTAGATCACCCTATTGCAGTGGTCGGGGAACCGGGGTAAATTACCCCAAATGGGGTAAAAATGAAATTTTTGGGGGTAAAAATGAAACTTTTTTGAGTAATAAGTATATATTTTTTTATTTGCTATTTTATAAACTTGTTAGTATTTTTTTCAACTTAAACAATTTAGCGACATATGCAGGCCACGCCATCTCACTACCCACCACACTAAAGTGTTCTCGCCATCTCACTACCCATCACCAACAACATATTTGTGCTACCAACATATTTGTGCGAACAAGGCTTTTCCACTCTAATGAACATAAAAACGAAGACCAGAAATCGATTAAACGCCGAAGACTGCATTCAAATCGCTCTTACATCAAAAAGTCCTAATTTTGAGGCAATTGTATCGAAAATAAAACAAACACCATTTCTCCAAAACGTGAAAAAAAATTTTCAATTATTCTTTTTTTTTTTAATTTTTTCAATTCTAATTATTGTTTGTTTTTGTTTTATTATTATTATTATTATTATAATTTGTTACAATACCGTTATGGATTACTAGGTATTACATTGATAAATTGAATAAATAAAGTTTAAATAAAATTTTTAGTTGTTTTCTTTTCAAAATTATCATGGGGGGCTATAATATGAAAGATGCTAAAAAAAGGCGATTTCGTTTTTTTTTTTTTTTTTCTCTCTCTCTTCGCCATGGGGTAATATCAACTTACACAAAAATATTTTGGGGTAATGATTAAAAAAGTTCCCCGACCGATGCCCTATTGTGACTGCTTATAGAGGAAAACTTACCACCACCAGCAGATGCGTATAATGTCAAAGTTTCAAGTTTATTAATATCATTAAAAGCAGCTAATATAACACAGAGGATTTTGTTAATATTCCAGCCGAAAACAATCTGCGAAATTTGAAACTAAGAAAGCGAAATACAGGCAATTATTTCTATAAGAATCAATGTAAATCCAATAAATCTTTTAGATATTCAAAAATTCATAATCTAAACACATTTTATATGAATTAAATATAATATTAAATTCTAGAACTCTTGATTTATATCTCAGGGGTTTCTTGGAAAGAATAGAATAAACTGTTAAAAGCTGAAAATAATTTTAGCGTGTAATAAATATTTTTTAAATGCAAGTTTATGCATTACTTGCCTATTCTTGCTTTAAAATATTTTTTTAAAGTTGTATTTTTAAAAAAATCTTGCACACGTGTCAATAATACCAACGTACAACATAAACAGGTAGTCGAACAATGACCGAATAGTTAGAGCGCTAATCTGTGGTACCGGAGTTCGTGGGTCAGAATGCCACTGTGGTATGGATGCTCGTAGCCGTTCGGAATCGGCTTTAAACTGTAGGTTCCAGTCTCATTAAATCTCGAATTACAAAACAGAAGACTAACACTCTAAACCAAACCAAACGACCATAAACAGGATACGTTTTAGGATTTATACTAAAAACTATAATAAATCAACATTGAATTAGCTTAACCCTTTAGCGGACAGCCGTTTTCCAGAGAAATCACCTATTACACATAATTTCTCTGCTTTTTAGAGATATAGGAATGAATATTTTACTATTTTTTTAATGTTTTTAGAATTTTAAACTTACAACAGATGGTAGAACTGCACTAAATTTATTTTTCATTTAGAAATATAAGTATTTAAACTTGCTGTAACTAGAAAATCAGTAAAACATTTTTTCTCATCTGTGACCCCCCCCCCAAAAAAAAAAAAAAATATCTATCTAAACATTGCTTATAAACTGTTAATTTATTTCTTATACGTTTTATTTTAAGGATAGTTATTGCTCTTCTAATATAATAAAAATTAAGAAATTATTGTATTTACACTGTACAAGGAGAAGAGTTTATCAGGTAAGTTATCCCTCAAACCTTCCTGTATTTCCTATAAGAAAACCCCTAATAATTCTAAAGAAAAGTTTTCATATTTTTTAGATATATAAAGATCATAGATAATATTTATAAACTAATTTAATTCATTACATAAGAATTTATGTTAGTGATCTGTAAAGGGTTAAAAGAATAGTGTTGAGAATAACTAAAAGTATAACATACTGAGGATTCTAGAAAACTTATGTTCCATGACGGAATAAAAAAAAAAGGATTTGTTCTATCAGAAAAGGAGATGACACTGTGAGAGTGAGTTCACTTTGACTGTGAGATTAAAACACAAGTGATTTTTTTTCTCCGACATTTAATATTTGTGTTATTTCATTAAAGGGAGTTTCCAAAGACTGGTTACTATCATTTTCATCTAGCATAGAACTTTTCATAAAATGATAGTTGACATTGCCTCAAGAGTTTCCAAAGAGCTCCATTTAAGCTTCTTAAAACGCTGGAAATTGTTTATTTGCTAATATGTAAGAGCAGAAGAAACTGCTGTATTGAACTATCAATGAGCTGCCAAGTAGGTAAGATGATAAAATTGAGTATATAGATTTCTTTTACGATATATGAACGATCTGACAGTATTTTAACTTCTGAAATAAAGTATTGAAATACAAAATGGTGCTTTTGAAAAATTCTACCATTTTAACAAATAAAGTGACTGCATTTACTCGTCTTTTTGCGTCTTTGTACATTTAGACTAATAATGCCAAAAATCTCGCTACATCAAATTTTCTAAATGTAGTAGTCACTTTGTTGATTGGTTACTAACGTTTTCATCTAGCATAGTACATGTCATAAAAAGATAGCTGACATTGCCTCGAGAGTTTAGATTTCTACGTGTGGGCCCTCGTAATTTGGAAACAGATACCAAGCAGAAGTCTTTCAGGTTTGTCCTACCACATTCAAAAGTACGGTTTAAACTTGGAGAACACCACTTCTGAAATAGCTTATTAAAAAACAAAATGGTGCTTTTGAAAAATTCTACCATTTTAAGAAATAAAGTGGCTCAATCAATAATGATCCTTTTGAGTTATGTATATTTAGACTAATAATGAAAAATAAACTGGCTGCATCGAATTTTGTAAATGCAGTAATCACTTTGTTGAATGGTTACTATCGTTTCCATCTAGCATAGCAACTTTTATAAAATAATAGTTGACACTGCCTCGAGAATTTAGATTTCTACATGTGGGCTCTCGTAATTTGGTTCAGATACCAAGCAGAAGACCTCCAGGTTTGTCTTACCAACTTCAAAGGTACTGTTTAAACTTGGAGAACACCATTTCTGAAATCAAGTATTGAAAAACAAAATGGTGCTTTTGAAAAATTCTATAATTTTAAGAAATAAAGTGGCTCAATCAATAATGATACTTTTGCGTTAAGTATATTTAGACTAATAATGAAAAATAAACTGACTGCATCGAATTTTGTAAAAACAGTAATGATTGGTTACTATCGTTTTCATCTAGCATAGCACGTGTCATAAAAAGATAGCTGACATTGCCTCGAGAGTTTAGATTTCTACGTGTCGGCCCTCGTAGTTTGGAAACAGATACTAAGCAGAAGTCCTTCAGGTTTGTCCTACCATATCCAAAGGTACGGTTTAAATTGGAGAACACCACTTCTGAAATATCGTATAGAAAAACAAAATGGTGCTTTTGAAAAATTCTATAATTTTAAGAAATAAAGTGGCTCAATCAATAATGATCCTTTTGAGTTATGTATATTTAGTCTAACAATGAAAAATAAACTGGCTACATCGAATTTTGCATGTGCAGTAATCACAGTGTTGATTGGTTACAATCGTTTTCATCTAACATTGGACTTCTCATAAAAAGATGGTTGACATTGCGTCGAGAGTTTCCAAAACACTCCATTTAAGGTATCTGTCAACGCTCAGAGAACTTTTTTCTTTAAACGTATAAACTAGTTCATGTTTTTACATTTTTAGATTTATTTTTTATATTGCCATAGAAAACTTAAAAATCTTATTCCTGGAAAAGTTTTTATAAAATTTCTAATAAATGAATAAAATTTAGTAAAAAAGTCGAGTTTTTTTCAAAAGGTCTAATTTTTTTAATAAATAAATTATTTCAATATTTTATGATGCAACACGTTTCTTATACACTGGACTAGTGAATCATCTAAAATCTTTGCTTAATTTACATTTGGGAAAAATTTTGGTCCTTCAAAATCCTATACATTCAATTTTTAACGAATTTCCATTACCTTTATATCTAACTATGAGCGTAACATCATTAAAAATTATCCTAATTTAAAGCTTTTAAGTCATTCACTAGTAAATACTATCAAAAGCATTCATAATAATTTTCAACGAAATAATTTAAGAACTTTTTGAAAAATCACATTTCAAGTTTCAACCTTTTATTAAAAATACCGTTCTGAGAAAAACGCATTTGAAGTTTGTGAAAGCAACTTCAACTATTAAAAAATTAAAATACATGTTTAAAATTTCCCACACTTTCTTGCTTCAAAACTTTCTAATTGCCAAGTTGTTAGTTATTAAAAATACTAGAAAAATGTATAAACCATCTCCATGAAAATTTAAAAAGTTTTGTCCAAAAAATGCTCTTTAAAAGGATTTAAATTCACAACTTCCGGTTCCGAAGGCTCTACTTCCATTTTGTTTTGACAGCTGTCACTGATGTTTAAACAGCCATAACTGTTAATTAAAATGCCGTAGAGACAAAACAAAAACAGATTTAGAAGCTTAAAAGTTAAAATTTTACAATAAAGAAATAATTAAATTATGATTTTCAGCAAAAAATGACGTTTTCAACGTACACGGATACCTTAAGCTTTATAAAACGCTGAAAATTGTTTATTTGCTAATGTGTAAGAGCAGAAGAAACTGGTGTATTGACTTATATAAGAGCATCATTGACTACAGAAAGTAATATGGTATAATTCAATATATAGATTTCGTTTACAATATATGAAGTATTTGGCAGTATTTTAACTTCTGAAATAGAGTATTTAAATGCAAAATGGTGCTTTTGAAAAATTCTACCACTTTAACAAATAAAGTGTCTCAATCAATAATGATCCTTTTGAGTTATGTATATTTAGACTAATAATGAAAAATTATCTGGCTGCATCGAATTTTATAAATGTAGTAATCACTTTGTTGATTGGTTACTATCGTTTTCATCTAGCATAGCACTTTTCATAAAACGATAGTTGACATTGCCTCGAGAATTTAGATTTCTACGTGTGGGCCTTCGTAATTTGGAAACAGATACCAAGTAGAAGACCTCCGGGTTTGTCCTACCACCTCTAAAGGTACGGTTTAAATTTGGAGTACACCACTTCCGAAATTCCGTATTGAAATGGTGCTTTTGATAAATTCTACCATTTCAACAAATAAATTGACTCAATCATATTTTTTCTTTATATACATTTAGACTAATAATGCAAAATAATCTCACTACATCAAATTTTGTAAATGCAGTAATCACTTTGTTGATTGGTTACTATCGTTTTCATCTAGCATAGCACTTTTCATAAAAAGATTGTTCACATTTCCTCGAGTGTTTAGATTTCTACATGTGGGACATCGTAATTTGGTTCAGATACCAAGCAGAAAACCTCCAGGCTTGGCTACCACCTACAAAGGTATGGTTTACACTTGTAGAACACTGCGACCACAATTGCGTTTTAAGTTTTACAGAATCTGTTCGTGGTCTTTGGTAAGTTTGAGCCTCAAAACAACAACCTGCAATTAATAAATATACGAATTAAGTCCTTCACGACTACCATAATCACGTACATATTACCTCTCAAGCGCAGAAACTCTTAAAAATGAATGAAATTGATTAGTCATAATAAGGAGGGAATACGCGAAACTCGTCTTGAAGTTTTTCAAAATTTGCAGCAAGGCAAGCAGACGAATACCTGGGCAGCCAAATCAAAGGATTCTCTGTAAAACATGACAAACGATGTAATTTAAAGTCAACGAAAACCAAGGTATTACCAAATGACACATTTTAAAATATCCTTACGAATGGTGTGACTTAAAAAAGCAACTAAATTATTTATGTGAATCTAAATTGATATACTGGTTGTACTTACCCATTACCATTGATTATCATTACGTAGTCTCGCTGAAAAAACCCTCGGGGAACTATCTTGAGATTTTGGGTTCTAGCATTTAGTCGTTCGATATTCTGCCTAATTAGGCTTCTCTGACTGCTTGCTAGATGGTAAAAGTAGAAAGATAATCAAACTCTTTGAGAGTGTTTTAAAATGGTGAAACACAATAGGAATTTAAATTCTATTATAAAAATCTATAAATAAGTTATATATATATATATATATATATATATATATATATATATATATATATATATATATATATATATATATATATATATATATATATATATATATATATATATATATATATATATATATATATATATATATATATATATATATATAATGTAACCGGATAAAGTAAAAGCATACTTACTAAAACCTGCACTAAAGGCATAAGGAATCTGATTATTTGGCCACTTGCTATCGGGGTATCTTTCAAAGTTAATACCTTGTCTAGCCTATGTAAAAAAAATGAATTAAGAACTGTTTTATTCTAGGACATTGGCTTTACTTCTTTGATGCTTTATAATAACAATAACAAACTGTTAAATTCCGAAGATATCTTTAATATATAATAAATATTTTCTTTTATATGAAAGAGTATGAATTACTTTCTTACCTTGCTTTAAAATAAAATTGAACTGTCTCGTCCTGCAGATATAATGATGGTAATAACATTCGAAGAAGGAGTATGATGACAAATATATGCTTAGTTTTATGACTTCATTTATAAACTGGTGTCCCACAAATTATGTGAATATTTCAGAAAATTCAAGTAAAAAGAACCGGTTAATGGGATATGCGAGTGTAATATGGTTTTATTATCCACAGAAGGAATTCGAAAGAAAAATGCGTTACATGAATAGTTTACAATTTAGTCATAGACATTAAAATAAAAAGGTGTTTTGATATCACAACGATTTCTCGTCTTTGCTATGAAATTGCGTACGAAGTGGCACATTCAAGAATACCAAGTGTTATTATTAGTTCGTTTTATTTCTGGAACGGTGCTTGGTGTATGTGGGAATATTGCAAGTTGTTTCGTGAACCAATTCCATTCATGTTCTATAGCTCAGAGAGCAGAAAAGAAAGCAGGCCACTGTATATTTTACCCAAAAGAAATCGTTCATCAGAACCGCAGGTGACAAGGGACGTTATAATCCATAAATATGAATTCATGCGAGTCATCACCTTGTAACAAACGAACATAAGACTCAAATATTTTGTCTCTGTTCCTTGTAACATTAAGACTCTGGTTCAAAGATGTCTGAAGGATGTCAGGAAGTCTGTGCGGCTATCCAACATAATGCCTGCACTTTAACCCTTTGACTTAAAATAACGTATGGGAAACGTGATCCTACTGCTGTGCCAAAAATGAGGACCTCGTATCACACACGTGATGATTCTGTCTGGCCAAAAGTGAAAAGCTCGTGTCAGATACGTTATGATTCTTTCTGGCCAAAAGTGAAAAGCTCGTATCAGACATGTTATTGTTTTTAGGCGATAAAGTTTTTGTTTTTGCGTTATTTTTTGTTACAGTTATAGTATAAGAGTTGGTCGTTTATTCTTAGGCGTAATTGCAATAGAGTATTATATTATATGCAATAAATAATTAACTGTTGGTGCTTAAAAAATTCTTTAAAAAATCTAAAAATTTAACCTAAAAGGAAAATTGATAGTAATAGCGGTGCTGGAAAGTGTCCTGATTTCACCTTAGAAAGTGAAACAGATACCGATTTGGATACATCTGAATATAGCATTGTAGTTTATCCTGTGAGAAAACGAGTGCAAAAATTATTTAGGGATGAAACTGCTTCTGGTCGCGATGCATGAGAAAAGCTTTCACCGAAAGTAGCACACACAATCGTCGCTCGATTCATAAAGCAAGAGGTTAAGGCAGTAATATTCCTTGTAACCTTATGTCTTTCCTTGACATTTCCTTGATATACACTCTCTCCGTATCGTTATTCGCGTTAAGACTAAAGCAAGAATCGTCACTGAACATAACATCGGCCAACGATGCAAAACTCCAGTAATAATATCTCAAACATTAAATTCCGAATGTAAAATATCTCTTTTATGCTGAAGAGGGGAAGAAAAGCAAACTGCTAGACTTCTGGCTTACAGACCAGTACGTTTCAGTTTCTTATAAGCAGTTTACAATGAAACTTGTACTTACGTGGCGGCTGTGAGCACGAACGTACTCCTCTAACACTACTGTGCTTCTGATGCTGCGCAGTTATTTCTATTCAATTTTGAAATACATATTTTCAACATTTGAAAAATTCTTTACATATATGATTCATTTTCAACAAATAATAATTTTAAATACCTTAATTTCGCACGTATAGTCCGCAGCATCGTATAGTCTGTGGGCGTGATTTTTTATTTAAAAAATTTCATAAATCATCAGAAAATCCGCACCACTAGATAACCCGAAGACTATACTTGTAAAAATATGTATTTTATTATGACAATATTAAATCATTTTAAGAATAAAAACCTAAGTACAGTAGAGTACTGAAAAATTTCGATTAGACTCAATTACACCTTTAAAATTTGAAATCATTTCTTATTATATCCTCGGAGACAAATTTTACAGGAGAAACAGAGTGACCTACATTTCTCTCTTCGAGAACCCACCTATGTAAATCGTCTTCTAATACAGGCCATTGTATTTTTCCAAGGAGATTGGATCGCTTTCATCTCATATTTTTAACGTTTACTTTTGCTGGCGACAATTTCTTACTGCTTTCTCGTCGACCTTCCGAATTACTTTCAGCTTGAAATCAGCAATAAAACTGCGACGATGTTTTAAAGACATAAGGCATGAATGACCAATATTACCGCAAATCAAAACTCTAAAGACAAAACACTCTGCTACGAGTGACACTCGTAATGAAATGACATTCGACCCTCAACCTTCGATCTTGAAACCATCCAGTCGGTGTTGTCAATCGGAGCTGTAAATAATGACTATCGATATTTTCCCGTACTCCAGGTCACAATTTAAGATTACGCTACTTGCTGATACTGATTCGTTCTGCTTTATGGGTCGTATTTTTTTTCAGGATTTATTAATGATACGATACGATGTTTTCTTGAAGTATCGTGTGTCGATCTTTTGTTTACATTTGATCATCGGACGTTCGTGTGACGTGCTTTTTCCCCCTTTTTCCAATTTTGATGATTTGAGCAATGAACAACCAGCAGATAGTCCGCAATTGAAAAAAATTACTTTTTAAACTATAGATAGTCCTCGGACTATACAGGTAAAGAATTTGTTATCTGATTAAACTATCTTTGTTAAAAATCTAATTTGTAATAACAGTTCTATTCAATTATATAAAAGGATAAAAATAATTTTTAAACATTTTTAAAGATTTTATTGCATTGTTAAAAAGAATTACAATTGCAGTATTACCTGCTCTTCTTGCTCTGGAGTCAAGAGAATGTCTCCCAGTTCGGATACTGTAAAGAAATTATCCATATTCATATAAATGTTGTTGGGAAATTAAAAAATATATATATATTTCTACCTTACAACATGACCTCAATTTTAGTTGATGATATTCATCCGATGCGTTTAATTTTCAGACAGATTTTTTAACCGTGACTGAAAACCATATGTAAATTACCTACCGCATGTATATATTTAAGCCTGTTCAACGTTGTTGGCTGATGGCACTTCTAACTTATGCTGCTGTTCAATAGCTTGCCTAATTTACACGTATTATTTTATGCAATACGTCAGTGCACGTATTATTTTTATTAATAAAATGTTAACTAAAAGCATCGGAAGTGGAAGAGTTATAAAAAATCGAATACTTCATCAGTCCACTGACGCCTCGGCAAATTTAGAAGTTTGGGAAAATTACATAAGACTTGACTAATTTTTTATCAATTATTCTATTTTCCACCAAGTTGTGTAAAATTTTTTGGTAGCATTATCTCCATTTACTGCATTATATTATTATCAATGAAGTCGTCATATATATATTTGCGTGATTTATCCCGAAAGTAATGTCATCAAATTTTTTGTGACCAATATATGTACATCAAGTATTTGACATTAATTTAAGCACAGACCGTGTTTAAAGATGTACCAGACTTTTCAGTTTCCGAAGTAAGTGGCAATAAAAGTGAAGAGGATAAGCGTGAGGCATCGATTATTCCTTTAGCTAATTATATATAATTTTAATGTTTCGTTGTATGTAACTCATATTGTAACTCTTTCTTCAAAAATTTCTATACTATTTACAAAAATAACTAGTGATTATTATTAATGACTGATAATGCTATGTGATGCTTAAATGCTTAACTATTTGAGTCCCAAGAACATAAAAACTCGAACCCTTGACATCAAAACAGCATATTCCAAGTGTTGTGACCACTAATGTTTCTCCATCGACTGTCGAAGTCACGCATGCTCAGATTTACTACCTCAAGTACTCCACACAGCTCATACTTTTATGTAAGTAATACATTTTACAATAGGTATTTTACTATAAAAATAGTGCAATATTGAAGCATATATGGATAGAATATAAAATAGAAGAAGTGTTATCGCGCCGCTTGGGATTTATCGACATAAAATAAGAGAAGCTCGATAGAGATGCTTGGGTCTTTTCCTACCCATCTAGATAAAGCGCGAGCTGTTCCAGATTTTTCGACAGGGTTTTTTCAAAACCCTTCGGGACTCAAATGGTTAAATTAAGGCTTATCGTAAGGCTTATTCTCTTAGATGTTTATTTTTACGCCGTTGTCTTTTTTTTTTTTTTTTTTTTTTTTTTTTTGCTTACTGATAAAAATCTCTGGATTGAAGGGCTTCACCTATAAAGTCTACTTGATCCATCACCTTTAAAGCCCTTAAAAGGCAAGGAGTTCATAATGTCAGACGTAGATATAGGGTGTGAGACCTTAATTGTTTCTTTGGAGATTTATATATGATTTCATTAGCTAATTACTTATAATTTAAAAACTTAATATTTATAATTCATGTCATTAGTCCTTTAAAAATTCATAGAATGTTTACAAAAATAATTATTAGGGATTATTAATTAAAAAAGCACATACCCTTGGTGAAAATCAAATCTTCTTCTGACCTTCCTGTAAAAGTATATAACAACATCAAATCAAAAATTTACTTAATAACTTGATAATAAATAAGATAAAGGTTTTGTAAAGCAATATATATTTTAAATAATTATAGCATAATTAAAAGTTTGTATATATTTTAAAATATATATAAATTTTCTTTGAAAGAATCTGAATTACTTAGAATGACAACCGGGCACGAATATATTAGTTACGCAATATAGAAAGAAATGTACTTACCTTCTTGAGGTCTAACCAGACTCACGTCCATTCCCATTACTAAAAATATTAAATAGACTCAGTTAAAGAAAATTAAAAGCAAGTAATACAGTGGACTCAGCTTAATGTAATCAGTTTGGGACACCGTGATTTTGTAAACAATAACTTATTGATACCAATAAACGATATGCATAATTAGAAAAATTTACCCCCACCCCTTTAATTCACACGAACTAAATTTAAAAACAAAATCAAAACACACACCTTATATTTAAGTACAGTAGAAACTCGATTAACCGAGCTTCGATTAATCGAGGTTTCTGTTAACCGAATCAATAACGATGTCTAATTTTTTTTTCTCCTCCTTTCCAAAAATGAGCTTCGAAAAAATGATACACATTTTAGTTCGTTGTCCGTGTTACAGGCACTTCTTCCCCACAAAAAAATGCAAAAAAAATGCATTTTTTAAAAGAATGCAAATTTAAAAAAAAATTAATGTATATTAAATTTTAAAAATACAATATTTTCTTGAGATTTGTGTTATTTTTGAAAATGCGTTTTTCGATATTTAACTAAGTATAGTTAAAAAAATTCCATTATACTTTTTACTACTAGAGTTGATTTCCTTTTTAGATCTTTTTAGCTATGAAACATAAGTTCATATATGTTTATTTTTATCATTTAAGGAACGTTCTATTGTTTTAACTTTAAAAGCTAGGAGCACGGAAGGTTTTTATGCAGGGTTTCTATTAACCGAGATTTCTGATATCCGAGGTACTAGCGGTCCCAATTAGCTCGGATAATCGAGGTTCTACTGTACTGTATATTATCTTTTAAAACATAAGAATTGTATGCATAATTAAAAAAAATTATCAATTGTTGACTGTCTACAATTTTTTTTAAGAAGCTCATTGATAGATTGTTCGTAATCATAATCAACCTGTCATAACGATTTAAAATTTCGATCTTTTGTTTTAATGTTAAATCTTTTTACTTTCTGGCTTCCATATCGACAAGCTGCATGTAAGCGAGCCAGGCATAAAATTTGAATGCGCTCCTTCTCAGTTCCGATAATAATGTTTTGCTTTCTGCTTATCTGACAACCATTGATCACCAGCAGGGTGTGCGTATTTTTGAAAAAAATTCCAGGAACGTGTAAAACCACACTCTTTTGTTCATTCCCAATTTAAGTAGGTTGAAGAGGAGAATTCTAGGAAGTTCAAACAACAGCGGGGGAGGGGAAGAGAAGAATGTGTTGCTTCTGATTATATTGTGAATATTCCTTTTCCAGTTGAAAGGAGGTTCGAAAACTGATCCCATTAACCGATGTAACGATCACATAAAGCGATAATTTTAACATACAAATGAATAGAGAAAACCGGGCCCAAGTGATTTCAATAACAATAAGAGATTGGTAACATTAACCGTGATCACATTAAGTGAAGTCCATTGTATATATTAATTTATGATAAGTTTAATTTTCCCTTTAAAATATATAACTAGGAATCAACAAAAGCCAAAAATAATTCTAACATGAATATTTATTAGTAAAAATATGCATAAATAATGCTGTTTTTACAAAACACTAGTATTACAAGAAAAATTGATATCAACCTTCATGGAATTTGTCAAAATTAAACTCGCATAAAAATAAGTTACAAGCTAAAACCCTTTATTTTGTTAAAATATTGCACGAATTCCCTTTACTTAATATGTTAAAAATTAATAAAAGTAAGTATCATTACGTTATGTATCATACGCTTTAAATATTTCTCCTTTTGGAGTTTATTAATAGCTCCATTTAAATATAAAATTGGTTACCAAGATTTAAAGAAAATTCATTGTTATATTAATATATAAACACTAATATTTATACTAATACTTAAAACAATAATACTTTATTTTATTAAAATATTGCATGAATTCCCATTACTTAATATATTAAAAAATAAATAAAAGCAAGTAGTATAACTTTATGTATCATACGTTTTAAATATTTCTGTTTTAGGAATTTATTACTAATTAAATTTAAAAATAAAATTGGTTACCAAGATTTAAAGAAAATTCATTGTTATATTAATATATAAACACCAATATTTATACTAATACTCAAAACAATAATACTTTATTTTATTAAAATATTGCACGATTTCCCTTTACTTAATATGTTAAAAATAAATAAAAGCAAGTAGTATAACGTTATGTATCATACGCTTTAAATATTTCTGCTTTAAGAATTTATTAATAGCTAAATTTAAAAATAAAATTTGTAACCAATATTTAAAGAAAATTCATTGTTAAATTAATATGTAAACAATAAAGGACTTACATAATATTGAAACTGTGAAATATAAAACTACTGTAAAAGCTTAAGATTAAAAACACTCTATAGAAAATTAATTTAACGTTTATATTTTATTTAGCAGAAAATATAGATAAAGTATATTGTACTTTTCTCAGTTTTCAAAAATAGATATTATTTATATCAAAAGCTATTTCTGAAACAATGGACGCAGCGAAAAAAAAGTTAGTAAGTGTAATTTTAAATTGAAGAAACAGTAGTATATTTTTAGCAATAAGAAGACTTAATAAAGTTTTAGTAATAAAAAGAGTCAATAATAATGAATTAATAAAAATTAATTCTTAAAGATTGAAAAATTTATATAATATTTAAGCAATTAGAAATTAATGTAACACTGTCATCAAGGTCAAAAATCATTTATACAGAATTATTTCTTAATTATAACCCATATTGTACCACACCAACTAAATATTTCTGTAAGTTATTAAAACTTAATCCATATCCTTAATATGGTGTAACTAAGTATATAAAACCAAAATTAAAAAAAAATATTTTTAACTTTTTATGTAATTTTCTGTCCTATAAATAGGTCCAATACACTACTAAAGCTTAACAAATATCACTTATATTGCATTAGGCTGATTCATAGATCAAATTTGGGGAAATAGTCAAAACGAAGTCCAACATTACATTTTAAGTATACTGTTGTTTTTTTACCCTTGCAGTTATTGAACTGGCAGTAAGAAAGTAAGTTTATCTTGAAATTTCCAGTTTTTCTGAATAGAATAGACATCTAATTACCTCTTGTTGTGTCCAGGTGTGGGAACAGGGGTTTGAACTGGTTTTTATTGAAAGATAAGAAAATAGTGAGCACTCTCAATGCAATATCGAATTCATGGAAGAATAATCGAGATTTTACAGTCGTATTAACCCCTTTTGGTATGATTTAATAATGAAAAATTGTGCATGAAATAACCATTTAATTTTTATTTAAAAAACTTGTTTCATTTTACAATTCTTACATATTCTTAATTAAAATCCACTTTTTACATGGTGTTAAATAATATCAGAAACAGTAAAATTAAGAAAATATCAAAGCAAAACATTACTAAGGTATACAGATAATAGTCTTCAAGCTAGTGGTACTTTTCAAAACAAAGTGCAAAGGAATTCTTCATTGTTTACACCGCCAAGTAGGCTCACTTTTAATTGGATTCTTGTAACACACACGGCATTTCTTAGTAGGTTTTCTTTTATTCTGACTCATTAATTTGGCAATGACTTGTACCAAGTAAACAATATGCAATAGTGACTTGTGATTTTCACAAGTGATAAAAGTGTTGCCAAATTCAGTACACTAGAAATTTTAAACTAAATTAATTATCATATTTAACAGTAACTTTAATCGCATGACGAGTGTAGCTCGTCATTGTGCGGTATGGAATGAAAAACTAATGACGAGCTAAACTCGTCATTTTACCGGAAGGGGATAATTTTAGGGCACATCTTTTTTACTTACAAAATACCCGTGTAAAATATATTTTTCAACAAAAACTATCAGATACATTATTAGCTCTGTTTTTAAACTAAAAGTAACCTCCACAATGTTTGAAAAAAATAAATATAAAATTAAAGATTAAAAAATGACAATTTTTAAGAGGTTGCTGAAAATAAATTTTACAATACAATATAACTTGATTTCTCAGTTTTCTTTTGTTACTATGCTAAAATGTGTCTATTTTAAAGGTGTAAAAATAAAATCCACTCAAAATATTTACAAGTTTATTATTAAATGGAATTTTATTTGCTGTCCTGTTTGTTTATAGGACAGCGATCCAATATCGGTTAACTAATTCAACATATAATATAATTAATTTACAAACATTACAAAATTAATTTATAAACAATAAAGTTCATTTATTTTTCAAAATAAATTATATTCTTATTATTGTGCGGCGCAGTAATTCTTATTTTAAATATTTATTCACCTCATAAATAATACACTTACTTCTGGCAAATTCTTCATCCTGTCCTGTAGTAAGCAGCATATTGAGATATTCTGGTTCTACATCTGAAATAAAAAATGAATCAAAAAGTTATATAATTAATTAGGCTGTAATCACTTGACGAATTTTCCCCCATACTATGTTAAGAAATAAATGAATTTTTAATTTATTTTTAGTACACAATTTTGCATTAAAATACATTAGATAAAATAAAACCAGCTGTCAAATCTGTTTCAAGCATTGCATTTACTAGTAGTGGGATTGCTCTAGCCCGAATTATGCGTTTTACAGGGAGGTAAAAATTTGTGAATTCAACCATTTTTGTACCTGTTCTCTGATAATCTTTTCAAAGAGTTTTTTTTTGTATGAAGCTCTATTAATAAATTCGGTTAAAAGTTTAAAGTAGTTTGCTAGAGATGTGTGAAATTTGGCAGCTCTTACTGTAAAATTTCATTATTAAACATTTTAAAAATTTATGCATGTAAATTGATTTATTAACATTATTCTAGTCCTAAGTTAAAAATCATTATGAACATGAAAATATATTTGTATTTCAATATATTTATGCAGTGATCATATATTAGACTACAAAAAATAGTGCATGCTCATCACTTTTTAAAGGGAGGTAAAAAAATTTCAAATTTGTGAATTCAACAATTTTTGTACCTGTTCTCTGATAATCTTTTCAAAGAGTTTTTTTTTTGTTTTTTATTGTATTAATCTCTTTTAAAAATTTAGGGTTAAAAGTTTAAAGTAGTTTGCTAGTGATGTGTGAAATTTGGCAGCTCTTACTATAAAATTTCATTATTAAACATTTTAAAAATTTATGCATGTAAATTGATATATTAAAGTTATTCTAGTTCTAAGTTAAAAAACCTTATGGAAATGAAAATATATTTGTATTTCAATATATTTATGCAGTAATCATATATTAGACTACAAAAAATAGTTTGCATGCTCATTACTTTTAAAAGAAAGGTACAAATTGTTGCTTTAGAAATATCCTAAAATTCATGATTTGAAAATCATTTTGGATCTTTTAATATTTTACAATTTAAACATTTTTTGTTAAAAATTTGATAATTTTAGTGTTGATATATTTACAAAATAAAAGTGTTAATTTAAAACTACCATTTCATCACTTATTTTATAAATTTAATTTCATATTACAAGAGAAATTGGTTTGGCATTAGAAATCTCTGGTTAATTTAAACTTGCAATACCTTACACATCATAGAATATAAAAAGTTAAGGAGATTTTAAACTTTATAAAAAAATGATGTAGTAAAAAAAAGTTACGGATAAACTGTTGAACACAAAATCTTTCTACTGAAACGATATAGTTCCAAACTTATATGGAACATTATTCTAAGAATTTCTTACATTTTACTAATGTATCACTGAAATAGGTCTCAAGAAGAATGATTATTAATCGCTGTTACATAGAATTTCACAAGAAATTACATGAAATACAGCATTTTGTGGTTAATATTGAAATAAATAGAAGTAAGAATGATGGTTCTTCCAATTACTAATAAGAAAAAAAGGCTTGAAACAATATTACATTAGAAGTAATATTACGAATATTATCGGATATATTTCAAAGCAGAATTTACAATTCAGAAATTAAAAACCTGTATTAATATCATGTATATATGGTATGAAATATAGAAATACTTGAGTAATTTTGAAATAATTTAGAAACTTACAATTTCTTTTAGCAGGTGTAGCAGCACACAAGGCAAAAAGGGTAATTACCAAGACAGGAATCATTCTGAAAATCTGGAATAGAAATATTTTGAACTAAATGTTATTATTAGATTGAGTAAAATTTAAAAATAATCTTGGTTATTATTTCATTTAATATCAAGAATAACTCTATGTTGATAGTATATTAGAGAAAGTTAATGTAACGATGTACCACAGAAATGACAGCAAACAATTCCTGCTCTAGAAACTTCTGTATACTTTACTGAAAAATAAAAGAAAATTTGACACAATGGTTAAATGTTTCCGATAAACAGATTAGAATAGGATCCCTGGTAGTTCAGTTGACAAAGGCAGTGATCTCGTTACTGAAAGGTTGAATGTTTGACGCTCGACTCGTGTCCATAAGTGGACTAGGGCACGTAAAATAGGTTCATGGTCACAATGTCCTCCAAGTTCTCAGATGGTACCTTTGGGGATGGCGGACCAAGCCTAGTGTGGTGAGACGATTTGGGCACTATATAAATGATGAAATTAACATGAGAAGACCAGAAAGCGGTTATGCTACTGATATAAATCTAACCTCACCACATCTTTGTTCTAAAAAACAGAGGACCTGTAAAAAATGATGGAAAATTTTATGAAGGATCTTCGTCTTGTGTGGAATTTTGATCCAAGCCAGAGATTAGGCGAATGTCTCCCATCATGAAATTAAATACGAATGTACCTTTGTTGTTAAATTGCATATTTTCTTTCGAAAAGGCGCCCTCTGGTGGACATTTTGGACCTTTTTTTTCGAAATTCCGCGAGTGCATCTTGTATATAGTCCATATTCAAAATTTCGTTACATACCGTTCATCTGTTTGCGCTGTAGGATGTATATATTGATAACATTAATTTAGGGCTGTTGTTGTTGTTGTTTCTCATGCCACTTGGACAAACCAAGCACGATTGAGCCTGCAGGCTCTCGTATTAAAGCGAAGTGGTGCACCTTTCGTTTTAATGAGCATCATTAGGTGAAAGAAAGACTTCGATCAACTACGTCCTTGTAATTTTCAATCAGAGGCCAATCAGAAGGCCCACAGACCTGCCACCCCCAGAAGTATTGATTGAGAACTTGGAGGACATTGTAGCCAAGACTTATTTTAAGTGCCCCAGTCACCTTAACGAACATGGCGGATCATAGACCGGCTCGGGTTCCGAACCCGCAACCTCTCAGGTACGAGTTGCCTTTGCCGACTGAGCTACCGCGGCTCATGTACCTTTGTGGAATTATTTATGAGTTCCTATGGCAGCAATTTGGAGCTGTCAGAAGTACCCAGATTCAAGTGAAGTTTTATCCATGTTGCGGTTTATAGGCATGAGAATGCCAAAGGGACAGGCAACTAATCAAAAAAGTACAGCTCTGATGATTGAAGTGATTGAAGCAGTAGGGGTCAGAGGTGAAATATATATATATATAATAAAACAATTAAAAAAGAGAGTTTAAAAATAGGAAAGGAGGTGGTATAGTCGAGATTTTGAGAGCGAAGTCCATAATCTTCGGTCCCTATATATATACCTATTGGGACATCTCCTGAGCAACTTTACGATTAAACACATTGAATTGTAGGAGACCTAAGGAGTAACAACTATCTGGTCAAGACTAATCCAGTGCCTCAATATTACATCCGCTCCTTAAGTCTTTGACCTAAAGACCAGATGTGATAATGATGTTTATACATTGCCAACCTATTTAAAATTCATCTGTATTTAGAATTAGATCTAACTTTACTGTCCAACACAGATTGAATTCTAAGAGACCTAAAGAGTAAGAACTATTTCGTCCACAAGAGTGATCCAGTACCTCAATATTACATCCACATCTTAAGTCTTTGACCTACCGACCAGATGTGATACTTATGCTTATACATTGCCAACCGTATTTAGAATCCATCTGTATTTAGAATTAGGTTCTCTCTTTTCTCTTATGTATGTTAAAAAATAAATAATTATACTATAATAATTAAACATAATTCTTGAATCCAACAAATATCGTCAAAAATTTAGCGGAGGTTTATATATTTATATATATTTAAACTAAATTGTAGGAGCTAAGTCACAGGGACATTGATAAAAAAGTTTTCTAAGTAATTAAAAAACAACATAAATTAGTATAATGTACAAAATACAAAATGACACCTAAAACGGAGCACATTAAAGATAATCATGCAAATAAATATAGGTTATAAGAAATAGAATAATAGAATAGCAAAAATATTATTACTTGTATTTTCAATAACCAAGTATATCCCCAAATCATTTAACCTCCCAATATATACTCTTCGAGTCACAATATACAGATGTAACAGCTGTTAAATTTTAATTAAGTAAACGCGCAGTTAGCACAGTCTTATATAATCATTTGCGTCTCTAGATAAAGAATGAAACAATTTCTTTATTCCAACAGAACGCGCCAAATCGAAATTCTATTCATATAGCACCTGCAAGTATATTAAAAGTTTTCTTAATGTTTTGCCCTTTCATGTTACGCAAAGTGTTCTGAATTCTTATGTAAGGTATGTTGACTAAATAATGAACCATGCACACCTGTGATAACAGCAGTTCTCTGTATTTCACAGAAAATCTTTAGTTGTTGCAGAAACCCACTTCAAACACCTTTCTTCTCCTCATCTTCCTTTTCAAAACTTTTTCGATGCAAATGTTTTTTCTCCTTTTTTAGTTCTTCCAACGCATGAAAAGCGTAGTGAGATACAACAGGTCAATAGGGGGAAGGTTAACAAGTTTGTACTGAAATTCCAACAGCTGATCTTTGACGGCATGTTCTGTATAACGAAGGTATTATCGTGTAGAGACAGGTTGGTTGGTTAGAACTCTATAGTATGATACTCTTTTGGTACACGAAGGCTAATGAGACTAAGACTTACTGCTTAACCCTCTAAGCGGTTCGCACGTACAATTCGGCCAGTTGTCACGTACAATTTTCGACCTCCAAAAACGTTCCGAAAATGGATGTATTGTACATTTCTGCCAGTGCTTTCCCCCATGGAGTTTTGAGGTAGGAGGGTCAGGTCGATTGTTTAGGAACTGCACCCCTCTTTGACTGACATTTATTGAGGGATGCACCCCTACTCCCTGAGCACAAGGACTCTGATAGCTTCTCATGGCTTTGTCAATCTCTATTTCGAATTATTTCGTTTGCGATAACACATGTATCTCTAATTGCACCACTTAAATATCTTGGATGACTTTCGTAAAGAAATATAAATAATTCTCTTAAAAAATATTTTTATTCGTACTTTTAGAATCCATTATTTCTTATGGAATGATTTTCGAGATTTGACGAGCTTTATGTGTATTAAAAATTAACATTCTACAATGTCTATTTATATATCTATTTATAACCGGAAGTAAAGGAAAAATAACGAGGGTGGTTTTCCGGTATTCCAATCTACTC
>CM063506.1:132588531-132638531 GCA_032207245.1 Pardosa pseudoannulata | reverse complement strand
ATTCTTACACATTATTTTCGGTGTGGAAAACGAACAGGATGAAAATGAAATTCAACTTAAAAAATTATTTCTAAATCATGACACTAAGCTTCTACTTGTAAGCCGGTAAATGAACATTTGCGCTTCTATAGCCGTAGTGTCTAAAAACAAGCGCTTCATTTTGGACGGCTATTGCTGTCATGCCAGATAGTGAACTTCGCTTTGACGGCTATAGACGCAAGCGTCCGTCAACGTGTTGTCTTTTAAACTTATAGTAAATTTTCTCCAATATCCAACATTAGCACTGTCCAACTGGTACCTGGTGGACTCATTAGGTTATATGAATTTCTTTGTGTACTGCTCAGGAAATCAAGACTGTTAAATAAAATGTATATTTTTATAAAATTTTAAATTCATTCAATACGAATTTTGTTTTACTCAATTACTTCCATACTTACATTTTAAACTAAAAGAGAATTTTGTAAAGAAATGAAACAATTAGAAAAAATTGGTAAATTTGTTCTTAAATTAGATATTCTAACTATAGTACGATGTAGATTTTACCTGATGTTGTTAAAAATAGTTTCAAAGTTTCAATATATTGAGCAATCTAAAAAAATGATATTAACTAGATCGTAATCATAAAATAAGACATAAATTGTAAAACATGCAAGGCTAAAAGAGGTACTGAATCTATGGAAACACTGGAAATAGATATCTTAAGACATTCAAATAAAGAATATTGTCTCCAATAAGATTTCGAACTTATTATTTATATGTTTGAAAGTGTGAAAATGCATATTCTCCTATAGATAACATATCAAATCTAAATATAGAAAATTCCTTAAATATTATAGCTTTTAAAATACAATTTGACTCTCAACATCAAATATGTACGTTAATTTAAAAATGTTATACGTTATTACATTAAACTGAGTTATTTTAATGTATTGTTGGGGACTTTTTAATTAATCATTTTCTTTAACCTTAAAAAACTTTGTAGAAGACAAACTAGTTCGTGGCTACAAAGTTGGACAGCGCTACCTTGTGGTAAGAATGGAACATTCTTGGCTATCTGCCAATTAAAGTTCTCTACAGCGTGGTTAGGCAGTAAAGTCAATTTAAGCTAAAATTTAAATTTTAATGATCACGTGTCTTACTGTTTGTTGCAAATGTATGACGTCACAGCCTTATAAGAGAATAATTAATTAGATAATCGAGTGTTCTTTAGGTCTTTGAAAATCAACAACTACAGGGTCTTCTCGATTGACAAGGCTGCTTGCTACACGTAAAAAGTCATACATTAAAAGGTAAGGATACGCAAATTTGTTTTAAATTGTTGTTCTGTTGTATATTTTGTGTTAGAATACTAGAATATTTCAGTATGTGTCAAAGTTTTTTTAACAGTTCAATTGTTTTGATTGGCATTCCGTTTAACTAGCCCGTTTTATTCCATCAGACTAAAACAGCCTTGTCCGGGAACAGTCTGTAGTTCTCGAGAGCAAAACAAAAACCCCGTTTAACCGTAGAATGTCAAACGAAAGTGTTTTAAGATGGGGTTAAAATCTTATGTTATTTTTCGTTTAAAAATAAATGAGTAAGTTATATTAATAAGAAAATTACTCTTGCAAGAAATTTTACATTCATTAACCCTAGAACGAAATACTGTTTTTTGCTGAACTCTTGTTGTTATGCTGATCTCTTTAAAATGACATTTAAATTTAATTTAAAGAAAGGACAAGCAACTATTACACATTCTATTTTAAAAATTGATTTTTTGTAAATTAAAGCTATTTCCAGTTTTCATTAGCTTATTATTCTAATAAAAAGATGTTTTAAGATTAAGAGATTAAAAAAAAATGGCTGAAATGAACTAGAGTTTTTTTTCTTGTGTTTTTACATGTGATCAAAACATATAAACATATAAGTTATCATTAGTTTATTATTATAATAACAAGACGTCTATGAGACGTATAGCTAACGTTTTAAGATTGAAAGATAAAAAAAAAATGCTGAAATGAACCCGAGTACTTTTGCTCATGTGTTTTTACATGTGATCAAAACATATAAAAATAATGTGAGTGGAAATGCATCATCTTAGTGTGATATATATACATTCATCCATGCATATATATATATATATATATATATATATATATATATTATATATGTATATGTATATATATATGTATATGTATATGTATGCATATATATATGTATGTATAGTGTGGATGTGTGTGTTATTTAACTGTTTGCGATTAATGTTGAAAAGAAAAGAAAATCTCGTGTAAATTCTACCTTCATAGCAGTTTTACAAATAATTATATAAATTTCCTTAATTTTTTTCATATCATTTAATATACATAGCTAATTATTAAAGTTTGTTTTGTGAACCCTATATCTTATATGATTTGCGTATTTACATTAAATTCATTTTAGTCTGATTACAAAATTCCTCCTATTTCTTTTATAACTGTGTGTTATAAGAATTTTATTTTTGAACTGATGTATTTTAGGAAGAAGCAAATAACTTCATAAAAATGTTTTATTTCTTGTATATTGATATAACATAATTTTCTTCGTGTTTCATTTCTTTTTCATTCGATGTATAAAGACATTTAAAAAAAATCAAACCGTACCATGTTTCTCTGATTTTTCTCAAATCAAAATTGTTAGCACTTTTGTACTAACTCATTTTCTACGTTATTTTGTTGCATAAAAATGTAGAAATAACCGTATAAATTGAATCTTTTAACGTAATACTTATATTCTATAGTTTTGAGTAAATAAAACTTTCAACATCGCACATTCATTTCATTTCTAAAAAATATTTCTCCTGTTACATATAAAAAAATATTTTAGTATAATTATTAAATACTTAAAAAAAATGTACATTTAATACATTTATATCCAAACTTTAAGCACTTCATAGTGCGAGGAGCATGTTTTAAAAAAATTCTGAAAATAACATATAGGAGTTTATTGAAAAAAATGTCATGCTTTGGATAAAAGTAAAATTTATCTGAATGAAACTGAAAAAATAATCTTTATTTTAGGAAACTAAAAATATCTGTCAACTGCTGCACGTTTCGTTAGGAAGTCTACGGTAAGATAACCAACTTGTATATTTTTAATATTTAACGTATTAGTCACAAATTTTAAGCTTCAAACATTTAATAAATCTGCTACATTTTCGTAAACTGTCAATGCACATGTTTGTGCATTTCCAGAAAGAATTGACTTAGTAATCCAGAACTAATTTGAAACATTTCAAAATGAAGTTGAAGCTAGTTTTCCCCGATTTTCATCAACAGTTTAATCGATTTCAGGGGATTTCCAATGATACACTGCTAACATTTCTCAAATAGCACAAATGCTAATTTTTGACTTCTACTTATTTTTAACTTTAAAGACTTAGAAAGAAATATCTACCACAGCAAATAAAATTTACCAGTCGTGAGGAATGTAACCCTCTCTATGTACTTTTGAGTAAAAATAATTTAAATAATACTATTAACTCAGGATACTTGATACTATAATCTGTATTATTTATAAATACCTATTCTCCTTACACCAAAGGTGAAAGCAGCTAATTACCTATTTTAAATATCATGTACTTTCACGATAGGTATACGACAAAATAGTTGTGACTGTCAAAAAGCAGAACATATTTATACCATATTAATTAATATACTTTCTGATGAACTGCAACAAAATTACATGTCTGTTAGATTAAACTTGCCAAAACAACAGAACACTTTATAAGTTTAACTAACGACCGGAGCTAATAGGGTTCATAAAAGGAATACAAAAAAAAACTCACTGCATGAGATGTTAATAGTAATATCATCAAATTTCATACCTTTTAAATGATAATCAGTTAAGGAATGAATTTTTTTTATTTCGCAAAGAACCTCTATGATTTTATTCGTGATATCATTTTTTCCGATCATCACAAACCGTCTAACGTTCTTTAGTTTGGTTTAGACAGGTTCATTTCGCAAAATAGGTTATTGTGGGATATTTTACTAATTATAATATAATTAAAAATTATATTTTCCTAATAACAATTTATTTTAAAATCAGATATTCAATACCTATTTTCTGAGTTCACTTTCTTGCACCCCCCAACAAAAAAAGATATTATTGGGATATATTTTAAAGATGTTTATTTATTTCAATTCTATTAAAAACTTAAAATGTACATCTTCGATATAATATTGAGCTAATAATCTTTTCACAGATTATTTATAAAGTAAAAATGCAGATGAAATTGACACAAAAATCCTTACAATCCTTATTGTTTCTCTCAGGATCTAGATGTTATTGCCATTTGATTATTATTGTTGATTGTCTAGGGGTGAATTTCATAACCTGATATATTTATTATGGTTAATGTTTGCACAAAAATGGCCAAATGGATACAGAGCTACTCTTAGTAACCAAAGTTGCGGATTCGAAGCCTTTTGTTGGCATGGATATTCGTAACTGTGTCGAATCGGATTTCATGCAACGTCATAAATGGATTTAATGTCCTTCCTATTCATTTTCATGTTTACGATAGCCAATAGGCAATCAAAAAGCTGCCCTTTCGTTTGAAATTAAAACCAGAATCGTCATAATTTGAGATGTGCACTGCTGTTTGAAATCGCCCTATAGATAACAAACTCATTAGCTCTCGTATATCTATATGAATATAATAGAATGTAGCACTACAAACCAAACTGAAATAAACTATGTTTAAAAGTTTTGCATTATCCTTATAAGAAATGACTTGTTTTTATCTTCCCCAAAACGAATAATTTTAAAAAATACAAAAAATCTCATCATTTCCGTATATAAAATTTTGAAGATAAAAGTCATTAACGACTGTTAATATTTACTTATTGAATTCCCCTTCACTTCATGAATGTTTTCTTTTCGTATTCCTAAATCTAGTGTCACGTGTTATTTTAATCAGTGAACACCTGCGCGGTGCTATACTTTATGAAACTCACGCTTTTTTGGAGTGCGTCCAGCTCATTTCCGTATTGTAACCATAGATCTCACGATGACAGCAAAAACATTCGACTGACGTTTTAGCCGGATCTTGTTCATTCTGATATACATTTTAGCATACTTTGGTAAGTTCGTTGTAATATTTAATCATTTGTTTGATGTTCAGGCTTCGATCCAGGAGTAAGAGCTAACAAAAGGCATTGATTAAAAGCTTTTCAATCAAAACAAAGTAAATGTATTGTTACATAAGACGATAAAATAATATTTATGTGTGATATTTTACATGAAGTTACATGAGATGTTAAAATAAGGAAGTGGCATGAAGAAAGTTTACCCTTTTACTTTTCATACGTTTTTAACTAATAAATAGGGTCTGCATAAATAAACTTCCCTACTTTAAATTTGTCTTCAGTCTAAACTCTTCTTCAGAAAGGTATGAAATATTACGTAGGACAAAAGAAAATGGATGGGAATTTGGGCTAATAAAAGAAAATTTGTTTAAAAACAGAAGTTTATTTTTTTATGTATATGCTCATTGTAGCTTTCATAAGTTTCTATTTTAAAGCTCACATGCGAAATGGAAGACTGTTGAAATGCCAAACTACTTCAAAAAATTTGTACTCATGATTTGTGAACTTTTATTATATTTTACGGCTCAAGGATCGACAAAATTGTAGATCAGCTTGTCTTAATGGAAAAGTTAAAGCAAATTCCGATTTCCTTTAAATTTATCAGAATAGCATATTTATTTCATGACTTACAGAAAAATACAATTTTTAAGTATGCGTGTGCTTAATTAATGTATTAATAAGTTTTTATTTTAAAAATATCACTTGAGTAAAGTTGCAATGCCAGATTATTCAATAAGTACACCCACAAGAAATGTTAGGACATTCATTGACAAATTCGCAGAGCAACTTATTTTTAATGTTCAAGTTAAAGCAAATAGGTAGTATACACTTATTTATATGTATACCCTATTAAGAATTCATGCTTACGACCATTACAGTATTAAAAAATTTTTGACTTCAAAAGTGATTTTTTAAGACATTAGAAGACATTTGCAATGTCAGGCTATTTTAACTGTGCACTTATGTTTACTTACATTATTATTAATATTGATATAATTGTAAAACAATTTGTCTCCACCTTATAGTAAATCTGTAGATAACATTTTTTCAGACTACGGAATTTATTATATGTTCATTATAGTTTTAATTTTAATCTAATATTACAACATTTTGAGACAGTTTCAATGAAAGACTATTCTAATATCTGTACTTACTTCTAGTACATTCACATTAAGTGTTAGGGCCGTCTTAGGTTATATTATTACAAAGTAACTAGTTTTCATATTACGTAAATTTGTCAATGAAATTTTAGGTAATAAAGTCGTATTTCAATATTTTTACTATGCATATTTTTATTACATTTATATTTGTTTCAATTTTTATTTCCAAACTAATTAAATGTGATTGGAAGAGTGCTACATTAGTAGACTATTAAAAACATGTACTCACGATCAACTTAACATTTTGGCAGAATTAAAGCAAATTTACCTTTGATATATTTCATTTTCCATAGAAACTTACCTTTTTATACTATACATTCGTTTATTACTTTAAGCATTTCTTTGGTATATTATGTGTCAGAATACAGTTGCAATGCTAGATTAATCCAAAAATATGTATTTCTGTGCTGCACAAACATTAAATGTTAGGGAAGTCTCGTTAATATAATAACAGAAACTTATGAATACAGTAGTGTTTAGCCATTAGAATACAGTTGCAATGCCATACTATTTCAAACTCTGTACTTATTTTTAATACACTCCCGTTAAATGTTAGGTGTGTTGCATTTATATAATTTTACATTACAGTTTGTTTTCCGGCTAAAACAAATGTAATAGATAATATATTTTATGTACTACAGAAATTTTTAACTATGCAAATACTTGTTGCTGTTTAAATGAATTTTTATTTCAAAAGTAATAAAATATAAATGGAAGACAGTTGCACTTCCAGAGTAATCTAAATAATGTGTACTCAATTTTTGTATATATATAATAAATCTTAGGGCTGTCGGATTGATATAATAGAAGAGCAGCTTATTTTCCTGAAAAAACAAAACAAAATATATAGTTCATATATGTATTTTATTAAAGTGCACATATTTATTTCATATATTATTTTAAAGTGTAATTTTTAATTATTTGTATGATCAATTGCTGTATTCAAGAATTTTTATTCAAAAAATATTACTGGTTTCCATACTATTCAAATAGAAAATGTATTCATATTTAATACACATACAATAAATGTTAAATCAGTGTCATTGACAACATTTGTTTTGTCAGCGAAATTAAAGATTTCCCGTATTATAAGCAAATTACAAATTGAAATATTATATTAAATTTAATAAATTAAGCTACAATTTATCAACGTTGTACTAAATTTCTACTTTACAAAAAATTTTATTAAATTTAAAATCAATTGTTATGCATACTATTTTGAAAGATTTGAAGTAATGTTAGCTTGTTTATACAGCAAAGTTAAAACAAATATATGTACCATTAGTGAAATTAACTTTTTATAATACGTAAGCTCGTTACTGAGTTGATAAAATTCTCTTCAGCAACTAACGTTATGGAACTAGAAGACAGTTGCAATGCCAGACTATTCTAAACTGTGTACTTACGTTTTGTACACTCACATTAAATAATAGGGCAGTTTCATTTGTATACTAGCGGAGCAGCTTGTCTTCTACGTAAAGCGAGTCTATAGATAACCTATCTTATGTACTAGAGATTTTTTTTATCATACGTTCATTGTTGATTTCATAAATTCAATGTGACTGGAAGACAGTTGCTATGCCAGACTATTCCAAAAAAAAGTGTTCTTAAATTTTGTACACTTACATTAATTCTTACGGCTGTCCACTTGACATAAATGCAAAGCAGCTAGCTTTTCTGGAAAAGTTAAAGAAAATGTATAGTTGAAATATTATATGTCGCATATAAATTGAATTTTGTCTTCTTTTTCGTATTTATAAATTTTTATCGTAAATTGTTTCATCGTAAGACAGTAGCAATGCTAGACTATTCGGAAATTATGTACTTCTGTATAGTACAATCACATTAATTTCTAGGGTAATCTCATTGTTCTAATAGCAGAGCTACTTGTCTTAAAAGCAGATTCTAAGCAATTATGTATTATACATGTATTTATGTCCAATAGCAAATTTTAGTATCCTAGTATGCATACAGTATAACCTATATTTATAATTATGACAGTAGTGATACATAACTATGTAATACGAATGCTCATTATTGAGTTCATAACCTTCTCTTTACCAACTAATGTTAAGACAGTTGCAATGCCAGACTATTCTAAACTGTGTACTTATGTTTAGTACACTCACATTAAATGTTAGGGAGTTTCATTTGCATATTTGCAGAGCAGCTTGTCTTCACTCTTAAGAACGTCTGTAAATAACCTATCGTAAGTACTACAGAAATTTTATTTTTTAGTTATGCATATGTTCATTGCTTTTTTCACACATAAAATGCGAAAGGAAGACCGTTGCAATGCGAGACTATTCCAAAAAACGTGTACTCGTATTTTGTACACTAATATTAAATTTTAGGGCTGTCAAATAGACATATATGCAAAGCAACTAGTTTTCCTGGAAACGTTAGCGCAAATCTTTAGATGATATGTTTTATGTCTCATAGTAACTAGCATTTTTGTACTGTGCAGTTCAATTCGTAAATTGTCATAAATTATGCCTTATCGTAAGATTGTAGCAATGCCCGACTATTCAAAAACAATGTACTTCTGTATAGTACAATCCCATTAATTCTTAGGGTAATCTCATAGCAGAGCTACGTATCTTACTAGCATATTTTAAGCAATTATGTACTATAAATAAAATTATATCTAATAGTAAATTTCGATATTTCATTATGCATACAATTATACCTATATTTATAATTATGACAGAACTATGTAATACGTATGCTCCTTGCTGAGGTGATAAAATTCTCCTTTCCAACTACTGTTATGACATTTGCAGACAGTTTCAACGCCAGAGTATTCTAAACTGTGTATTTATGTTTAGTACACTCACATTAAATTATAGGGCAGTTTCATTTGTATACTTGCGGAACAAATTGTCTTCATTCTAAAGCGAATCAGCAGATAACCTTAAGTACTATAAAAGTTTATTTTTCATCATGTATACGTTAATTCCTGATTACATAAATGGAATGTGACTGGAAGAAAGTTGCTATGTCAGACTATTCCAAAAAATGTGTACTTTAATTTTGTAAACTTACATTAATTCTTAGGGCTGTCCACTTGACATAAATGCAAAGCAGCTAGTTTTCCTGGAAACGTTAAAGCAAATCTATAGTTGAAATATTATATGTCGCATATAAATTGAATTGCTTCTTCTTTTTTGTATTTATAAATTTGTATCGTAAATTGTTTCATCGTAAGACAGTAGCAATGCCAGACTATTCGGAAATTATGTACTTCTGTATAGTACAATCACATTAATTGTTAGGGTAATCTCATTGATCTAATGCATTGTTACTTGTCTGACTAGCAGATTCTAAGCAATTATGTATTATACATGTATTTATGTCCAATAGCAAATTTTGGTATCCTAGTATGCATACAGTATAGCCTATATTTATAATTATGACAGTACTGATACATAACTATGTAATACGAATGCTCATTACTGAGTTCATAAACTTCTCTTTACCAACTAATGTTAAGACACTAGAAGACAGTTGCAATGCCAGACTATTCTAAACTGTGTACGTCTGTTTAGTACACTCACATTAAATGTTAGGGAGATTCATTGGTATACTTGCAGAGCAGCTTGTCTTCACTCCTAAGCAAGTCTATAGATAACCTATCTTAAGTACTACAGAAAATTTATTTTTCAATGATTCACACATTCATTGCTGTTTTCATACATAAAATGTAACAGAAAGATAGTTGCAATGCCAGACTGTTCCAAACAATATGTACTCATATTTTGTACATTTACATTAAATTTTAGGGCTCTCGAATTGACATAAATGCAAAGCAGCTAGTTTTCCTGGAAACATTAAAGCAATTCTTTAGATGATATGTTTTATGTCTCATAGAAACTACCATTTTTGTAATCTGTAATTCAATTCATAAATTGTTTTCCTAAATTATGTCCCATCATAAGATTGTAGCTATGAAAGACTATTCAAAAACAATTCAAAACTCCTTTCTTACTAGCAGATTCTAAGCAGTTATGTACTATAAATGCAATTATATCTAATAGCAAATTTTAACATTTTATTATGCATGTTATACCTATATTTATAATTATGACAGAACTATGTAATACGTATGCTCATTACTGAGTTGATACTCTTTATCAACTACTAGTTATGACACTAGAAGAGAGTTGCAATGCTAGACTATTCTAAATTGTGTACTTATGTTTAGTACACACACATTAAATGATAGGGCAATTTCATTTGTATACTTGCAGAGCAGTTTGTCTTTTCTATAAAGCGAATCTGTAGATAACCTATCTTAAGTACTAGAAAATTTTTATCTATTACCATGCATACGTTCATTGCTGAGTTCATAAATGTAATGAGACTGGAAAACAGTTGCAATGCCAGACTATTCCAAAAAATGTGCCGTCTGTACACTTACATTAATTCATAGGACTGTATACTTCACATAAATGCAAAGCAGCTAGTTTTCCTAGAAACGTTAAAGAAAATATATAGTTAAAATATTATATGTCACATATAAATTAACTTGTTTCTGATTTTTTTGTAGTTATAAATTTGTATCTTAAATTGCTTCATCGTAAGACAATAGCAATGCCAGACTATTCGGAAATTATGTACTTATGTATAGTACAATCATATTAATTGGTAGGGTAATCTCATTGATTTAACAGTAAAGGTACTTGTCACACTAGCAGATTCTAATCAATTTTGTATTATACATGTATTAATGTCCAATAGCAAATGTTAATATTTTATTATGCTTACAGTTATAACTATATTTATAATTATTATAGAACTAATATGCAACTATGTAATGCGTATGCTCTTTACTGATATGATAAACTTCTCTTTACCAATTAATGTTATGGCACTATAAGACAGTTGCAATGCCCGACTATTCTAAACTGTGTACTTATGTTTAGTACACTCACATTAAATGTTAGGGAGTTTCATTGGCACACTTGCAGAGCAGCTTGTCTTCCTTCTTAAGCAAGTCTGTAGATAACCTATTTTAAGTACTAAAGAGAATTTATTTTTTAATGATGCATATGTTCATTGCTGTTTTCATACATAAAATGCGAAAGGAAGACAGTTGCAATGCCAGACTATTCCAAAAACATGTACTCGTATCTTGTACACTTATATTAAATTTTAGGGCTGTCAAATTGACATAAATGCAAAGCAACTAGTTTTCCTCGAAACGTAAACGCAAATCTTTAGATGATATATTTTGTGTCTCATAGAAACTACCATTTTTGTACTCTGCAATTCAATTCATAAATAGTTTTCCTAAATTGTCTCATCGTAAGATTGTAGCAATGCCAGACTATTCAAAAATAATGTACTTCTGTATAGTACAATCACATTAATTGTTAGGTTAATCTCTCATTGATCTAATAGCAGAGCTACTTATCTTACTAGCGAATTTTAAACAATTATGTACTATATATTTATGTCTAACAGCAAATTTTGAGATTCTATTATGCGTACAGTATAACCTATATTTATAATTATGACAGTACTGATACATAACTATGTAATACGAATGCTCATTACTGAGTTCATAAACTTCTCTTTATCAACTAATAAGACATTAGAAGACAGTTGCAATGCCAGACTATTCTAAACTGTGTACTTATGTTTAGTACACTCACATTAAATGTTAGGGAGCTTCACATGCATACGTGCAGAGCAATTTGTCTTCACTCTTAAAAAAGTCTGTAGATAACCTATCTTAAGTACTACAGAAAATTTATTTATTAATGATGCGTATGTTCATTGCTGTTTTCACACATGAAATGCGAAAGGAAAACAGTTGCAATGACAGACTATTCCAAAAAACATGTACTCGTATTTTGTACACTTATATTAAATTTTAGGGCCGTCAAATTGACATAAATGCAAAGCAACTAGTTTTCCTGGACACGTTAACCCAAATCTTTAGATGATATGTTTTATATTTCATAGTAACTAGCATTTTTGTACTGTGCAATTCAATTCATAAATAGTTGCCATAAATTATGTCTCATCGTAAGATTGTAGCAATGCCAGACTATTCAAAAACAATGTACTTCTGTATAGTACAATCGCATTAACTGTTAGGGTAATCTAATTGATGATATAGCAGAGCTACTTGTCTTACAAGCAGATTATAAGTAATTATGTACTATAAATGTATTTATGTCTAATAGCAAATTTTCACATTTTATTATGAATACATTTATAACTTTATTTATACTTATTACAGAACTAATACGTAACTATATAATACGTAACTATTTAATGTTATGGTACTAGAAGACAGCTACGCTGCCAGACTATTCTAAACTGTGTACTTATTTATGTTTAGTACAATCACATTAGATGATAAGTTACTTTCATAAGTATACTTGCAGAGCAGCTTGTCTTCACTCTTAAACACGTCTGAAATTTTTTTAACTTTTTATAATGCCTACCTTCAATGCTGTTTTCATAAATTAAATGTGACAGGAAGACAGTTGCGATGCCAGACTATTCCAAAGATTATGTACTCATATTTTGTACACTTACATTAAATTTTAGGTCTGTCATATTGACATAAATGCAAAGCAACTAGTTTTCCTGGAAACGTTAATGCGAATCTTTAAATGATATGTTTTATGCCTCATAGTAACTAGCATTTTTGTACTGTGCAATTCAATTCATAAATTGTTGTCATAAATTATGCCTCATCGTAAGATTGTAGCAATGCCAGACTATTCAAAAATAATGTACTTCTATATAGTACAATCACATTAATTGTTAGGGTAATCTCATTGATCTAATAGCAGAGCTACTTGTCTTACTGGCATATTTTAAGCAATTATGTATTATAAATGGAATTATGTGTAATAGCATATTTTGACATTTTATTATGCATACAGTTATAACTATATTTATAATTATGACAGAACTATGTAATACGTATGCTGATTACTGAGTGGATAAACTTCTCTTTAACAACTAATGTTAAGGCACTAGAAGACAGCTGCAATGCCAAACTATTCTAAACTGTGTACTTATGTTTAGTACACTCACATTAAGTGATAGGTCAGTTTCATTTGTATACTTGCAGAGCAGCTTGTCTTCACTCTTAAACGATTCTGTAGAAAACCTACCTTTAGTACTAGAGAAATTTTACTTTTTATCATGCATAAGTTAATTGCTGATTTCATAAATGCAATACGACTGGAAGACAGTTGTATTGCCAGACTATTTCATAAAATGTGTACTCACGTTTAGTACACTAACATTAAATCTAAAGGCCGTCCACTTGACTTAAATGCAAAGCAGCTAGTTTTCCTGGAAACGTTAAAGCAAATCTAGAGTTGAAATATTATGTCTCATATGAATTAACTTGTTTCTGCTTTTTCGAATTTATAAATTTGTATTTTAAATTGTTTCATCGTAAGACAGTAGCAATGTCAGACTATTCGGAAATTATGTACTTCTATATAGTACAATCACATTAATTGCTAGGGTAATCTCATTGATCTAATAGCAGAGCTACTTGTCTTACTAGTATATTCTAAGGAGTAATATATTATACATGCATTTATGTCGAATAGCAAATTTTGCTATTTTATTATGCATACTGTTATACCCATATTTATAATTTTGTAAGCACTAATGTGATTGGAAGACAACTGAAACGTCAGAATATTCTAAAAGTAATGTATTACTGTTTCACAAGCTCACATTAAATATTAAATCTATCTCTGATATAATTGCATACAAGCTTCTCTTCCCGTTAAAGTTACAGAAAATCTTTATAAACATATTTTAATACTACATATATTTTGAAATTATTTAAAATATTTTTTTAAAAAATATTAATTTTAAAACTAATGAAATGTAATTGTAAATTTCTTGCAATTCTTAATTATTTTGGAAAATGTCTATTGATGTTTAGTTCACATTAAATGCTGGAGAATATCAACCGTAATCTAGAACGTCATTGGAACATATTTTTTATCCTTGAAAAATGTAAAGCAAATGTTTAACAAATTTATGTATTATAGAAAGTTGCCATTTTTTATATACCTATGCTCAATTAATGTATTCATAAATGTGTATGTTAAAACTAATAGTATCTGAAGATAGTTACAATGCCAGACTATTCAAAAATTAATTGTACTATTGTTTAGTACACTCACATTAAATTCTACGCCTGTTTCATTTCTATTTCTGCAGAACAGCTTATCTTCACGCTAAAGTAATTCTGTAGATTACCTATTTTAAATACTATAAAAATTATTTTGATGCATACGCTCATTGCTGTTTTCATACATAAAATGTGACAGGAAGACAGTTGCGATGCCAGACTATTCCAAACAATGTGTACTCATGTTTTGTACACTTATATTAAATTTCAGGGCTGTCAAATTGACATATAAGCAAATAATCTAGCTTTCCTGGAAACGTTAAAGCAATATATTATGTCTCATAGAAACTAAAAATTTTGTACTCTGCAATTCAATTTATAAATTGTCATAAATTATTTCTCATCGTAAGATTGTAGCAATGCCAGACTATTCAAAAACAATGTACTTCTGTGTAGTATAATCCCAATAATTGTTAGGGTGATCAGATTGATCTAAATGCAGAGCTACTTCTCTTACTAGCAAATGCTAAGCAATTATGTACTATAAATATATTTATGTCTAATAGTAAATTTTGAAATTTTATTATGCATTCAGTTATAATTATATTTATGATTATGACAGAAGTAATACGTAACTGAGTAATAAGTATAATCATTGCTGAGTTGATAAACTTCTCTTTATCCACTAATGTTATGGCTCTAGAAGACAGTTGCAATGCCAGACTATTCTAAACTGTGTACATATGTTTAGTACACTCACATTAACTGATAGGGAGTTTCATTTGCATACTTGTAGAGCAGCTTGTCTTCACTCTTAAGCAAGTGTATAGGTAACTTGTCTACAAAATAGTTACTTTAATGATTCATACGTTCATTGCTGTTTTTTTACATAAAATGTAACAGGAAGACAGTTGCGATGCCAGACTATTCCAAACAATATGTACTCATATTTTGTACACTTACATTAACTTTTAGGGCATCCAATTGACATGAATGCAAAGCAGCTAGTTTTCCTGGAAACGTTAACCCAAATCTTTAGATGATATATTTTATGTCGTATAGAAAATAGCATTCTTGTACTCTGCAATTCAATTTATAAACTGTTGTCATAAATTATCTTTCATTGTAAGATTGTAGCAATGCCAAACTATTCAAAAACAATGTACTTCTGTATAGTGCAATCACATTAATTGTTAGGGTAATCTTATTGATCTAATTGCAGAGCTACTTATCTTACTAGCAGATTCTAAGCAATTATGTACTATAAATGTATTTAAGTCTGATAGCAAATTTTTTCATTATGCATACAGTTATAACTATATTTATAATTATGACAGAACTAATACGTAACTATGTAATGCGTATGCTCATTACTGAGTTGATAAATATCTCTTTAGCAACTAATGTTATGGTACTAGAAGACAGTTGCAATGCCAGACTATTCTAAACTGTGTACTTCTGTGTAAACTGTGTTTAGTACACTCACATTAAATGTTAGTTTCATTTGCGTACTTGCAGAGCAGATTGTCTTCGCAAGTCTGTAGATAACCTATCTTAAGTACTATAGAAATTTTATCTTTTTATAATACATACTTTCATTGCTGTTTTCCTACATAGAATGTGACAGAAAAACAGTTGCGATGTTAGACTATTCCAAACAATGTGTACTCGTGTCTTGTACGCTTACATTAAATCTTAGGGCTGTCAAATTGACATAAATGCAAAGCAGCTAGTTTTCCTGGAAACGTTTAAGCAATATTTTATGGCTCATAGAAACTAGAAATTTTGTACTCTGCAATTCAATTTATAAATTGTCAATTAATTAGTAGGGTAATTTCATTGATTTAAAAGCAGAGCTACTTGTCTTACTAGCAGATTCTGAGCATTCATGCAGTAAAAATGTATTTATTTTCAATAGAAACTTACACAATTTATTGTTTATACTGTTACAACTATATTTATAATTATGCCAGAGCTGATATGATTTAACAACACTTGCAATACCAGAATATTCCAAAAATTATATACTTATGTATTTTAAGCTCAAATTAAAAGTTAAGTCAGTGTCCGATATAGTTTAAAGGAAACTTTTCTTTTCGTTTATGTTACAGTAAATGTTAGGTGATGTAACAAAATATCGAAATTTCTGTAGGACATAAAATATAATTTTATGTCTGTTAAGTTGACATAGATGCAAAGGTGCTTGTCTTCCTGGAAACGTTTAAACAAATCTGTAGTTGGTATATTTTATCTTACAGAAATTGACATTTTTTTCTACTATGCATACACTCATTACTGTATTTATGTCTGAATAATATTTCATTTTAAGACAGTAGCAACGCCAGATTATTCGTAAACAATGTACTTCTGTATTCAACAATCACATTGTTAAGATAATCTCATTAGTTTAATAGCAGAGCTACTTGTCTTAGTAGGAGAGTTAGAGCGATAATGAAATATGCATGTATTTATGCCTGATAGAAATTTTGACATTTTTACTATCCACACAGTTATTACTATATTTGTAATCTATGTATCAGAACTAATGGGATTAGAAGACTAATGTTATGTGATCGACACTTGCATTGCCAGACTATTCCAAAACTTATGTGTATTGATGTTACGTACACACACATATTAAATGTTAAATCTCTCTCAATGATATAATGAGGAATTTTCACGTTTTCTAATTTTGATTTTAAACGATAGAAGACAAAAAAGTAAGCAGGACAGTAGCTATTTTTCTTTCATTTGGGGGCCTAATGAGTGATTTCTAATTGGTTTTATAGCGGACTCTTTAACGTCTCTCAAAAACGCTACTTTATATCTGCCGAGTTTGTGACGTCATCGTTCATATAAACACCGAGCTCCTATGCTGTTTACATGTTAAAAGGCGACTTTTAAATTTGTTTTTTGTGTAAAGTATGGCATATAATAGCATTTTTTTGTTATGTCTGACATTAAAAAATCATACTCTAAATATTGTATTGTGCCACTCTGTAAAAATACAACTACTAATTGCAATGAGAAGATATTTTTCAGCGTCCCGAAAGACCCACATACACGTAAAATCTGGACAACTGGGATGAGAAATTAAACCCCAAATTATCATATAAATCATCTTTATGGGTTTGTGAAGACCATTTATCGGTTAGTAAATGCTTGCTTTTGTTTAAATATTACTAATTTAGAACAATTAAAGTATATAAAAATACATCTATACCTTTAAAAGGATTGTTGATTAACCACTGCTATTTAACTTTTAAAACTGCTAATTTTCGAGTATTATCACAGAGTTCAAGTACAATAAATATTTTATAAAGCATATAAATATCGAAAAACATATAAATATCTAAAGCATATAATTATCTAATAAATAAGTCGGGGAGGGGAAAGTTATGTATTTTCAAGGTATTATAAATATTTTCTTCAGAGATGCATACTTTCTTGTGTATCAAATCACAGTAATATTTTTCGATTAAATTGGTGACTAATTTGAAAAAAAGTATAATATTTTTAAAATACTTAATAATGATATTACTTTAAAAATTAAATTTAATTTGAGAAATTTTATACATTTTTTTATTTTGACATTAATATTAAAGCAATAAAATTGTATTGCTATTTAAAAATGTATAAATAATTAAGAAAAGCCGTTTAAAGATTTTAAATTTCTTTTCATCATATTTAAAATATCTAAGAATTGGTTTGGTTTTGGAGTGCTACGGTCTACTTTTTGCAACACGAAGGCTAATGAGACCGGTCTCACAAGAAATAACTCCTCTAATTCTTATTTTAATATTACATCCGTCTCTATTTATAAAAAACGATGCTACTACAAATGTGTGTGTATATGATATATGTATATTTATTTGACTTGTTTGTGTTTACAAACAAAAGAGCTGTGTTTAGCATGAATAAAGTATTAATACATGTTAAGTAAAACTGGAAAAAAATATAAATGATTTTACATACCTTTGGGTTTTAATTCCTCATATTTCTGCTCCCATAAAATCCGGGTTTTTTGCCAAGAAAGAAAACATTGACATGCTGTCAATTTTCGGGAGGTTGTCTGATTGTGCTTTGGTAAATCCAGGTAGAAGAGACATTTATGACAAATTGAGATAACTAAGCTATCTAGATCGATAAAATAAACCTTCAGGTTTAAATAAAAATAAATTTTGATAGCTAGAAAATTTTAGGAACTTGCAAAAACAAAATCGAAAAATAGTGCGCGCTTAAAAGCAATACAAAAATATTGGTCTTCATGAACGATGACATCACAACCAATCACGGAGCGTTTTGATGTCACGTGATTTTCGCTTAACTTTAAAATTAATTTTTTAAATGATGGACCCAGTTTTTTACATTTTTGAGAACATTTTTGGAATCTGCGAGTCTGAAATTATCAGAAAAACACTAAGTTGTTCGAATTCCCCACATGTGCAAATTCCTCATTACAGAGCAGCTTGTCTTTACGCTAATGACAAAACAAATCTTAAGTTATAAAATTTTTGAACTTTTATTACCCTTTTCACTAATTTCTATTCCAAACCTTGTACAATGTAACTGGAAGTCTGTAGCAATGCCAGATTTTCCCCCAAAATGTATACTTGTGTTTAGTACTTTTATAAAATTAAAGCAGTTACTGTACTATCACTAACAGATTATCTTGTTCCCTATAGAAAATTAAAGCTAATCTATAGTTGACATATGTATTTCATGTCAAATACAAAACTGCTAGTTTTTATAATGCCAATGATTAATTACTGTATTCATAAATTTCTATTTAAAAACTAATATCATCAGAAGACAGTTGCAATGCCAGACTATGAAAAAATAGCGTTTAAATGTTTGATACACCAGAATTAATCCTAGGGCAGTGCCATTCATTTTCTTGTCATTGATTATTTCTCGGTTAATTTGAAAAGAATCCGTTGTATATGCTTGTTTATGTCCTATTAAAATTGAGTTATACGTTCACTCATTATTTTATCCATCGATTTGTCTTTTAAAACTAATGCCATTTGATAGGAACACAGTTGCAATGCCAGGCTTTTTATTTCAAAACAATGTGTACGTATGTTTATTAGATTCAGATTAAATGTTACGGTTGCTGGATTGATAAATCTCTAAAGACACCCGTCTTCTGGGTAAAATTGAAGACAACTTATAAATGACATGTTTTAAGTTCTATAGAAGTCTTGCCATTTTTATTAGTCCAGTCGTTATATTATTCCTATATTTTCTTTCCTAAACTAATGTTCTTTAAGTGTGATACTGGTAAGAGTGTCAAAAAGTCATTTACTGAAGCAGATCTATGCTGCATTTGTAATGCCTCTTTCATTTCTAAAAATATGAGTTTCTCGTTTGCTCCAATAAATATTATTTCAATAATAACGCGATTTCACGCAGTAGGGCACATCTCAAGTTATGATAATTCTGGCTTTAGTTTCAAACGGAGAGGCAGTTTGTTTGCCTATTGGCTGTTGTAAACATGCAAATGAATGGGAAGGGCATTATAGTAGTTCATAACGTTGCGACAAATTGCTCTATAGGTGAACCCTGTACGATAATATTGCAAAAAATGGATTCACGAAATAAACATGAAACATGAAAAATATAGCCGCACTGAACTTTTAAGATAGCTACAATTACCCATGTAATAATAAATAAAATGCTAACTGACTATTATGCTGTGAAAAAGTCGAGCTTGCGATAATTTCTCTTGAGTTTAGATTTGTAACAAGTTGTCTATTCAGTAGGTAGTTAAAGAAAGTACGAGTCGGAAATATTATAAATAAGCATGTGTTATTTTAGAAATTATCTAGTTAATCTAGAAAAAAACATTTTAAATGATAAATTTATTGCTGAAAATTAGTGAAAAATTAGTGAACTTTGATTTTAAAATCTTTCCCATACTGTAAAATTAGTTTTTGTTATGTCCAGTACCTATATTTTTAAGACTATAAACTCAGAGGTAAAGTGTATTATTTGTTTAAATTTTGAATCACACGTTCGCTCTGGTCCAAACAATGGCGAAATGACTAGGCTGTTGCTCTTCCGTTCTAGCGTTCGTATGTTCTAATCCCACTGCTGGGATAGATAATAGTAGCCGTTCGTAATCAGTTTTACGCAGTACTTTCCGATCTCATTAACCTTCGTGTAGTAAAACAGTTGACAGTACTATTCCAAACGAACATTTGGTCTAATGTTGAATATCTGTTGTATATAATTGACTTATTTGTATAAGTAATTAAATATTTAAAAATTAAGCTAGAGTAGCATCTTCCATGTGCTGAATATAAATTCTCCATGTCAAGAGCCCACAGGGATTGCACTTTGATTTTTACAGTTTAGTCAACATGAATAGTTACCGAGGGGTATCCGCGTCAATTTTACTCTACAAAGCACGTGCAGTTTGAACTTTCTCACTCATTTGGTCAATTCTTCGGTCATTCTTGCTTTACCTCCTCAAAACGTAAATTTAGTGTTATATAAACGCAATGTTCTTTCTACATTATTGTAGTACAACATAACTAAGGTTTTCTTCACAACCCATACATTACAATACGTATCATATACGTTGCAAATACATTACTCTGTATATGATAGGAATTTGAAACGTAAATGATACATCGTGTGCTCTAAGGCTAAGCCTTCCTATGGGTGCGATTTTGTTCATCATTATCTCATGCAGATATTCTTTTCTGCTGTCTACTGCTTTACATAATGTGATAGCGTTAAGAAAACAAGACTGTTTATTTTGTTTTCATCCGATAAACCCGGCTTTATTCTCACCAGTTTTGGGCTTGTTATCTTTATGTTTATATAATCTAATTCATTTTTAAAGTTTTCTCCTTTTTCGATCACTTGATATGCATAATATTAAATATACAAATAAATCTAATTTTATACAACATACCTAAATATGATACTTTTCTTTTTCTCTTCCATGATGAAATTTATTTTGATGGAGCATCAATCTTCAAGATACGAACTAAGTGGAATGTCTAGTATTTTTTCTAAATAATTTTCGTAATCGATTTTGGATGAATTCAAGATGTTTTATATGAAGAATATAGTAATTCCTGTTGCTATTGAGACATCCAAGTCAAGTTTCGCAGTTATTTTCTGGGAATAAACATTAAAGTTCTACAGTAGATTCCATTATACCTGCACTGTCCACAAGTTTTCTTTTGAGGTAAGCATGTCCTGCTTTACTATTACATAGATTTTTAAAAACATTTTTCAATAAGTATTTAAATACGGAAATTAAACTGATGCTTAAAAATATAATTTTCGACAAATTTATTATGTCTACAATAAGTTCCAAAAAGAAGTTTCCGAAAATTTCATTCAGAAGTAATCATAAATCTTTGTTGTTTTAACATGTACTTTAAAAGTTAACTTCGAAGTACTTTATTCTCAAAACCAGGGCTTCGAACCGTAATTTTTTTTGTTCCGGTTTTCGTTCCGGTTCAACTAAAAAATTAATATCGGTTCAGTTCCGGTTTTCGCTCCGCCAAAAATAACGGTTTTCGGTTCAGTTCCGGTTTTCGCTCCGCCAAAAATAACTGTTTTCGTTTCAGTTCCAAATGAATAATTTCATTTTATGTATATTCTTATTTGTACTAAAAATATAATTCTATCATAAACAAAAAATGTAATTCTATCAAAATTTAGAAGATTTTATTCTTTTTTTAATGGGTACACTATGTGAATTGATACAAACAGCAGGCCTAATGAAATACTACTATTACGAAACATTTGAATCGCCGCCATTACCAAACACCCATTTGATGCGCAGAAGATTTGATAGATGCTTCATGCTACGTCACTTAGGGCCTCTCCTGTCTATTTACTCCTCCCTGATCTAAACAGTCTATACAAACATCCGTGGATGATCGCATGCTGAGATGTGAAAAATAAAATATAACTCCATATTTTTCTTAAAAAATCATCTATACTTCTAATTTAATTAACTGAATTAAATATGTCTTCTACAAGTAGTTTCATGCGAAACTGAAACAGAAAAATACTAGTGAATATCAAAATAGGAAATCGAGAAGCAGTATACATGTAATGATAATTATAAAGTTGACGTTAAATTAGAAAATATTGATAACTTGGTAACAGTAACAAAATGACTGAAAGATATATCGAACCGAAATAAACCGATATTTTTTTCGGTTCAGTTCCGGTTTTCGTTCCGACCAAAATAACGGTTTTTTTTCGGTTTTCGGTTCAGTTCCGGTTCGAAGCCCTGCTCAAAACTGTTCTTTTCACACTAGCATACAGCTAGTCATATGACGGAATTAGTAAAATTTTTAATTATCATTTTATATGGTTTGTTTCTTAAATTATCTGATAATCTCAATAATTTATCTTCATACTCCTTTAAAGTCTCCCGATACTATGAATGCAGTTTAAAATCAAGTTGAATTCATTTAGTCAAACTGTGTGGTTATGTATTTTAAAAAACAAACGCACAAACGAACAAACTTCTTAGTTTTCTAAGATATATAACTTAGATGCTAGATATTTAATAGTCTGTGAAATAGACTCATAGAATTCGGTGATAAAATATCGGTGATAAAATTTTTATTGCAACAAAAAATAATCAATGATTAAATTCAAAACTATCACATATGTACCTAACATATTATTTATGCCAAATATAAAAGGAAAATATTTACTTAACTAGCATATAGCCCGTCATATGACGGGATCAGTAAAAGTTTTAATTTTCCAAAATTGTAAAGTACCCTATAAGGCAGGTTAAAAAAAATGGTTTGTTTTTGGCTGAGACTTATTTTACAACAAAATATTACCTAAAGAATATTATTTACGTAATATCTAAGTTTAATGATAAAACTTATGGAAATAATGCAAAAGATATTTAAATAATCTAAAATAAATGATTAAATGAGATGGTTAAAGGAATGACGTCATAATGCTAGAAAAAATTGTTATTTTTACCTATTTATTATATCATAAATTGATACATTTAATCGCCTGCTCTTAAAATGGGGTTTGATATAATAATGGTAATACGTGAATTTAATGAAATAAAAATAATAAAAATTTGAAAAATGGTAAAAATTTATTTGAAAAATAATAAAACTTTAAAAAGAATAAAACAACTTTAGGAATAAGAATTCAAAAAAAAAGCAGAAATTATTAAATTAGACATTTAGGAAAATTCGGCTACGTCGGGGGCAGAACCATCAACCCGAGAAGTACGACGACAAAATGGGCAGACACTCTACCCCATGTGCCAGCTTACACGTGATGTAGGAAATGGTTACAATATATAAGGGCCAAGTAAAACCGTCCAGAAATTTAAATATTGCTCTCCGCCCTCGCCATCCTATCAATAATGAATTTAGGGTAGAATAAAAGGGAGAATAAGGCTTGAAATAATGGCATTAAAAGCTCGAAAAGGGGGGGGATGGGGGGATTTCGAACTCCTTTTGAATTTTGCTAACCCTAACTCATAAAAAAATTCAATATGGATACCTGTATCCATTCCAGGTAGAACCACTTCATAAATTCACGGACAGACAAATTTAGGCTATTATTATATAGTTAATATCTAAGCTCAGTAATAAAATGTATGAAATAATACAGATGATATTTAAATAATTTAAAACAAGAAACGATTAAGAGCCTATCTCACTAACGTCGTTTAACGGCTAACCCCGATTAATCTCTGTTTAAACGGAGAATTTGGTCCAACCATTGATTGGCTACCTAGGTTAATCGTGGTTAACGGTTAAACTATTTGGGTGAGACCGGCTAATGATCTCATTAAGAGCCGGTTAAAGTAATGACGTCATAATGCTAAAAAAATGTTATTTTTTTTTTCATATTTATTATGTGATAAGCTCAAATAACCTGCTCTTAACCGGGGAAAATAGAACTTGAAAAAATGGCATTAAACACTTGAAAAAGGGGGGAGCGGGGGGATTTCGAACGTTTTAAAGACTTGCTTTGAATTTCGCTGACCCGAACTCATCAAGAATCTAATATGGATACCCCTATCATTTCCAGGTCCAATCGCTTCATAAATGCGAGGACAGACGGTCAGATAACATAGGCTATTATTATATAGGGTATTCTAATTTAAAATTATACTTGTCATAAAACCTGTAGATTGTTTAGATTACTAATAAGCATTCTTTAATATTAAATATCAAATCTACCTAAGTTTTTGTCACAGAAAATTGTGTATTGTAAATTAAAACCTAACTAGTAAAACCAAAAAATGTAATTATAAGTCTTTTTTCATGCTAATGAATTTGGGTGTATTCCTTGAATGGGGTTCAGTGTAAAATATAGATGTTTAGGTAAAAATATATAAAATATTGAGTCTAAGTGCAAAATAATTTTTAAAACCTTGCATGGAATTTTTTTTGTTGTTGTTGTTTTCGTCTTTTCAAAAGCAGTTTTTTTCTTGATTTAGTTAATCATTTTTGTTATCAACCTTTGAATACTTTTATCAATCAAGACAATGCTATACACAGTGCAAGTTGAAATAAGGTTGTGTTTTATTCGTTGGTTTTTGGAGACCAGTGTTTATAGGGTCGTATTTATTTAACTATTGTTATTTTTTGCATTAATTTTTTTACATTTTCTCGAAATAATACTGTTTTGCATTTTCTCTAAATATTGTGATTTATTCTGCATGATCTCCTCCTTAAGGTTGGTTGGTTGGTTGATTGGTTGAAATTTAGTGACGCTAATTCCTCTTGTGACAAACTGAGCCAAAAGGTTGGTGACCCCTTAAGGTTAGTGACTAACTACAGTAATGATTTTTTAAGTACAAAATTATTTACTGTTAATTTTACAAATACATATCTCCTAAAACATTGAGTAAATTTTTAAGAAAACATTTTGTTCAACAATTCTATATTTTGTTTTGCTATAAGAGGCTATGATACGGACCTACTCTATAAGGGTGATTCTGAACATTCATTCATTGAAGGATATTCATTCTGCTTGTACTGTACTTGTCATTAAATAATACTTCAAAGCCTTCTTATCTACAATGATACTTCTTGGTGATAATTCCTTATTTAACAAAAAATATCATGTACAATAGCACACAACAGCATAGTAAACGGGTAAATATGTAATATTTCTTTCACTGCATGATATATTAAAGTTGAGACTGTTATAAAAGCAAATGTTTGTTCTGGATGCAAAAGAAACATTGACACTTCTGTTATCTATACACTGTATGTATATTTTGTATTTATACAAAATACTATGTTTGGATACATCCCTTCATCTTTTTGCTTTCTTTTGGAAACAACGGATTTCGAGCTTATTCTATCGACGATCAATTTCAGAATTTTTAAGCTGTGTTTTGGGGACTTTCACAAAAGTTGTTCTATACATTTACCTCATTATATTTTGATTGCGTGCGGAGTGAAACATTGTTGAAATCCTGCTCATCTTTCATCCAATATTTCTTATGTTTTTTTTATTGCGATTGCAGGGTATTGTGTACAGTGTCGTTTGACATCAGTCCTGAAAACAGCATTCTTGCAGAGTATAAGCAAAACACTTGGAGAAATTTGGGATTGTTTTTATAAAAACTTTAATTTCTTTACGAGTATACGTGCTATCCTCATAACAATAAACACATATTATTACAAGAATCATCCTAAAGTTTCAACGCTTTTCATACATTACTTTTTACATGGCTATCCACAACATATTCGTATTTCTGCAATTTGTTAACGGTTCCTATGAGGTTTCGGGTAAAATTCTTCGCTGAAATATATGGCGTTTACCATCCTAATTACACGTCTGTAAATAGGATGGGGTTCAAGAAAAATTCTTGTATGTTTCTAGATATTCATTAAAATGTCTAGCATCGAAAGTGACCAGTCATCATTGGCAATATAGTGTATAATATATTTAAAGTCTTAACCCTCTAAGTGGTTCGCACGTATAATTCCACCAAACCGATGATGTCTTCAAAGCGGTTGTCACGTACAATTTTTGACCTCCAAAACGTTCCGAACATGGATGTAATGTACATTTCTGCCAGTGTTTACCCCAATGGAGTTTTGAGGTAAGAGGGTCATGTCGATTCTTTAGGAACTGCACACCTACTCTCTGAGGCGCAAAGACGCTGATAGCTTTTCATGGCTTTGTAAATCTCTATTTCGAAGTATTTCGTTTGCTGTAACAGATGTATCTTTAATTGTACCACTTAAATAGCTTGGATGACTTTCGTAAAAAAGATAGAAATCATTCTCTTAAAGAATATTTTTATGTGTATTAAAAATTAACAGTCTATAATGTCTATTTATATATTTATTTATAACCGGAAGTAAACGGACAGTAACGAGGGTGGGTATCCCATATTCCAATCTAGTAGACAAAGGGTGAAGTAAAAAATCATAGAACAATTTGGTCACTGACACAATGAAAATTTAGCGTATTTTTGGAGAATTTTTTCCTCGGTGTGTACCACTCGGAGGGTTAATTACATAGTATTATTTAGACAATAGCTTATTCTATGGTGAGAAACAATTTTTAAAAATATTTTCCATAGTTGGCAAATAAAAGAAAGATTTTGTAAGAGACAAAAAATATTTACTCATCTGAGCTCGAAAAAAATGTGAGAAGTAAATATAAGAATATTGAATAGAGTATAATACTTTGTATAGAGTATATACTTTGAATAAAGTATAATACTCTTCTTTATTCTTCTTATAAAAGTGAGAAAGAAACAGTAAAAGTTAATATTTTTGAACCCCATAATTTTATGTTATTTATTATTTTTTTACCGTAAACTTTCAAAATATCCATTTACATGCTTTCGTACACCCTGAGTTTTACTTTAAACCGAAATATAACAAAATAACTTTTCTTCTAGAGAGATTTACTTTTTTTGAAAATTGACTCAGTAAGGATCCAAATATTATACAAATGGAATAGACAATTTGAATATCGACGTATTTTTATAAAACACCTGTAAATAGCAACTAATTTATACATTAAAGTATATTTAATGTGTATAAGTTAAACTGTGACATTTTGTCATATACTGCACAGTTTCTGCAGGAAAAAAATCTTGATATTGACGCGACAAAGACTACATTAGTACAAAAGTGAATGATGCTCCCATCTCGTCATTGAATGTCGTAGGGTTATTATTTTGTAAATTGTAAATAGTCATTCAAACCCCAATTTTAGAAATATAAATTTATAGAAAAAAATTTTGAGGTATTAAATTTAGTAAGTAAATTCTTAAACAAATCCTGTAAATTGTATTTTTGAAATTATTTCCATTTCAAATTCTGATCTGAGTTCTAGTGTAGACAAAAAGTATTCCGTAATTCTCTATCCTTAGCTATAATCTTTTTAATTCCTAAAGTTTTTTTTTTTAAAGAAAACTTAATTTTTCTACAATAAAATCCTCAGTTTTAAGTTACGTGTAAAATCTTGTTTGAGCTGCATATAATATACTGCAAATTTATATTTTTCAAACCAGTGATCAAGAAGGAAAATTTTAAAATGTTGAAAAGTTCACTTGCGGGTCATTAAAGATATATAGAGTTTCAATTACTTTGTGTACAAACTTGAAGGAAAGCTAAGGAGTATCAGTAAGAACAGAATCGATGGTATGATTCCTCAATGCTCACGACATGACTTTTACGTGAATAAATACACAATTTGAAACGGACACTTTTGAACAGCATATATTATGGTTTTACCAGATAACCATTATTTCTGATATAAACAACCCTAAATCCGACCTGGCCTCAGATCAGCCGTGTTCGGTAAAGGTAACTGGGACACGTAAAATAGGTTCGTGGCAACAATGTCCTCCAAGTTCTCAATTAATAACTCTGGTGGTGGCAGGCCGTCTGTGGGTCTTCTGCTTGGTCCCTGCTTCAAAATTACGAGGACCTACTTGAGCGAAGTCGTTCTTTCACCTTAATGGTGCTCATTAAAACGAAAGGTGCACCCCTTGGCCTTAACACGAGAGCCTGCAGGCTCAATCTTGCTTGGTTTGTCCAAGTGGCATGAGAAACAACAACAGCCCTAACTGAATGTTATTAATATATACATCCCAAAGCGCAAACAGATAAACGGAATGCAATGAAATTTTGAATATTTACTGTATACAAGAAGTGCTCATGGAATCTTGAGGAAAAAATAGTTCATTAGTTTCCACCAGATGGCGCTTTTTCGTAAGAAAACATGAAATTTAACACTATAAACGAACAAAATAGAACACAGAAAGAATATTAACATTTATTAACTAGCAGTTCATTTTGCAGAAACAAGTACAGATTAGGACAAAATTGCACAAGAGGAGCAGTTGTTAATCGTGTTCAGGACGCACCGCTATAACACAAGGTCTTGGCACGAAATCATGACGTCACAAATTCGAGTCAATCGAAGCAGAGAGTTGTGCTTATTGTTGCAGCCTTGAGCTTTGTATTAATATTTTCAGTTTAAAAAAAATTTAATTTTCGTATTAAAACTTTTTCCTTTTCGTAATTGATCTTTTCAACTGTAAAATACAGTTTTATTATACAAATACATAATTTTTTTTAAATAAGTAGTTAACATAAAAAGCGATAGCTTCGAACCAAAGCGACCGATAGCTTCGAAGCGATATGCAAGATGTTAATCTGGATAATCAAAATTACAATAAATTTACGACAGTTAGATTTAATTATTTTTAGCATAAAATTGTTTATAATAAAATTATAAATACTTATGCAAATTACTTTAAAGATTTTATGCAAAATTATTATTTTATATCACTAGTATAAAATCAAAATATGTTTAGAAGCATAAATTATTTTAAAAATTTTAAATAATTAAAGTGATCCTTAATCATCTTCTTCCTTAAAATGTTAAGTCTAAGAACAACGCATATGCAACACACTTTTATTATATGTGACACATAATTTTTACAAGAATCAGTAAAAAAGAAAATCCAAAATATTAAAAGAACACAATATAAACACACTTAAGAAGTTTTATCGATTTGAAGGCACCAATTTTTATTAAAATTACTGAAAGTGGATTTAAGAATTCTTCATAAATATTTTATTTAACAATCAAAGTAAGGTATTCATAATTAATATTTAAAAACTAACATAACTGATACATAATATAACACACCTATACATTTTTCATCGTTATACAACAAAATACTATTTTCTTTAAGGATATATATTTCCTTTTTATTTATTTTTACCTTAAAAGTTATAACAAATATTGAGAATAAAACATTTCAATTATACCTAGAAGTACATTTAAAAATTCTTTAACGAGCTCAGTTAAAATACTTAAATATTTACATTTTTGCTCAATTTTTTCCTAAAGTATAAAGCCCACGGATTTTTAAATAAGCCCAATATCGCATATAATATTTTTCTATTAATATAGCGTACAGTGATGAAATCTGTAAGTTTTCCTTTAATTTTATTCAAGATTAAACCTTTAAAGTTAATTCAAAGCACAGATTCAGCACATGTATAATTCAGATATGTAAAAATACTTTTCTTCTAACTCAAATAAAAAAAAAATCTTAGTATTTTCAAAGAATGAAACTGAAGAGTCTCTGAACAATGAAGAAAAATCTAAAGTTTTATTTTTTTATAAAAGAACTCCTTAAAATGCAATCTTGTATACACCATACATATGGTATTGAAAATATAGCATACACTTATATATATATATATATATATATATATATGATGTGTGTGTGGATATGTATATATATGTATATAAATCTATGTATATATACGTATATGTGTATATATATGACATTTCATACACATATCTCTTTATAGTTAAAAAAAAATCATGGGGATCGAAGCAAATGTTTATAATGAAAAAATATTATGAAAACTAATACTTCATATAATCTACTTTCTTAAAAAGGAGACCAGGCCCAAAAAATCTAAAGTCGAATTCAATGATTAGATTATCCTATACATAATAAAATGTACAAAATATTTTAAAACTTTAACTAAAAAAAATAAATTTATATATATATATATATATATATATATATATAAATAATTTCATGCACATACTTTTAATTCACTCACACATTTATACGTTTTATAAAAATGGTATTGTGATTCAAACTTCTATTACTGTTAATGACATTCTTAATAACTTTTAAAGCATTGTAGATATAATTTGGATATTTCTCATGTGTGCGCAAAAAGGGGGAAATTATAGTTTGAGTTTATAAATAAATAAAAAATCAACATTTGGACTATATTTGGGGTTCTGTGTCCCTTTGATACTCCTTTTTTTAACATTATTTTTGTGTGCAAGTAATAAGTAATAAAACGTAATCAAAATCATATCTACCAGGACATTCCTAATCTAAAATACTGCTTTACTAAAATAACTAGTCTTTGATTACTTTTGCAAAATTTTGAAAGTCAGAATATAAAATGCTTACAAAAGTGTAATTAAACATAGCAGTTACTACAAATTGTGTATAGCATTTATTAAGTCACATTTAGCAAAACTTTTTTTCATTAAGTTTGAACTATAGGTTAGTATCTTAATCTAATTGCAGACATCCTTTGCAAAAATATATTTTATTCTTTTAAATTTAGAAAGACTGGAAACTATTTATTTGCTCTTTAAAGTTAGATATTAAACAGTATGTATTACTTGGAGTCAACATGACTCCAATATACCCACACAGAATAATTACAATAATATTACTTAACAAAGCTTAATTCTCTACAATTGTGTCTCCTGTTTAATTCTAATTAAATTAACCTTTTCTTTAATACACAAATTATTTAGCATTTTATTTGTGGACCCAAATAATAATTTAGAAACATAATCACCATCATACTCAAGGCATTCCTGGTCAAAAAATATACTTTATATATTATATTGGAAAACAGTGATTTAGAAATTTTGCTTGTGAAAAAAAAATCCTTTAAATAATATAATTAACCTTTTCTTTTATACACAAATTATTTAGCATTATATTTGTGGACCCAAATAATAATAATATAAGAACATAATTACTATCATGTTCAGGACATTTCTGGTCTAAAAATGTTATACATTATATATTATATTGGAAAACAGTGATTTAAAAATTTTGTTTATGAGAAGAAACCCTTTAAATAATATAATTAACATTTTCTTCAATACACAAGTTATTTAGCATTACATTTGTGGACCCAAATGGGACTAATATTATACAAATATAATTACTATCATGTTCAGGGAATTACTGGTCTAAAAATGTTATACATTATATATTATATTGGAAAATAGGATTTAAAAATTTTGTTTATGAGAAGAAACCCTTTAAATAATATAATTAACATTTTCTTTTATACACAAATTATTTAGTATTATATTTGTGGACCCAAATAATAATAATAATAATATAAAAACATAATTAATATCATGTTCAGGGCATTACTGGTCTAAAAATGTTATACATTATATATTATATTAGAAAACAGTGATTTAAAAATTTCGTTTGTGGGGAAAAAAAACCCTTAAAATAATATAATTAACCTTTTCTTCAATACACAAATTATTTAACATATTTGTGGACCCAAATAATAATAATATAAAAACATAATTACTATCATGTTCAGGGCATTCCTGGTCTAAAACTGTTATACATTATATATTATATTGGAAAACAGTGATTAATGAATTTTGCTTGCGAAAAAAAATCCTGTAAATAATATTTGAGTATATAAGAGAGAGCACGACCTCTATGTTAAAATAACTTAATGGCATACTTTTAAGGTAACACTCACATTTAAACACTTAAAGATTCTTTTGCAATCAGAAGGCTATTCAAACTATTATTTTTAATAAAATTCTTATAAAATTTCGAAACACTGAAGAACTATGAAATTTTGTACAAAAATATGAGAACTATAATTTGAGCTAATAAAAAATTTCGATATTTTGACTATATTTGGGTTACTGTGTCTTCATGATACACAAATGTTTTAGCATTATATTTGTGGGCTTAAGTAATAATTTATAAACATAATCACATTCATATTCACAAAGGCATTCATGATCTAAAATATTTTTCTAAGTAAATTATTAAATTCACAACTAGTTTTGATTGCTTTTTTTGTAAAATGTTGAAGTCAGAATACAAATTATTCACAACAGTACAACTAAACATATAATTTTATACACACTATGTATAGCACTTATTCAGCTTCCCGAACTAGAATTTTTTTTTAAATTAGGTTTTAACTCTCAAATAATTTTCTATCTTCTTCTACCCTAGAAGTAGATTTTCTTTGCAAAAATACATTTCAGTGTTTTAATTAGAGAATGGCTACAATGATTAAATATAATTTCTGTAGTAATACACAACATAACTCATACGCAATCTTTCTTTATTACTGTTTCATTTTAACTAAGTTATCATTTTCTTTAATACACATATATGTTAATGGCTACAATCATGAAGCATAATTTCTGTAGTAATACACAACCTAGCATAATCACAAGCTATATATACTTCTGTTTCATTTCAACTAAGTTATCATTTTTTAATACACATATATGTTAATGGCTACAATGATTAAACATAATTTCTGTAGTAATACACAACTTTACACATACACAAGCTTTATTTCTTCCTGTTTCATTTTAACTAAGTTATCATTTTCTTTAATACACATATTTGTTAATATTATATTTCTGGACCCATGTAGTAACATTATCACTATCATGTCCAGAAAAAACCATTCAAATTAAAAAATATTTATATTTAAGTAAAGGGAAAGTGAAATTAACCCTTTATCTACTGCATTATAAATATCTACTGAAAATTTCTTCATAAATATAGTTTTTTAGGTGCCATATTGATAATTAAAGAATGTACAAGAAAAAAAAATCTCCCCGGTGCGAAATTTAATTTATTAGAACTAATTAATCAAAGTGGTACCTAAAAGTACCATCAGTAGATAAAGGATTAAAGTGATTGGTACTTCTAAGTATCGTCAGTAGATAAAGGATTAACAAGTGTCTTTGATTGCTTATTTTTATGAAATGTTGGAATTCAGAATATAAATTGTACAATATTATTTTAATAACATAAACATATATGTATATAAATGACAATAATTAAGATTATACATTTTTAACACTTATAGCTAAAAAAATATATTTAACTAGAATACGACTACCGTACATTTTAAAAAGAAATTGTATTAATTTACTGATATCACAAAGTGAGAAAAATTCTAATTATGTTTTTAAGATAAACTTTTAGACATATGTTTTTAAGACACTTTAACACATTGTATGCGGGACATATACTAGTACGTTTTCTAACGATTGGTAGTTGAGCGTGGATTACGTACTAGTACGGGTTAGTGTAACAACATGGTTTGTTTGTGGGTACAAAAATGACGGTTTACACAAGAAAACGAAGCCGAATGTTCTTGTCTACTACATAGATCCTGGAAAAATTTAGACAAATAAAAACTAGTTTTTACATTATTAGTTTTATGGTGGCTCTTTTCATTTTTTATAATGTAAAAATGTTTATATATATAACATGATTCGAAAAAAATAAAACTGTATACTACTATTCTATTTGATTTTTCCTATTTACGATACTATTATAAATTTATACACTAATAAATATATTTTTGATATACAAAAATATTATGCTTGTTATTTATATATTTATATTTATATATTTATTTATGTATTTCAATATAAATTACGAAAAGTTGGTTAAAAAATTAAATAACTTTCGATCTATTGAGATTTAACTGAATAACTAAATTTACGCGCAAAATGGCCGCTCCCGTACAATTCCGCTGCGAAATGCACCCGCACAGAAAGTATTAAGATTATACATTTTAACACTTATAGCTAAAAAGATATATTTTACTAGAATACGACTAGAGTACGTTTTTAAAAGAAATTGTATCAATTTACCTATATCGCAAAGGGAGATTACTTCTACTTACGGTTTTAAGATACACTTTTAGACATACGTTTTTAAGACACTTTAATGATAGCATTGGATTGCTAAGATAAAATGAAATATTATAGAAATGGTGAAATTTTGTTTACTTAGTTCTATAAATAAACTCTCATAAAGTCAGAATTTGACACCAAAGTGTCCGAACTCTGACATCGTGCGTTAATTTAAAGACTCGGTATAAGATGCCAGGATATTTGAACTGACTTGAAGTTGTGACTTTAGCCGTTTTGCTGACATATGTTAGCAGGCTTTGTGTTCTAGCAGGTATTAGTCCAGGACGATGTAGAGAAAGGTGATCCACGTGACCACTCTCATTCACCTGCAAAATTTCAAGTCGATGGACAGTGTGTTCAACAGTAGATCGTAACTGATCAGTTGTGAGGCTTCGCACATGAATCGTTATGGGGTTCTTTAAGTCATTCAACGTCGCAATACCTTCACAATGCAACAGCTTTTTTAAATAGCCACATAACCAGAAATCGTACCAAATAAGATCAGGCGTATGTGGCGGCCACGGATTAGGAAAAGAGCGACTGGTAACCCGTTCCTCTGTTAAGTATTGGAGCAATATCGCCTTCACTGACTCATAGATGTGTGGGGGAGCATTATCCTTCATTAAAATGGTCGATGTTAGGACCCGCCTTTGCTGTAGTTGCGGTACAACAGAAGTCTCAGCATGTCATGGTACCAACGGCCCGAAACGGAAGTTGTCCTTTCCCGGTATCTTGAAAGTAGAATGGCCCAAGGATGAATAGCGCCGTGAATCCACACCAGACAGCAACAGTTGGAATTTCAATGTGGATCCGCTATTTTTCCTTAGCTCAAATGCGGCAATTCTGTGTGTTGACTGCCCCATTGAGATAAAAATGAGCCTCATCGATCCACAGAATATTCCAAGGCCATGACAGATCAACAGCCCTTCTGTTGACAAAACTGACTGCAAATGAGAGACGTTGTGGCTTGCCTTTATCAAGCAGCTCCTGGGTATGATAAAGGCCCTTACTCTGGACTTTGCGGTTCGGTTCAAACCTTCATTGTGACGTCACTTTGACGTCAGCTTGTGGACATTATGCGAGCAAACGATCAAGCTGACGTCAAAGTGACGTCACAACGAACGTTCGAACCGACTCGCAACGTCCAGAGTAAGCCCCTAAATCTTATCTCTAGTAGTATTTCTTTCGAAGCTCCATTCCGGGACATACAGTAGTGTAGTTTAAATACCTGTTTGTCTAGCTTAGCCGCGTGTGGCTTGCTCGTTTTTTTTATCACGAGGATAGTTTTACTTTTATGTATCGCTAAGATGATACTTTAGTCTCTTATAGCTGGTTTGTTATTTTAAGTGGGTTCAGGGTTTGTAGGCCGTTTATACGCTAAAAGTATTATTTTATTATATTTATGTTTGATAAGCTTTAATATTTTGATTTGTTTTATATGCTCATAACAAATTACGTTATATACTTTTAAACTGTAAGTTTTTGATGTTATCTCGAGCCATTTTATTTTTATCATTATCGTCGTTTTCCATTGCATTTGTGTTAACACTCTGCTAAATATATTAAAGTTAATATCTGCATATAGAAACACCTTTATAGTAGACGTTCGTCCACGTTGTAGTTTCTTTATACAACGAAATTTCCGATCTACAACAGAAGCATTCCGCTTGTTTTTTGTAAAAGAGCTCCCTCAATAACGTACGTTCAACTAAAGAGGCAGCGGAAACATCGACTTAAACATGATAACGTCTGCAAACGTTTTATAGCCTAACCTGTTTTGCATAAAGTTTCATCTTCTTCCCAAGAATGCAAATCTCGACATTTTTCTCCTATAACTGACAGCTGTTCCCCGTTTTGCATTTTATTACCCATAATTCTTGTTCTGGATTGTTTATATTGTTTCTGTATTCCGTTTTGATCGTTTATTGTGTTAAATTTCATGTGTTTTTCGAAAAGGCGCCCTCTGGTTGACATTAAGGAACTTTTTTTTTTTTTGAAATTGCGTGGGGCGTCTCATGTATAGCCCATATACAAAATTTCATTACATTTCCGTTCAATTGTTTGAGTTGTAGGATACCGTTTATAGGGGAAGCTTAATTATAACCACCCGTTATTTTATTCTTAAATAAATAAATAATTATATCAGCTATCTTTATTTAACATAGATTACTCTGTTTATAGTAATACCTTCTATGTTTTCGCTGTACCATAAATTCTCATCTAGCTTTTTTTTTAATGCATTCTAATGTGTTTATGTGATCATGATTTTTTAATAGAATAACTCAATTGATCTAACCCTATTTTATTTCTCTTTTATAGGTAGTACTCTTTGAAAGAACTGGTATAGAAGATTGAAAGTTATGATGGACCAGTATTTTAAAAATATGTACTCAGTGGATTTTAGACTTTATTGCAACTGTATTTTGTTACCATAGTTCTTACTTATTTTTTTGTGTAGCAAAATCTTTTATGTGTGTGGTTGTCTTTATTTTTTCACTTGTGTTTTTAATGTCTCTTGATAGTTTAAACTACAAAGCATAAATCTGTAAATAATGCGTGTAGTAAGGGATAAGGTTTTCAAGCTTTCAAATAACCATGGGAAATTTTAATAGATTAAACTTCATGGTCATTTAAAATAAGCTTCTTAATTCGTTAGGGGTCACAAAAAGTGGAGGTTTGTATTTTAAAAGTGTCTTAAAAGGCGGATAAAATATAACTATACAACGTCGAGAAACTTATTTACACTAAAAGTATATAACAAAGACATGGCATGAAACATTCTGATCCATAAGATATTTACAAGTATTGTAAAATATAGTTAATGGAATAATTTAATATTTATGTTAACTTTAAACTAACAATAACCTAAACTAATAACTAACTTTAACCTCCAACAAGAGCTTGGTTATACCCCTGCAAACATGTGACTTATAGATCTATTTCAAAACATAATGTATTAAAATAGTTTTTATTTATAAGACATTTAATACGAGATAAGGCCACTGAACACAGAGGCTTATGTACAGACATTTCCATACTACCCTTGATAAAATTTTTTCAAATATACGGTGTTTGTTAAAAAGAAACTATTAACTACGAGATCTTTTTCAAAATAACTATCGTTAGACACAATGCGTTTGCCCCATTGTGTATTTCTTGAACATGTCGAACATCGCTTCTGAGTACTGTTTCATATCAGTCTTTAGATATACTTTGTTGTTTTAAAATAGATGCTCAGTTAGTTATTTCAGTTTACAAAAGAGTGGAATATAGCACAGAGTAAAATCGGGACTATAAAGAGGGTTTGGTATGATATCTACGTTCTTCAGCACAATGTTCAGTGGGTAACCAAACTATCTGCCGGTCGTAAATGATGTAAAAAAAAAGTTTGCATTTATTAGCGTGCAACTCTGCCCTCTGAGTGTGTATGAACTATACGTCAAATACATTTGTATATTCAAAGGCTTCTGTTTATATTACTTTACGGAAATTTATCATTCTGATTGTTAGATCCTAGTCGGTACAACGTGTCATATTGCAAAGCTTGTAACAAAACTTTATTATTTTGCTTTGCTTTTATTGGCATGCTTTCTCCTAACGAAAGGTAAGTTTTATAAATACATTACGTAACCAAAATAGACGGTCACAAATAAACAGTTCTAATGAAACGTTACAAAAATCATAAAATATAATGTACATACACAACAGCGCCATCTGTTAGTTAATATTTACAATACATCATATACAGTTCGGACAAATTAAACAATTATGATCTATAAAATTTGTTACATTGGTATAAATAAATATAAATGAAGAATTATAGAAGTAAAATGATACTTAGAATTTCCTTAAAAAATTATATAACAGACAACAAAATTTAATTCGGTGCTACAGTTTTTTTTTTTATTTAGCTTTAAAACATAAAAAATGCAATGCCACTTTATTGATTAGATCAGTGGTGCGCAAACTTTTTTAGACTGGGACCCCTTTTGTAGAGAGAAAATTTTTGGCTACTCCTAGAGATAAATGTTCACAAATAGGATGTATATTTTGCGCATTTCTTTCGTTTCATCGAAGAAAAACATCATCATATTTGACTCATTAATTTTATTTATAATTTTAAGAAAATACTTTTTGTATAACACAAAAATCAGTAAATTGCCCTTTAATGAGATGTATGTGGCTGCAAGTTTCTAATTATCTCATCGATGTTTGGATGTATGTTGCTAATTGCAATTCGCATATCATCTTCAGGGTTTAAACGAGAGCGGTATTTAGTTTTTATTGAAACCAATTTGCTAAATCCAGTTTCAGATGAATACGTTGATGCAAATTGTATTAACACTCTGATGGCATTCTTGCATAAAACTGAATATTGTTTTTCCACGGATAGCCAAAATGTTTGGCAAGGCTGGGTCTTAAATTGATTTCGAAGAGTATAATCACTAATTAGATCTATCAATTGTTCTTTCTCACTAATTTGAAGAGTTGAACTGCATATGTCAAAGGAAAATGGATCACGAATCCAACCAAGATCGTTTTCAGGAAAGTCCTAGAATCTTCTCGAAAAAATTTTCTTTAACTTATCAATCTGATTGGATATGATGTTTTTAAAGGTAAATATATCTATATTATTTTTCTTGATAAAATCGTTGAAGCAAGGGAACATGTGGGTGTTGTTTCTTCTATTCAATTCAGTTTGCCAGAGACTAAGATTATTCTTAAAAATTTGATTTTTACTGGTTGCAGTTATGATAGTTTAATTCTCACCCTGCAAGCTAAAAGTTAAGTCGTTAAGTTTTTGGAGAATATCAACTTAATATCTCAGCTTCCCTAGCCAAACTTCATTGATATAATAACTTGCCAATCTGTGTTTCTTTTCTATTAAAAACATGTATACTTCATTTCTCAAATCAAATATCCTTCGTAGTATTTTCCCACGTGAAAGCCATCTGACTTCGGTGTGTAACAGTAATCTCTCACACGTTGAGCCCATCTCATTGCAAAGTATTGAAAAGAGACGGCTGTTGCATTTAATGTAGTTAATTGAGCAGTTAACGTCTAGTCAAATAGGCGCTTTTCAGTAAAACTGGCGAATTATAGAGAAGAGGGTTCTATCTAGCGAAGTGAAAAACTTGCATATTCACACTTTACATACGTTACGCATTACAGTCAAAGAAACAGTGGACAGCATGAAACTGAAATAGAACAGTGAGTGACGGAGCTTCACTCTTTATATGTACATTGTATGGTAGGCAGCATGCAGGCATAATGCATTTCATAAAAATTTGGTGACCCCCACAGGGGTCGCGACCCCTAGTTTGCGCACCACTGGCTTAGATCACCTGGTTTAATTTCAAAATATAGAAACGTTGAAAATTATTAGTAACATGACTTCTATTTCTGATCTTAAGAAATTTTAATAGTTGAAACCAAAGTAGTAGTATTTTTTTTAAACCATATGCGTAGTATTTAAATTGCTACTCTAATATACTAAAGTTTATAATAAACCCAGTGTTTTATGAAATCCGTAATTAAACTATATAGATGACTACATAATAGTTATTCCCTCCGACATCGCCTTGCATTGTTTTATAAATAAGGTTAATTGGAAAAATATAAATCTCAAAGTACGGTAAAATATAATCCGACTAGAACTTAAAATATTTATATAAAATACAATAATAAACGCAATTATATACAGTTTCTTGTGTAGTAATGAATTTCTTCCACTAGTGTAAACGGCGATTTCATTTCAAGCAGGAAAAAAATGTATAAAGTTTCCTTTTTCGTTAAACTAGAAAATTCCAATATAGACTGAGTTAGGATACATATGAGAAAATTTTGCTTTTAAATTCAGCCCAGTGGCTTTCTATTTCAGTGGAAGTTTATTATTACTTATTTGATCTCGAGCAGGGAGCACAATTTTAAATGATGGTAAAATTAATAAAAAAATAGCCTGGTGCTGCTGTTGGTTATTGTTGATATTCGTAAAGTATTTTCCACTTAAAATCGTAATAAAGGCCAATTTTCTTATACACAAAAAAATAGCTCCCTAATCTGCGAAATCTAGAACTTCTCAATGCATATGTTTGCCAAACGAGATAATTTTGAGCCTTCTTATTACTTACCGATACGAGTTCGATTAATAAATAATTCCAGCTATGAACTCTTTCTTGAATCAAAGCTCTAAGTATCAACGCATGATCTAAAATGATAAAATATAAACTTGATGGAAACTTGAAAATGACTTTAAAAAAGTTAAGCAATTCGCAAAATTACAGAAACAGGAAGTGGATATCAGTGATTTAAGTCCAGTACAGCCATCTAGTATCGCGCGAGAGAATTACAATCTCAAACAAATTAAAATTATTGAAGGAATGGGACGAAAAATGTATCACAGTACTAACTGGGCACACTCTGTAGGGCACCTTTTATAGGAACATGGTTTTTATAGGTTCATGGGTTCGACTGCACCTTATAGGAAGAATGTTCGTAACCAAATGGAATTGGCTTTAAACAGTAGATCTAGGTTTTCAAAGATCTCAGGTTGGTAAATCGCAGTGCACTAAAAGAAATTTTAAGTAGAGGAAATAAACGTAACCATAGTATGATGTATACGACTGAATATAACATAAAATGTAAAGGTACAACATGCTGATACATAGAAAGGATATGCATGTATATACTTTTAGAACCTCTTTACATCATATTTAACACTAGATTTACGGATGTTGATCATATACCTGTTTTTACTGAAGTGAGCTAATTTGACTCATACATGAAAATTGAAACTTTTTGTAAAGAAAATAGTTCCAAATTAATTTAAATTAAATGTTTATTATCCAAACATTCATGGAAAACATTTTTACAAATTAAATGTGTTTTGAAACACATTTTCCGCAAACATTTCTGTTACATTTAGCACAATTTTTCTACATTTATTTCTTTTGCATGATTGTTGAATTTGACAATTCTTCCTTGCGGCAGTAGCATGAATATCTGTCATTGGAATGGAAGTCTTCTCGACTTCTTCTCAATAATTACTTTATACTATACTTTATACTGTATTTATTACTATATTTATTTATTTTCATATACATTCCATGAGTCAAATTGGCTCACAACCGTGAAAATAAGTATACCACATTTGATAATGCGAAATGAAGGGGTCTGCAGGAAAGTGGAATGAAAGATTACATATATTTTATTACTTAACTAAAAACCCACATATGTTTTTGAAAAGTGATATTAAAGTTATTTATATATATATATATATATATATATATATAGTGATTAAATTTTTAATGAGTCAAATTGGCTTGGTCCGTAAATATAGTGTTAAGATTTACATAGAAATCGATGCCTTCGGGGCCTGGATATGGAAAATTGATTAAACAAATATATGTGACGGTAAATAATTAACAACACTTATTAGAATTACAAAAATCGTTCGTTTTATGACGTATGTTTATGCTTACCAGATATTTTTTTCTATTTAGTTAAAAGTGGGAATATACGTGTAATGGAGGTTCTATATGTATATCATTCAATTCAATCCATTACATTATTAACTTTTTATTGAATTTAAGTGCACAAGTTTTTAAAAGTTCACAATTCATTCTATCTATCGAAAATGATTCGACTTTATGTTAATGGATCGTCTCAATGCAAAGAACAATTTTTCTACCTCAGCAAGTAAGCTATCACTGTTATGTGTACGCATATAAATGATTTCAATCTTGACGCCGGTTTCTTTGTTGCTGGAACGCTATATTCGTTCAGTTCTTCTTCCCTCTCGACTCTTTTCCTGATTTCGGTCTATGCTTAAGTCCTCTTGTCGTGTGATTTAACTTAAAGTTAGGCTATGAATCATCTGGCGCCGAACTCTGACCGATTGGTTAGGCGCTGATCGTCGGTACCGAAGTTCGTTGGTTCGAATTCCACTATGGCATGGATGCTCTTAGCCGTTCGGAATCGGCTTTAAGCAGTAGGTCCCGGTCTCATTAGCTTTCATGTGCAAAACAGTAGATCGTAGCTATTAAAACCAAAATAAACCAATCATCTGTCTTAAGAATCACCCCTAATGAGTTATAATACTTTTCTCGTCGGCAGAACCTCGATATAATAATATCTACAGGTAGCAAAATTTTTACAGTTCTCCTAAACTTCACAAAAACAAAATTTTTAAAACTGGAAGCAACAGGTAGAAAATGATACGATGATAGATGGGGAATAATAATATTACCTCTATAGGGATAATTGCCGGACTAAATGATTCAAACGATAAAATTCTATTGTATATACTTAAAACAAAAATTGCGTTTTCCTTCTAAAAAGAACTGTTATAAGGTTTTAAAGGTCCTTTCCCCTGCTTCTAGTGATTATTAAGTTAGTCTATCAGAAATTTATAATTCTATTATTATTTTAATAACTTTTATCCGTTGTTGTTTTTAATACCACTTGGCTTGGTTTAGAGGATTACAGTCTACCTTTTGCTACACGAAAGCTTATTAGAGCGGAGCCTACTGTTTAAAGCCGATTCTTAATGGCTACGAACATTCCAACCAGCAGCTGGATTCGAACCCACGAATTCCGGTACCAAAAGGCAGTGTTCTATCATTAGCTCATCGGTTACAAGAATTAAGATGAATGGGTGTGTACCTTTTGTTTGGTGAGCATCCTTAGGATAAGAGAGCGACTTTGTGAAAGCAGGTCTGTGTTTTGTTTGGCTCACTACGGTCTACTTTTTTGCAATTCGAGGCCTAGTGATGCCGGACCTACGGCTTAATGCCGATACAGAACGGACACGAGCATCCATGCAACAGTAGAATTCGAACTCAAGAACTATGGTATCGAAGATCATCGCCTTGACCGTTCGACCACCTGTAAGCCAGGCCCATGTAATTTAGAAACAGGGACTAAGCAGAAGATTTCCAGGCTTAACCTGCCACTTTCAAAGATATCGTTTGAGATTTCGGAAGACATTGTAGTCACGATCATATTTTGTGTTCTCATGTCATCGTTAACGAACATTGATCTTAAGCCAGCTCTAGCTCTGAACCTGCAACCCTCTAGTTATGAGATAGCTGGCTTTGACGACTGATCTGTCGTTTCTCTTTTATCGGTTAAAATGTGTACGTTGAGAGTTCTGTAGATCAGGAATGTTATGTATCGTTATTTGCTATTACAGCTTTAATATCGCTCGTTACGTATTGTCAAAAGAAATATAGTACTGACTTTAAATTTCACTCATTTTTGCCCCTGTAATAGCATTTTAGGGTAATTTGACTTTGATTTTTATATTTAAGTACAGTTTTAGGCTTTTTAAAATACTTTTTTTTTTAAACATCACTTAAGATTCTTATTTATTGTGTCCACTCTTTAGATACCTACTTTTTTTCATGAAAACTTTGCAAAGGTTTTGTCAATTGTCGTTTCCAGATAAGAATTTTAAAATAATTCACTAATGTAATGGGTTAGACTACATTCTCTGCTCCTAACCTTCTGTGGCTTTCTAATCCAGATATTTTTAGCATTGATAAAAATGGAATTTATCTCTTTTGGTTACAAGTTTTAATGAATTTAAAATAAGTATTTATTTTAGTGCTGGAATGTAATTGATATTTATGACTTTTTCTTTTAATCTACAAACGGCAAAAAAAAAATTGATTTACAAAAGAATTTTTTAAAGGTACGTAGTTGCAATTTTGCCAAACCATCACGTATTTTTATTTATTTCAATTTTTTTCAACCTCAATATCTATTTTATTTTCTACGACTAAATCTGAAAATGGTATCAAATGTTTTTCTGGGAATAAAAGTTGTATATAAGCTAAATACAACTATAAAAATTGAGTAGTATTTGTATATAGTCAATATAAAGTCAGCCTGATTTTAGTTTCCTTCTTACCTGTATGCTTTTTTCTGAATATGGTTTTTGAATTCAAAATAGCCGATTGTATGTCTGATCTCAGGATATAGTGACTAGACAAGTAATTTTATTTCACATTTCGTTGGGCTTGTCTTAGTAAAAACTCTCTATATATTTTTTCTCCAAAATAAAATTTCGCGAGTACGCGACACATATGGCTATTGTTATTCGTTACACAACTTTCCATGGCTTCTTGAACGTTATTTTTATTTCATAATATGTATTAAGTTTCTGAAAAGACAGCGTTTTGGTTAAAGCATTCGATTGCCACGCTATAGGATGTGGTTCTGATACCTTTTAAGGCTTGTTTGTTAATTGTGTTGTCCCTTCCAAAAGTAAAATTGACCACAAGATGTGCCCATGATAAAATGATCTTCAAACCGGCTGTTTTGTAGAGTTAATACATAAAAAAAGTAAGTACCATCTAGTTTTATAGGGGAAAAATAGGTCAAAGTCGGTGACACGTGTCATGTTGATCAGTGATAGCAAATGCATGATAAGTACAGCTCTCGATTTGACTTTCAATTTCAATTATTCTTTCCCTGTCCCGTTTACTATAATATTTTTCCATATTTCATAAGTTATTTGTAATATTGACACCATCGTTTTGTTTATGAATAAATTACGCTTCATTATTATTGACTAAACACAGTGGGTAAAAACAGCAAAATAAATCAGTCAGTCAGATCGATTCTAATCGCACGCCTTTTAGGTTTCTTTCAGTTTCTTTTAAGATTTTTAAATATTTAATGTTCTTTACATTATATAGTTGTTGAGAAACTAACAATAATTTTAAAAAAATTGAAAATTGTCAATTATTTAAATTAATAGCATAAATAATAGTCTTCATAAACGAATTTAGCATGCATATTATTAATAAACCATCTTTATATACTCATTACTTTATTCTGGTATGTTACAGATATAAATTTTCTTTTTAAATCCATGGAGAGTTTACCATTATCGGTTACTATATACTAACTTTATTACTAAATGACTATTGATAGAAAAACTGAAAATACCAGTACATCGAATGCGACGTGAAACAAACTAAAGAAAAACTAGGATATTACTTCAGTACAAAATCAATATCTTATTAAAAAATGTCCTGACGACAGATTTCAAATTATATATTAAGTTGCTAAAGCATAAGACACTAGAGTTTTCCTTTTATATCTAAATTTCCCTTTTTCCAAGCACCTTATCTACTTTCGCTACATTTTTTATCAGCTTCAGTATCCAAGACCAATTTTTTCTAGGTATGTGGTACTATTTAAAAAATCTCCCACTATAAATCCAATTCAACGCCTTACAAATTTCGTCAATATCCTATAGCAGATATTTTTCAGGTAAAAATAAATACACCTTTTACAAAGATTCTTTATAGAGTCTCAACATTTATCTTTCTTGAGCTATAAACAGCACATAAATCACGAGAGATGAGCCGAAGCTCAATAATCGAATTTTAGAATGGAAAAGAAGTGGTGAATGCTCTCAAAAAGTTTTCCCCTTCTATTTTTTAGCTTTGGAAATTTTATCAGAATTCATTATTTAATATATTGTGGGACTTGAACTATGGTTAATGTATATATACAACATAATGAACTTTTGATTCTTTATTATTTTTTTATCTTTTACACCTCTAGTAGTACATTTAAAACAAAAAAAAAGTATCTGAAATGAAGTTTGAAACCGAATTGTATCAGATAAAATAACTAAAACTCTTTTGAGCTTCAGGGGACATGATATCTTTCGAGCTGAAATCTTCCTTATTCTAAACTATTTTTTATTCAATAAAAAGAGATTTGTTTGTCGTGTAGCTCTCGTTTATATTTAGGTATTAACCTATGATCAAATGTATACTGGTATTAATTTGGTTGCGTTGTGTAAAATATTTAAGTAATAAATTCGACCACAGGCTCTGAGAAACTACAGACTTAAAATAAGAAAATAAACAAAAAAACTAAATTAAAAGTAACTGAAATCAGCTTAAAATAAAAATAAAAGTAAATTTATTATAATGATATATATACATCTATATACACACAATCTGATTTAATCGTCATAGAAATTACTTTATCAACAAGTTCAATTTAGGTGTCACATTAAATTAGGTCTGACAATAATTTTCCATCAATTAGTTAAATATATATATCTAAGAGAGATGACCTAATCTCATTTTCAAATATATGTAAAAATGAGTACCTTTGTGGGTAAGTATGGTGTGCCGGGAACACTGCTGTTTGAGAGCTAATCAGAATTGGGTGTGTGTGGTTGCAAATTTCAGTATTCCGTCGGTCTGGTCAGGGCTTCCTTTTGAGTATTTGAGGTGTGGCCGTAATATTTGACACAGGAACACTGCTGGTAGCCGCGAGATGTTTCAAAACGTTTCCGGAGTCTCTGTCGAACTCAAGGCTATTCTCCTTAGACTCTCGAAGTCTCACTGTCACAATCATCTCCTCCGACTTCTGACTTCTCTGCTCTCCTGGATTCGAATCCATTATCGAACACCCCCTCTCTTTCTAGACTTTTCTTATTTTATATTAATTTCATCTTTGTCCCCTCTTCCTTCTTTTCTTCCAATCTGGATAGTTGTAAAAATCTAATTGGTCTCCTTAACCCCTTGTCTTGAAACCACAAAAATGGAAAAACTTTATCCCTTCAAATTGGGCACTGTCCCTTAGGGACTCATAAATATAACTCCACAAAGGTACATTCTTACTCAGTCTTATGTACGGAGACACGATTTTGATCTGGGACTGGGATCAGAACCCCGCCCAAGAATCCGGCACAAGACGAAAACCGTTGAAATAATTTTTATTGTTCTCTCCACTATACAAAATATGTGATGAGGTCAGATTTAGATCCCAAGCATTTTACTTCTTGTATTAATTAATCCATTATATTACTGATCTAAATCGCCGTATCACACTGTTCTATTCAGAATATAATTTTGAATATAATTTTGATTCTATTTCTATTTGTGCAGTAAACAAGAAAACCACTAAGCAATGTCCTTCCCAGCTGTGATAGTTGGATATGTTATAAAAGCCAGTGAGAAAATATAGTATAGAGTACAGATAATAGAAAGTAAATAGTATGGAGTATAGAAAAGAGTACAGAGCAGTAGTTGTTTCAGATTTCCTCCTTGTACGGGTAATAATACCTGATAACAAGTCAATATGTGGAGAATGATATCATAGTTTTTACCAACTTGTATATTCCCCCAAATTTAGTCCAGTTGAATACAGTACTTGAATTGTCCTTTTGCAAGGTTTCTACACGCAATCTCCATTAAACAGCCTGAAAGTGTTGGAAACTACCTAAATGAAGCATCAGGAAATACTAGTATATGTATTATTTATTACTTTATTGAAACAGTTAGAAAATACTGTTAACAGCGTACAATGTTGGGGTGGTAAAATACTTTAAGAATTTTTTGTTGTTATAGAAGCTGTGTTAGCTCAGTCGCAAAGACAGTGATATTGTAAGTTAGGGGTTTGATCTCGACAAAAAATTCACCATGGTTATTGACGAAACTTGGCTATATAAAATAGTTTCGTAGTCGAAATATCTTCCAAGTTCCGAAATGACCCTCTAGACCAGTGGTCGGCAAAGTGCGGCTCCAGATCCGCATGTGGCTCTTTAGATCCTTAAGTGCGGCTCTGGCACAAATATCCACGGAAGGCACAATAATATTTTTATTTTAAAATAACTTGGTAAGAAAAAAAATTACATCTTATTTTGATAAATTAAATTTCTTCTATAAATCGAGAACATGTATAATTTGTTGTTTAAGTTAAAAGATAGATATTTAATTAAAATTTTATGTTGTAAAAATACGTAACGAACATCGAGTTTAATTTTATTTGTTTTCTTAAACGTTAACACGAACCATGTAGAAGCTACCGACTGAAATTGTTCGTATGTTTTCGGCGTACTCCGGTGTGATACAAAGGTAGCACATGTGTGTGCATACTTTTTCTAAAGTAGGGGGGGGGTAAAAATTGGTATCAAAGACCAACAGTTGCAGTTTGAAAAGTTTTGTTTTATCTACCATTAATAAATATTTATTAAGTATGAAATTTAGTTTTATTTAGTGTACTACTTATTTAGTGTAATAAAAATTTACTAAAAAGGCAGATTTGGCTTCCAATTTTTTTAAAATTGTTCTAATGTGCATATTTGGCTTTTTGGCTAGTAAATTTGCCGACCACTGCTCTAGACCCTAGAGGGTCCCCAGGCTTGACCTATTACCTCTAGAGCAGTGTTTCTTAACCTTTTTGGAACAATGGACCACTTTAAAAATTTTAAATATGTCACGGACCACTCTTGAAAAAAAGTTGCGTAAACATTATTTATTACAAAAAAAAAATATGTTTTATTATTTAGTTATTTTAAAAGTTTTATTTCAATAGTATAAAAAATTTGAAGAAATTAAAATTTTTAATCTGAAGTCAGTTGCTGCTTTTCCTTGATTAACAGATTGAATTGAGGGATGGTTTTCGACAAAGCAACACACATATCATGTTCGATATTCAGTCGATTTCAATGTTTTTATTGTGACAAGTGTGAAAAATTCCGCTTCGCAAAGATATACTGTAGCAAACGGAATAATGGCTGCCATAGCTCGTTTTACAAGCAATGGGTAGGCTTCTCTTAAAGAAGACCAAAACTCTCCAAGAATGTTTGAATCGAAATCCATTTTTAACAAGGACTTTGTTTTCAAATCAATTAGCTCATCTTTGGCAAGGTTCTTGTCATCGATACAGTCAATATCACAAAGAAAAGAATTACGAATCTACAATTAATCTTTTATATTTATTCCACCAGAATTAAAATATTTTTCAAATGAAATTTGAAGTACTTCCAGGTGTTCACAGATTTCATTTTTCAAGTTATTCAATAACAAACTATCTAGCCATATTTTATATAATTTTCATCATACTTCCTTTTTTTGGACATTTTTGGCTACAAAAAATATCAAATAATCAAATTAAACATTAAGAATTCAAATGAAAAAGTAAAACAAATACTTTGTTTTAAAAATTTGCAAGAACTTTGCGGAACTGATTTTAACGTCACTTTATTTCCAAGTGAAGTAAAATTCAAAGCCTACTTTATGTTTCTAAAAATTTCAAATTTTATATGGTTTGAGAATGTTTTTTCCTCGTATTGTAGAGGTCTCTATTGGGAAATGGCAGACAGACGGCTAACAGAGTTTGCCCGTGACAAAAAAAGGTTTTTTTTTAAATATGCATGCAAACATTTTAAAAATTAGGAGCAGTCAGCGGACCCTAAAATAAGACCCATGGACCCCCAAGGGGTCCATGAACCACAGGTTAAGAAGCCCTGCTCTAGAGCCTAGAGGTAATAGGCCAACCAGGGGGGAGAAATGCCTTGTACTTGGTATTTGCTTATAAATTTTATTAGCCTTAATTTGAGTAGCCTGTAGTTCATGTGCTTGACTCGTTAGCATATTGCATTGGCAATAACAGCAACATCAGTGTTATTATTGATTTTTAATTTACTCTAAACAACCAAACATTATTAAAAAATATAATAATATATTATAATATTATAAAAAAAATCATCGCTATACATAAATCTTGTTTAATTAAAGACACAAGTACATTTTCTGCTTTAGTTTGCATTTGCGTGTT
>CM063506.1:132578531-132583531 GCA_032207245.1 Pardosa pseudoannulata | reverse complement strand
CATTTTTTCCATATCATTAATATGGTTTAACTAAGCATATAAAAACAAATTGAGAAAAAATATTTTTTATATTTTAAGTAATTTGCTGTTCTATAAATAGGAAATGGTCCAATACACTACTAAAATTTAACAAATATCACTTACATGTATTAGGCTGATATAGGTGAAATTTTGGGAAATATTCGAAGGAAAGTCCAACATTACATTTAAGACACTGTTGTTGGTTTTCTCTTGCAGTTCTTGAACTGCCATTTTTGGTAAGGGATAATAGAAAAAAAAATATCTGTTGTAGGATGCTAACATATTAATTTATATCCAACTGTTACAGTTTATTTTTCATGAACATCTTGCAACTGTGCCTTAAATATCTTACGACTCTTGTATGTGGTGAGATTGTCAGAAAATATTACGAATTGTTTCAAGGTTATGCTGATTTTGTCATAGAAGTCGAATTTTATAATAACGTGAATGAATTGAAGTTTTGTTATAGAAAGTGCTTAGTGTAAATTACCGTTTTATGGATTTTTTGTTACTATGCTAAAGTTTGACATAAAGTGTAAAAATAATATCATATTTATAAATCTTTATATAAAAAGAATTATATGCTGTCCATTTTGACACTTTCAAAGAGTTGAATACCTTAAGTTGACATCTGCAAGTATTTACGTTTTTTATCTACGTAATTATAACGTAATCTGACATATAAAGAAAATATTCCATATTCCATAGTTCCATATTCCAAAAATATTCTACTCTTGTCAATCGTTCTTACTCTGAAGTGGTATATTAGCACCTACACATCAAAGAGTTTGCCAACCGCATGGGAAAATGAATGTCAGATATATGGTATCATTATATTAGATTCAACCACCTCTGTCATTATGACGTAAGAATCTGACTTTCAAATGAGTTTGGTACCATATTCTAAAAATGTTCGACTCTTGTCAATCGTTCCTACTCTGAAGTGGTATATTAGACCTATACATCAAAGAGTTTGACAACCGCATAGGAAATGGAATGTCATATATATGGTGCCATTATATTAGAATCAACCACATCTGTTATTGTGACGTAAGGATCTGACATATAAAAGAATTTGGTACCATATTCCAAAAATGTTCGACTCTTGTAAATCGTTCTTACTCTGAAGTGGTATATTAGACCTACACATCAAAGAGTTTGACAACCGCATAGGAAAATGAATGTCATATATATGGTGCCATCATATTAGAATCAACCACCTCTGTTATTGTGACTTAAGGATCTGATATATAAAAGAATTTGGTACCATATTCCAAAAAGGTTCGACTCTTGTAAATTGTCCTTATTCTGAAGGATCACATTAACACTTATACATCAAAGAATTTGACAACCATAGAGGGGAAATTGAATGCAAGTTATATGGTTCCACCATATGAATGGTGACTACCTCTTTCATTGTGACGGAAGAATCTCCCAAGTTAGGGAATTGGATGAATTCAAATCACATAAACGAAAGATACTTTCGCACCAATTAAGAAAATACTTTCAAATTTTGTCAATATAAAAATAATTTAAGAAATCAGTCTGCTTATTTTAAACATTTTTATTTTAACCACCTTCTCTGTTTGTCACAATTTCAAGAACCCCCCTTTTCCACCCTCAAGCGAGACATCATATGTTCATCTCCCCACATAAAAAACATTTTATAAATATTAAAGTGCTTTCTAAACGTTTTCCCTTGATTACACCAGTACATCTATTTTTTAACCCCTTCCGGTATGATTTAATGATGAAAAACTGTGCATGAAATAACCATTTAATTTTTATTTAAAAAACTTGTTTCATTTTACAATTCTTACATATTCTTAATTAAAATCCACTTTTTACATAGTGTTAAATAATATCAGAAACAGTAAAATTAAGAAAATATCAAAGCAAAACATTAATAAGGTATACAGATAATAGTCTTCAAGCTAGTGGTACTTTTCAAAACAAAGTGCAAAGGAATTCTTAAACTAAATTAATTATCATATTTAACAGTAACTTTAATCGTATGACGAGTGTAGCTCGTCATTGTGCGATATGGAATAAAAAACTAATGACGAGCTAGACTCGTCATTTTACCGGAAGGGGTTAATGAATATGTTGAAAGCCTTTTAATTTAGCCCATATACAACAACATTAAAAGCTAACAGTTTAAACTCCAATTAAAATGTTTATATAACTATTTTTAAAGTTATAGCAGGGAGTAAAGAGGAAATAATTTTTTAGAAGCTCAATTTAAAAATTTCAAAAGCGGATTTCAGTATCTTGACCTAAACAAAAACCAATAGTTACTCCAAATTTACCCAATTACCCAAGTAAATATGTAGCATCATTAGAGTTGTACTTTTATTAGTATTTTTTGTACTGTTGTTTGATGTTTGCACACTCACACACTAATTCATCTTCATATTTACATAATTAATAACATTAAATTAATATGAAGAAATTTTATGAAAAAATTAAAAGTATTAACCTATTTAACTTTTTTTTAAAATAAGCTATTTCAGAATAAACTAAACATAACCCAGTTAAAATTAATTTGGATGTAAGTAAAAAGTTTTTACGCAATTTTAAATCCCTTTAATATTATTAAATATTTTAGTATTTCAAAACATTTAATATTTCCAATTAGTATAAAAAGATTGTATGTATTTATTACTATGAAAAAATTAAACTTTATCATTTCTTTTTTTTAAATCTTAGAACTCAAATCATCACAAAGGTTGGATGCTTCTGGAACAAATAAAGAATTCCGATGACATTACCAGTAGTTATTTGGTGTAAAAGTAAAAATACTTTCCTCTCAGCAAGCTTAAGCAGAGCTTCTTAGAACGAAAATTACCGTTATCTTTTTGGAATAAATAATGTTAAAAAACACGAATAATGAAAAATATATATGTATTAAAGATGTGATGTACAGAAGGTCTTATTTCAAAGCAAATAAAGTGATTTAGAATATAGATAAAATGAATAAAAGGAGAAAAGTAACAGAAAATGAAAATATAAAAATGTATCCATGAATATCATTTCAGACGTATTCTAAATTTTGCAAGCATTATAAATCACTCTAACCGTTTCTAGATGATTCATTTATCTAAAACCGTTTCCATACAATATACGACTTTTGTTGTATTTCTAGTTGTAGATTAGAAGACAACAGTAAGCAAAACAAGAAAATTGAAAAACAATAATAAAAATAAATAAATTGTCAGCAGTAAAATGTATAAATCAATAACTATGTGCTTATCCTTCTATAATTTTCTCCAAATATATCCTTCTCCAGCATTGGACAGAGATTCGAATGTGTAGCATAATTTCTGTAAAAATTCTTTATATTCTGAATTAATTTACCATCAACTTTCTTACTGCATTTTTGAATCACTAGATAAGTTTTAATGGAGAATAATCATAGAAAAAAGAAAATTAATTTTTACTGTATTTTAGTAGTAAATTTTGCAGCTGGTACTTTCTAGTACCAACATATATTTTTGACTCCATGATAGAAAATAAAACATTAAATTGTGAATAAAACAAATGAAATGCTTACCTGCCAAGTATAGAAGTCTCTAAAAAATAATAGTGCCAAATAACTGGTAATAAACCACTAAACTTACTCAATTGAACAACACGTGTATCAACCCTACCACAAAATGACCTTCGAATGCAGCACCCCGTTATAAAATCCCTACTCTCCGAGTAAAAGGATTCCTGATTGATGATATCATTTCTTTTCTGCTGTAGGAACTGCATCGTTCATGTCCTGGTGAGTACAGTCAGGAAAAACGGTTTTATTAGGAAGATATAGGTTTTTGATTGAAGCGGTACTTATAAGTACCGTCAGGGTAAAAAGGGTTAAATTCATGACACAGATGAATTAAGTGAATATTGATTCTGAAAAAAAAATGGAATGACAGTCATGGCCAACAAGATGAAAGCTACACGTCTTTCATTCCACCATGAAGGAAAATGTAAAATTTTGTCTTTCCACTCTTTACCTTTGTTTACATATCTAGTACCTTTCAAAAGACAACTATAGACAAACAAGAATATTGGTAAACAGACAAAACAATAATAACAAAAAATAAATTAAGTAAATTAAAACTAGTCTAAATATTAAAATATATAAATCGATAATTTTACACTATCTTTTAATAGTTTTCTGTAAAGATGTGCCGTGTCGTCCAGTCCAGAACAGCTACTCCCAAGTGTGATGAAACATTTATTCTTTAAAGTTCTATAACCAACAAGGGGGAGTTTTGTGGCTATTGATTCTGTAAAAAAGGTGATTAGAATGGCAGTCATGGCCAACAAGAGGAAAGCTACAGGTCTTTCAATCCGTCATGCAGAAAAATGCAAAATTTTGTCTATCTACTGTTTGCCTTTGTTTACATATCTAGTACCTTTCAAAAGACAACTGTATACAAACAAGAATAATGGAGAACAAAGAAAACAATAATAACAGAAAATAAAGAAATAAAATTAAAACTAGCCTGTATTAAAATGTATAAATCGTTAATCTTACATTTTTCTTTTATAGTTTTCTGTAAAGATGTGCCAAGTCTTCCAGCCCAGAACAGCTACTCCCAAGTGTGACATCATTTATTCTTTAAAGTTCTATAACCAACAAAGAGGAATTTTGTGGAAATTGCTTCTGAAAAAAAGGTGATTAGAATGGGTAACCAGATGGAAGTTACAGATTTTTCATTTCACTATTAAGGGAAATGTAAAATTTTGTCTATGCACACTTTACCTTTGTTTACATGCCTAATACCTGTCAAAATATCACTGTAGAGAAACATGAAAATTGAAAAACAACGAATCAATAATAACAAAAGGTAAAGAAAGAAAATGAAATAGTCTGCAATATAACGCATAAATCTATAATTTTGTGCCTTCCCTAATAAGGTTTTCTCTAAGGATGTCTCTAGTCGTCCAGCCTGTGACATCATTTATTCATTAAAGCTCCATGATTA
>CM063506.1:132571031-132573531 GCA_032207245.1 Pardosa pseudoannulata | reverse complement strand
GTAAAATGACGAGTCTAGCTCGTCATTGGTTTTTCATTCCATACCGCACAATGACGAGCTACACTCGTCATGCGACTAAAGTTACTGATAAATAGGATAATTAATTTAGTTTAAAATTTCTAGTGTACTGAATTTAGCAACACTTTTGTTACTTGTGGAAATCCCAGGTCACTATTACATATTGTTTATTTAAAGTTTCTTGGTACAAGTCACTGCCAAATTGATGAGTCAGAATAAAAGAAAACCTACTAAGAAATGCCGTGTGTGTTACAAGAATCAAATTAGAAGTGAGACTCCCTGGCGATGTAAACAATTCAGAATTCCTTTGCACTTTGTTTTGAAAAGTACCACTAGCTTGAAGACTATTATCTTAATTTTACCGTTTCTGATATTTAACACTATGTAAAAAGTGGATTTTAATTAAGAATATGTAAGAATTGTAAAATAAAACAAGTTTTTTAAATAAAAAATAAATGGTTACTTCACGCACAGTTTTTCATTATTAAATCGTACCGGAAGGGGTTAAGAAAAGTTTCTGTTTCTACATTTTCTAATGTTCTTTAAATAGAGTAGAACCTTTTTTAACGACCCCACAATACAACAACCCCTTCGTTAGAACGACCATCTTAAAAAGTTCCAATTATTTTACCATAGGAATAATGTTAATTTTGAATCATTACAAAGACCTCAAGTGTATTATTTTTCGTTAGAACGGCCGCCAATTTTAGTCAGCAGAACTCATGAGCAAGTGGGCTATTTCAAAATTATTGAACTGTGGTGCAACTTCAAGAAACCTGTACTCCTCTCTTTGTGTTTGTTTAAAGGAAGGAAGGAAGCTTGACGAAGTGGAGAAAACTATCTTTTCTTCAATTATCTTTTGATGTGTTTTTCGTGGTAGACGAAACTTTACAGTGCTGCTGAAAAAAATTTGAATGAGGACGATTTTATTGCCTGTATTACCGGAAATGAAGAAATAAATCTGTGATTCCGATGACGGAGAAGAAATTGTCCAAGCTTTTGAAAAAGTGAATGAAAAGAAGCATTTAATGCAATCAATGCCTTCCGTCAATAATCTGAAGGACAGTTTACTTCTGAAAATTTCCTTCAAAATCTAACGGGTATGGAATCACAAGGAAAAATTCCCAAATGAACTTGAAACAGGCCTCAATCAAAGACTTTTTTACAAAAATTCATTAATGGAAATACAAATAAATAGAAGTGTTCTCTAGGTATGTATTGTTGCATCATTTCTTTGCTCAATATTTTTATTGTTTTTTCACTTCGTTACAACGACTTCGTTACAACGACCATATGATGTTGGTCACACAGGGGGTTGTTATACCGAGGCTATACTGTTTGATGCGATTTTGCTTGCACGGAAGATTCCAGAAAATGGAATTAACTTTGTGTAACGTTGCTATGGAATTAAGACAGAATAAATTTTGAACACATTATGGTTTGATTTGGAGTGATATTGTCTACTTTTTTCGATACGAGAGTTAATGAGACAGGGACCTACAGTTCTAAAGTCGATTCCAAACGGATACGAACATCCATGCCAAACTAGGATTCCAACCCATGAACTCCGGTATCGAATGCAAGCCCCCTAACTATTCGGCCATCGTTCGGCGAACATATTATAAAACAGCATGATTTTTATTAACATATTGATTTACATAAATGTATGTGAATTAAAAGATTTATTATTTGTTGATACAGGTGATTACTGTAAGTTTATTAGTGTTTCATCTTTGGATTATAAAGTTACTAGTACAGAGTTACCACTCAAACGCTTAAAACATCCACAAATTGTAATTTTCGTCTCTTTCCTTTTAGAGATTTTTAATCTAAAAGCCATTTTTAATTTTAAACTATTTTTAATTCAAAAAATAAATTAATTAAAAATAAATAAGTAGATAAAAGTTTATAAAATGAATAAATAAGTAAATACTAAAGATAAATAAATAAAAATGAAAAAGAAATTATGTTCCTGAGTTATACATTTATACTGAAAATGTATTAATCGAGTACAGCTATTAGTTACAGTCATGAGAAGAGTTCTTAAATTTTTAAAATAGTCAAATACTTTAATGATCAAAGTGGTAGAAATATCTGCTTAATCTTTATGATCATTTGAACTCAACGAGATAAAAAGTAATGAAACTGTAAAAAGTAAAAAGTAATGGTAATGAGAAGAGTTCTTAAATTTTCAAAATACTCAAATACTTTAATGATCAAAGTGGTAGAAATATCTGCTTAATCTTTATGATCATTTGAACTCAGCGAGATAAAAAGTAATGGTACTGTAAAAATTAAAAAGTAATGGTAATGAGAAGAGTTCATAAATTTTCAAAATACTATCTATGTTTATCAAATACATTGATGGTCAAAGTGATAGAAAAATCTACTTAATCTTCATGACCATTTAAACTCAGCGAGATAAAAAGTAATGGTACTGTAAAAAGTAAAATGTAATGGTAATGAGAAGAGTTCTTAAATT
>CM063506.1:132556031-132558531 GCA_032207245.1 Pardosa pseudoannulata | reverse complement strand
AAGCCTAAAAGTTGAAATAGAGATATAAAAATAAAATTATGGTTTTTGGCAAAAAATGACGTATTCAGCGTAGACGGATACCTTAATTGTAAACAGAGACTGTGAGAACTGTAGTATGAGTATAAAATATGCATACAATCACATACATTCACATATAAATATAAAAACTCTATTTTAAATTACCTCTATTTTAAATTTAATTAGTGAAATTCCACATAAGACCACACATGTTACCACTCAATCTAGTTGTATAATAATAAAACCTGTCCTTTGATTTTATACAGGTCTTAAAATTTGAACGTCTGTACAAGCCTACAGTAAGAAAACCATAAAGATTTTTAAACATAAAGAAATTTATATACAAATTAAACAGAGAACTAGGTAGGGTAAGGTATAGGTACGGTATAAGGTAAAAAAAGTTACAAATGTATCTACAATACCTCTTAACATTTAATCTTGGATTAAAATGTAATCGTCCAAAACTGCTTGGACACTGATGTGACTCCAAATGGACACAATAATAAACAATTAAGTAATCTTCTACCTATGGATAACAAACAAATTTAAACGACTTTCGTGAGGCCGGCCCTTAGTGATTCGTTTTATCATTATCAGTGTAACAAATATTGAGAATTTGTAGAGAGTTATTGAAGCCAGGACTTTATTACTTATTCAATTAAAAAACGTAAAATCGTTTCATGATTCTAAAATCCAGCTTAGTTTATATCAAATTTATTACTGAATAAACGATACAATCTCCGAACGAAAACAATAAAAATGTTTTCTTCATTATTAATGAAGATAAAGAGTGATTCGTATACAATTTAAACATGAGTAATTCATTAATGCTCAGAATTTAATCATATCTCGTCCTGAACATATAAATTTATGAAGACTTGTTTACGGGACACAAAACTGTTTTTCTACTACATTCCTACTACATTCGAAATTCTTGCTTTATTACGTCTCTATAATAATTTGAACAAAATTTCAATATTCATTCGTTAATTGTTGCTGTTTAGTTGAATCAGTGATTAGTTTTTTATAATTATCAGTCTAACAAATAGATTCAGTACTTAGTTAATGAATCCAGGAACTTATTACTTATAGAATTATAAAACCTAAAATCGTTTTATGATTATAAAATCGAGCTTAGTTTATATCAAATTTATTCCTCAATTTATGGTGCAATCTTAGACCAAATAATACAAACGTTTTCTTATATTTTTCAGGAATATTAAGCTTAATGAGTATACAATTTAAGTATGAGTAATTAATTAATGAGCGCAATTTAATTAAATCTCGTACTCAACTTCAAAATTTATATAGCTTTGTGTACGGGACACAAAAATGTTTCTCTACTACATTCCTCCGACTCCCCGAATTCTTTTTATTTCCTTTCTCTTCTTCAAAATTTTCGTTCTATTATATCTGTGTTATAATTGTAATAAAATTTCAATATTAATTCGTTAATTGCTTTTGCTTAGTTGAATAAGTAATTAGATTTATAATTATCTACTTAAGAAATATTGAGATTCAGTACTTAGTTATTGACACTTATCTAATTAAAAAACTTAAAATCATATTATGATTATAAAATCGAGTTTAGTTTATATCAAATTTACTCCTCAATTTAAGATACAATCTCAAAAGAAATAATACAAATATTTTCTTATGTTATTCAGTAATATCACGCATAATTCGAATACAATTTAAACCCGAGTAGTTTATTACGGCTCTCAACATAATCAAATATTTTTCTACACATCTAAATTTAATAAATATTATTTACAGGACATGTAAAGGTTTCTATTCTACATTATTCCGACTCCCCGAATTCTTTGTGTTTCCCGTCTCCCCTATCCAAATTCGAAATTCGCGTTTTGTTACGTAACTGTCACAATTTCAGTAATGTATTTGAGACGGCCCTTCAGTTCACTCTTAAAGATTCTTTTAAATACTTTCTGATACAGAAACGGTCTTTTGGCAGTTAATAGTTAAAGAGAGATAAGGCACAGAATCGTGTAACATCTTACATAATAGGTAAGAGCAATCTTACATAAGATCTTACTCTTAAGAGCAGATTGATACTATGTAGAAGGACAGATGGGAAAAACAAAGTGCTTCAGAATATATTTATTTTTTCGACTTTAAGGGAGGCTAACATAATTTTATCTCTGCCATGTTTGTTTTTAATTATGTAATATTAAATACGCCAATCTTGTTAAAAACTTTATAGATCATACAAGGATTAGTGATAACAAGTCTTATTAAAATATCCGATTTTTATGGTTATCATGAAATTAACTATTCACTTTTTAAATTATTATTATAAATATTTTCTCTATTTTCATTAACACTAGATTTGCGGACCAAGCCAATTTGTCTCATAAAATTTGATCACTATATATATATATATATATATATATATATATATATATATATATATATATATATTATATATATATATATTATATATTATATTATATATTATATATAT
>CM063506.1:132543531-132551031 GCA_032207245.1 Pardosa pseudoannulata | reverse complement strand
AAAAAAGAAACGTTAAGCCAGACATTGTTTCTTAGTGTGTAGGTTTCCAAGTTGGCAAGTGTATAATTTGAATTCGATGCCAAAACGAATTTCCGTAATCCTGGATTAAAATTATGTGAAGCGTCTCAGATTCCTTGTAAAACTTTTTAGCATCTTAAGAGGTTATGTATAGTGAAATTAACCTCATTTTTTAACTTTTAAGGCACCATGTTTAAAATTCAAAATGAAATGGCAATCAAGTTCTAATATTGTTTTACATACTTCGAACATGAGAAAGCAAAACTGGCTGTGTCGAACTATACTTACCTTTATGTTCTTAAGATTAAAGTAAGTAGTACGTAAAGGTATTGCACTAATGAATTATTGTAAGCTTAAAAATATATTTTCTGGATGTCCTCTAGCTTATTTATGTTATTTGTTTTGGGCAGATACAAAGTAAATTATATTTTCGCTTAACTTAATTATAGTTTGGATACAATTATTTCTTATTTTTATATCAAGTTAAAATAGTTTGTAGGTTTTACCATAATTAAGCTTTATTTATATAATCTATTCATCTAACATTTATAAGAAGTGAAAATATTGTAGCAATCCCAAGCAATTTAAATGACTGTAACATAATTTCGAATTTTATGGAAACTTATTATACTCTTTACTAATTCTTCGAACGGCTTAGCTTTACGCTAGTCAAGTATCGACAAAATAAATTGAACCTAAATGTGCACAAAAAGAAATTTCAATATTATTATTTTTCTTTAAATATTTAATAATTTTTATGTAAAATATAGAATAATATAAAGCTAGGTAATTAATCTTCATTTTCATCGCTGCAAGTAGCAATATTTATCTCATATATACACCAAATGCTAAAAAAAGGGAAAATGGAAATACACTCAAGTTCCAAAACATGACCACCCCTACATTTTGCAATGAACTCGCCTGATTGATGGTCAGATGAATCACGGTTTGTCATCCATCACGCCGATAGCCGTGTCAGGATACGCCGTCTTCTAGACGAACAGTTGCTCCCTCAATGTTCAGTAGGTTCAGTAGGTATTACACTTTGGGGGATGTTCTCTTGGGTGTCTCTGGTACCCGTGGTTGTGGTAGAGCAGTCCATGAATCCTACAGGGTATCTGAACATCATTACGGATCCGTTGCACCTTTACATGTTCTGTTTTTCCAGCTGGAAATGGAATGTTCCAACACAACGCCCTGTGTCACAAGGCTAAAATTGTGTTCCATGAACATGATGTTGAATTCCAGTTAATGTCCTAACAACCTAACTTACCGGATCTCAATCCGATAGAACAATGAAAACATATGAAAGTAAACTACACTTTTATTTTTCATTTGTTAAATTGGTTATGTAATTTTGCCATGCCAGCACTGAAATATAATTCTGGAATTTAGAAAAGAAAACATGATTGAGGAAATAATTAAATGTGTGTAAACATTTTACAGCATTTTATTTTAACACATTGTATGCGGGACACGTACTAGTACGTTTGCTGACGACTGATACTTGAACGCGGGTCAGGTACTAGTACGGGTTAATGTAACACCATGGTTTGTTTGTGTACAGAAAATAACGTATATACAGGAAAACGAAGCCGAATGTTCTCATCTACTACAAAGATTCTGGAAAAATTTAGACAAATAAAAACTAGTTTTTACATCAGTCGATATCAAAATTCATAAATCTAGTGTTAAACAAAGCATAGATATCAAATGACTTAGCGTGAAAAAAATATTATTTTATTAAACACTTCCGATCATGTTGAGATATTTTAGAAAAGAGCAAAACTCTTTGTGGCAGTTTACTCAGTTTACCCATTTTTTACGTTTCACAAAAAAATTTTAGAATATACTTTATTCAGTTACTTGTACCTCTAACTCACTCAATTCATTCCTTAACCCATATTGCACCACACCAACTAAATATTTCTGTAAGTTATTAAAACTTAATCCATATCATTAATATGGTGTAACTAAGTATATAAAAAATATTTTTAATTTTTTACGTTATTGGCTGTCCTATAAATAGGTCCGATACACTACTAAAGCTTAACAAATATCACTTACATTGCAATAGGCTGATTCATAGGGGAAATTTTGGGAAATAGTCAAAACGTAGTCCAACATTACATTTTAAGTATACTGTTGTTGGTTTACCCTTGCAGTTATTGAACTGGCAGTAAGAGATTAAGTTTATCTTGAAATCTCCAGTTTTTCTGAATAGAATAGACATCCTAATTACCTCTTGTTGTGTCCAGGTATGTGAACAGGGGTTTTAACTGGTTTTTATTGAAAGTTAAGAAAATAATGTGCACTCTCAATGCAATATCGAATTCATGGAAAAATAATCGGGATTAGACCGTCGTCTTAATTTTAGGGCACCTTTTTTATACTTACAAAATACACGTAAAATATATTTTTCAACAAAATCTATCAGATACATTATTAGCTCTGTTTTTAAACTAAAAGTAACCTCCACAATGTTTGAAAAAAAAATAATAAATATAAATTTAAATATTAAAAAAATTAAAATTAATAAAAATTTCTTTTTGCGATTATTTAACATTATTTAGGCCCTTTTTGGATTTTTAGTCTAATTTATTTATTTTTAAAACATATATTTTTATTTTTCCAAATTATTTAAACTTATCGTATCTGATCACTATTACTCAACAAACAAAAATTTATAACACCTAAATTAATCAATAAAAATTAACGTTAAATTTAATAATTATTATTTAGGCCCTTTTCTGATTTTTTAATACAGCTTATTTATTTTTAAAACTTATATATTTACTTTTTCCAAAATTTTTAAATTCTTTGATCTTGTTCATTATCTTTCCAACTTTTCGGCTTAATTTGTACGGATGTCACTGGCCACAAAAATAATTTATGTTTTACTATCCCTAAACTCTCTACTCTCTAGTTTTGTGTTATGAACTCACGAATCCACCACTCTATCTCTTTGCTCTTTTATGTGTTTATGTTTTTCGCTCGTTGTCATTTTTGTGCTTACTGACAGAAGCCTCTGGATTGAAGGGCTTGGCCCATATGGTCCAGTTAACCTAGCACCTTTAACCCTCCGAGTGGAAACACGTGGATTAAAAAAAGTCTTCATAAAATTTACTCTAAAGGTTTATTGTGTCAATGGCCAAAGCGTTCTTGATTTTTTACTTCGCACTTTGTCTACTAGAATGGAATACCGGGAACCCACCCTCGTTACTGTCCCTTTACTTCCGATGTTATAAATAGATACATAAATAGATATTATAGATTGTTAATTTTTAATACACAGGCTCTTAAGTTTCGAAGATCATCCGTCATAAGAAATTTATCGAGGGATTCTAAAAGTACAAATAAAAATATTTCTTTAAGAAAATTATTTTATAATTTTTCAAGTATATTTAAGTGGTGCAATTAGAGATATCATCTGTTGCACCGCAAACGAAATAGCTTCGAACTAGAGATTTACAAAGCCATGAAAAAGCTATCAGCGTCTTTGTGCCTGAAGAGTAGGGGTGCATCCCTCAATAAATGTCAGTCCATTATTTCTTAAAGAGGGATGCAGTTTCTAAACAATCGACCTGATCCTCCTACCTCAAAAACTGGTAGAAATGTACATTGCATCCATTTTCGGAACGTTTTTGAGCCATCGGAAAATTGTAAAGGGACAATAACCGCTTTGAAGATATCATCTGTTTGCCATTGTACGTGCGAACCGCTCAGAGGGTTAAAGGACAATTTTTAAGAGGTTGCAATTGAAAATAAACATTTTACAATACAATATAATTTGAAAGACTTTTTTTGTTACTATGATAAAGTGTGTCTATTTTAAAGGTGTTAAAATAAAATCCCCTCAAAAACATTTATAATTTTATTATTAAATGGAATTTTATTTGCTGTTCTGTTCATAAGACAGTACTCCAATATGCGTTAATCATATCAATTGCACATAATTCTAATTTGGAGACCGCAGTTTTTACTGCACGACCTTTCAAGACCTGAGAACATTTAAAGCGTCGAAAGCAAGAATATTTTTATTGATTTAAATTTTATTTAAAATGTAACTAAATGAACTCTGATGTAAAATTTCTGAACTTGAATAACAGTTTGATTTGTAGTGAGTTTGAAACTGTACATTATTATAAATTAAAAAAGTACATATAAAGAAATTAAGAGCATTTATGTGAATGAAACTATATAAAAGTAAACTATTTTTTTTTTTTCATTCTATGGTTATAATTTACTTACACCATAGCTTGTTCAAGTACGATACTCAAACTTTGTACTTCATATGTTTATAAAATTTTCAGTAACAGGATTAGCTATTTGGATGGGATGTCTAGAGAATTTTTTTTTCTACAGGAGTACTAATGAGACCAAGAACTTCTGCTGAAAGCGCATTCCGACCGGTTAAGAAAATCCCTGCCATCAGTGGAAATATAATTCTGGAATTTAGAAAAGAAAACACGATTGAGGAAATAATTAATTAAGTGTAAACGTTTTACAGCATTTTATGTTAACACATTGTATGCGGGACACGTACTAGTACGTTTTCTGAAGATTGATACTTGAACGCGGGTCACGTACTGGTACGGGTTAGTGTAACAACATGGTTTGTTTGTGGGTACAGAAATAACGGTATATACAGGAAAACGAAGCCGAATGCTCTTTTCTACTATATAGATTCTGGAAAAAATTAAACAAATAAAAACTAGTTTTTACATCAGTCGACGTGGAACCGCAGAACGATAAAGTTGATTTAAAAAAATCAATTTAAATTTAAAATTAAATTTTTATTTATCCTTGAGAAAAAGATACATATATATATATATATATATATATATATATATATATATATATATATATATATATATATATATATATATATATATATATATATATATATATATATATATATATATATATGTATATATATATATATATATATATATATATATATATATATATATATATATATATATATATATATATATATCTGTTGTTTATATATTCCAATATAAAATTCGCAAAGTTAGTTAAAAAATTAAATAATTTTCTATCTATTGAGATTTAACTGAATAATAAATTTAAGAGCAAAATTCCCGCTCCCGGTACAATTCCGCTGCGAAATGTACAAGGTTTTAATAATTTCTTATTATACTCTTTATATACTTGAGATCTTTTTAAGATATTTTAACCCTCTAAGCGGTTTGCACGTACAATACCGCCAGCTGTCACATACAATTTTCGACCTCCAAAAACGTTCCAAAAATAGATGAATTGTACATTTCTGACAGTGCTCTCCTCCATGAAATTATGAGGTAGGAGGGTTAGGTCGATTGATTAGGAACTTCATCCCTCTTTGACTGATATTTATTGAGGGATGCTCCCCTACTCTCTGAGGAACAAAGACGCTGATAGCTTCTCATGGCTTTGTCAATCTCTATTTCGAAGTATTTCGTTTGCGGTAACATATATATCGCTAATTGCACCACTGAAATATCTTGGATGACTTTAGAAAAAAAATATAAATAATTCTCAAAAAAAATTTTTTTATTCGTACTTTTAGAATACATTATTTCTTATGTGATGATCTTCGAGACTTGACGAGCTTTATGTGTATTAAAAATTAACAGTCAATAATGTCTAGTTATATATCTATTTATAACCGGAAGTATAGGAACAATAACGAGGGTGGGGCAAAGGGTGAAGTAAAAAATCATAGAACACTTTGGTGACTGACACAATAAAGCTTTAGCGTATTTTTTGGAGACTTTTTTCCCGGTATGTTCCACTTGGAGGGTTAAGAATAAAAAACAAGACCCATAGCAACTTGGTAACAGTTGTCTATATTATGTTTCGTCTTAAAATTTTGGAATACTAGCCGTTTTTTTAACCGCCAGGTGCAATCTAAAACTACTTTGATATTGAAACTAAACACTAAGACTCTTGATCTTGCAGTAAGTATTGAATAGGAGACCTACGGTCTAACCGGGGTGATTTTTGAAAAAAAAAAAAAAGGTTAATTTGACTGGGACCTACTGCTTAAAGCCCATCACGCATTTCTCTGCCACAGTCGGATTCAAACTCACCAATTCCGTCACCTGAGATCAGTGCTCTAACCATTCGTCCCTCTTTCGACTGCAAAATCTCACTGGATTTAAACTGGTGTAAAATTTCTTGCACTTAATAATAATTTTATATATTATATATAATATATATATATAGTATATATTGAGTATATATATGTATAGCGTATATATTGATATATTATAAATAATATATATACTATATATACAGTGGACTCCGTTTAACTCCCTGGGTACGACTCCGGCTCATACCGGCCGAAGCACTTAAAGACGGGCTTGGCCGGAATGGGCCGGAAGGAAGAAAAATAGGGGTGATAGGTAGGTCTAGCAGGGGTCTTCTTTTCATCTACCCAGCCTTTACGACAGTTGACAGTTTGATTGATTACTGCCTATAGCAAAGATTGGCCACATTTTGAGGTCCTTTGATTAGTAATGAATTTTTAATTTCTTTTTATTCTCTAATATAATTCTAAACTTATATTATGCTGATATATATATATATATATATATATATATATATATATATATATATATATATATATATATATATATATATATATATGTGTATATATATATGTATATATATGTATATGTATATATGTATATATATGTATATGTATATGTATATATATATATATATATATATATGTATATATATATGTATATATATATGTATGTATATATATGTATGTATGTATATATATATGTATGTATATATATATATATATATATATATATATATATATATATATATATATATATATATATATATATATATATATATATATATATATATATATATATATATATATATATATATATATATATATATATATATATATATATATATATGTATATATATATATATATATATATATATATATATATATATATATATATATATATATATATATATATATATATATATATATATATATATATATATATATATATATATATATATATATATGTATATATATATGTGTATATATTTGTATGAAGTAAACTTATTAATTAGTCCAAGAAATCTTTAGCATTCATGTAAGCGAGTAGTGTTCCAAGTAACAATATGTTAAATCTATTTCGGCACCATGAAGAAAATATTTCCATTCCAAGCAATCTTCTATATGGGAGAGCTTTATTACAGTAATTTTAATATGTACATTAATTACATTAATAGAGATACATTGTTTCCAATTTTAGCTTCCGTGTTGCTTTTACCACGACCAAGAACATTTTTGAAAACAAGACATCCGTTTATACATGCATCGCTCAGAGAGCCAAAACTCTACATGGTAGAAAACGATATTATAGAAACAGGACGCTGGCGCTGCGCGCCCAAAGTCTTCGGTTACAGTGAAAAAAGAGGAGTGGCTGGAAATATTTCCAA
>CM063506.1:132458531-132538531 GCA_032207245.1 Pardosa pseudoannulata | reverse complement strand
ATTAATATCCATACCAACAATGTTAATAAACCTTTTGAACATTAAAAGAAAACCCTGATTGAGGAAATAATTAAAGTATGTACGCATTTTACAGCATTTTATTTTAGTAATATACATTGATAATATAATTTATAATTTTTATTTATAATATTGTTTGTTACATTTTGTTTTACGTGAGTGCAAATAAAGTTCTAGTAATCATGTCAAAGCAGTCGCAGTGGATCTTCGGTAAAGGAGTTCGTAGATTCGAATTCCATTGTGTCATGGATGTTCGTATGGGTTCGGAATCGGCTTTAAGCAGTAGGTCTCATTAGCTCTAGTGTTGCAAAAAGGTAGACCATAGTGTTTCAAACCATATCAAACTAAAGCAGTCGTAGATGGTTTATTTTATGCAAATACCTTATACATTCAAGGAAGAGGAGCTGTTGATTGAGTGTAAAGTGTAGAAAAAAGATATCTACTCAAAAAGGATCTAACCACTATCTATTATTTTCCTCTTTAACTATTTATTTTCTCGATCCATGCAAATAGTATTATATAATTAATAAAAATAGTTTCCATGTTCATTTATTATTATTTATGACCTTTTCGGATTTTTAATGCAATTTATTTATTTTTAAAACATATATTTTATATTTTTTCAAAATTTTTAATTTTTTCGATCTTGATCATTATTATTCAATATATTTGGCTTTTTTCGTACGGATGTCACTGGCCACAAAAATATTTTATGTTTTTCTATCCCTAAACACTCTACTGTCTAGTTTAGTGTTATGAACTCACGAATCCATCCTTCTCTCTCTTTGCTCTTTTATGTGTTTATTTTTCGCTCGTTGTCATTTTTGTGCTTACTGACAGAAGCCTCTGGATTGAAGGGCTCGGCCCATATGGTCCAGTTGCCACATCACCTTTAAAGCCTTTAAAGCAAACAGTATTTTACACGGATGTCCCTGGCCACAAAAATATTTTATGTTTCCCTAAGTTTCTTTCCAGAATTTTAACTAGCAGATTATGTTCGATTTATGATGAATGTTTTATAAAAAGTGCCTATATCACAATAGTTCAAAATGCCTTTGTTACACGTCAAGGAAAGCACATAGACATGGGTCTACCTATCGTCCAAGTAGTAAAATCATTATAATATAACTTACTCCATTACGGAGATCGATGGCATGAAAAAGCCTGTAAAACAATTTTGGAAAAGGAAAAATGGCTTGTCAGTTCCAATGACCAAAGATTTTTTCGTCCAGTCTTCGTTCAACAGCTGGCTTCGCGTTAAGGCGAAACATACAGGTCTGACTCAGAAGGCCTCTGTAGTTAGTCCATGCACTTATGCAAATGTTGATGGCATACACCCCACCAGCATTTCTGAGAGCCATCAGGGAGCAGCGTTCCCTTTTGGGTGCGCAAGTGCTGCCCTGGAAAAGAGTGTACCCCAGACTCAAAGGCGAATAAAAATTTAAAAAAAATAAACAAAATAAAATAATATATCATAAAGAGTTAACAGTAAAACGCTTATTTACATTAGAAGTTAATAGCAGGGGAAACGCTGATACGAAGTGGAATCTTCTGAGATACGTCCTATTGATGTGCTGGATATAACAATGAGAGTACAACGCTATAGTAATAAAGGCGTAAGGAGAATACAGACCAATAATAATAATAGTAATAATGATAATAATAGAAAATAACAATTAACAATAGTTAACGTAGGTAGCAGGTAGGGTGCCATATGTACTTCCCAATAATACTAGTGCATGGGAATAATTCTAGTAACTGAGGGGTTGGTTAACTTAGAGTTATCCAAGATATTATATCAATACCGTGAAGTTGGCTTAATACACAACATGCTAAAACAAATATACATAAACAAAACTGTTGAATAGACACTTGACAATTAACATAGATCTTATGAATCTTAGAAATATGCAAACCTGTTATAATCATAATTAATGACACTATAATTTGTATATAAAGAATATAGATTACAAATATTAAATCAATAACCAATAGGGGGCTTGATATACAACATGTGAAAACAAATACATATAAACAAAACTCTTGATTAGGCAGTTGACAATTAATTTAAAATCTAATGAATCTTCGATGTAATCCAAACTGTTAAAGCATTATTAATAACACAATAGAGAAAATATTCAAATATTATGTCAATATCGATACTCCGGAACTGTACTGATTATTGTTTTTAATTGGGTTATGTTTAAAGGCAGTATCGACACTTTCGTTAGTTATTAAATGTTTTTAACTAAAGAATCTCTGACAGAGTTATTACACTAAGCCTTCATTGGAACCTAAAGGAGCTTTGAAAAGTTTATAAACTGGCTGCTTTCAAGTTTTCTCCATTTTCTCGAAGAAACTCGTAGAGGAGAAACAGCTTTTTTGCTGAAACTTTGCGATGCATACACCCTTGCTTCGACGTTGTTGCTGCCTTTCATAGCTGAAGATATTCCGTTATTAAACATGAAAAAGCATAATGGTCGGTATCCCCTCGTTCACCATAAACAAATTTGTCCGGGTTAGAGAGGTGAAAACGGTGCAGGTATGCTGCGAATGGACCATGATCTTTCAGAAAGGCCACTATTCCCAGTTTATCTGGAGTATGCTCTTTTCTAACTTTTGGTAGGTACTGATTCTGCATTTAAAGAGGTCTCCTTTTCTTTTTGCCATTCCTTCATGAGTGAGTGATGCATTGAGCGTTTGGCCAAACTTTGAGAAAATTTCACGTAAAGTCTATGAACTGTAGAATGCGTTATTGAGTACTTAAATGCCATAAAGTTCGTACGGAAGTGAGGAAATGGGAGTTAATTCCCTGAGGGACTTCCATTTAAAACTTACATTACTTGCCTTTCAACTGAATAGGAGAGTGACTCACTCTGCGGTGTTGTAAGCGAAAGTTACAGACCGTGACTATAATGCTTCTTAAGCTTACCTGTTTAATTTCATGGATTTCAATCAACCAGGATTTTTTAGACTCTTAATTCTATTAGCATACGACAGGAGTTGGGACTAAAGAAAACTTTTTAGAAGCTTTAGAAACTCTCTTACCTGCCATTAATAATACTTCTCATACTCTCAAAAGTATAAATTAGTATGGTCTCTTTCTGCATCACTCTCTATGAAGCCTTCTAATTTTATTTTACCACCCAGTATTTCTCAATTTTTTAGTTTCTATTGTCATTTGACAATACAATATAAACTGTTACCTAATAATTACTTTTTGGCTTCAGTTTATACAGATTTCATACCTCTTTTTCGCGAATTACTAAAATATGTTTATATTTTCTAATGCTCACTGCCCCGCCCTATATGTTATTACTAAAAACCGCGTATGTCGTCCTAAGATTTGTGTGGCAGTATTCTGTATTTCTGTACTTTAGTCTCAGATTCAAATTCCAGCAAGGTTAAGAGAAAAGTAGTTTTATTTTGTACTCGTTCAATTGCTTTCTTAGTGTTGCTGTGTATTATTACAGCTTTTGTTACTTTTAATACTTTAAAAATGCTCATTGCCCCACCCTATATGTCATTGTTAAATTCCGTTTGTATGTTGTGTTAAGATTTGTGTGACAGTGTACTGGAATTCCGCTCTTTGGTCTCAATTTAAAATTCCAAGAAGGTTTAGATTAAAAATAGTTTTAGCTTGCACTTGTTCAATTGTTGCTATATATTATCATGACAGGTTTTGTTATTTTTTATGTTTTAATAAAAATGAATTTAAAGAGTAAAAATAATTCTGTTTAAGTTAATTTTCTGTTCTTGTACTGTGTATTTTAGTATTTCTATTTTGATCGCACCGTTAGAGTTGTTATGTATCATGACAGGTTTTGTTATTTATGTTAAAAAAGGATCACTGCCCCGCCCTATATGTTGTAAACTTTGTGCATGCTGTGTTAAGATTTTCAGCACTTTGGCTTCAAATTCAAATTCCAACAAGGTTTAGAGAAAAGTAGTTTTAGCGTGCACTTGTTTAATTGCTCTCTTAATGTTGATATATATCATCATCACAGGTTTTGTTATTTTTAATAAATTTTAAGGAGTAAAAAGAATTCTGTTTATATTAATTTTCTGTTTCACGTACTGAATATTTTAGTATTTCTCTAGACTTTTTGTTAATTTGTAATTTATAAATATTTTTTGTATTTAGTAATATAAGCTCAGTTTCCAATTTTAAGTATTTTTCTCTTTTTGACCTCGGTTGAACGACGGCCAAATGGTAATGTTCTACACTGAAGTACCTGAGTTCAGTGATTAAAACTCCTACTGCTAGTAGAGTTTTTTGTAGCTGTTCTTTCATGCCTCTCTGCCGAACACATTGTCACATGCTTATTTTCCTGTATATTGGTCATGAGGTGGTGGGCCAAGGTCAAGGTAATTTGGGTTTACCGGAGTACCTACCGAAGTGGAAAGTCTTCTCTTTAACCTCCGAATTCAAAACATCAATTTAGGCCTCTAGTCAAAAAGTAATCCAAACAAAAATTTAATACACTCCTCACAAAGAAACGTGGGTTCCATCATTCGTCTGTTTTACTATGACAATCTGTCAGACTTCAGATTCTGTTATTATAGAAGCTACTCTAATGTTTTGATCTACTTTCAACCATGACTCGAACTCTTCAGAGGTCATATCCAAAATATTTTCTATCATTTCTTGTAATTTGTTTGGCAAAATCGATCTATAAAATTTGAATACTCTCCTTCTCAGTTCCGATCAGAAAGTGTTGCCTTCTGCTTATCTGACAACCATTGACCACCAGTAGAATATATTTTGCCAGTTAAAATGAGGTTCGTAAAATGATAACATTAACCGATGTAAGGACCCCATAAAGCGATAATTTTGACATACAAATGAATAGTAAAAATCGGGACCTAGTCATTTCGATAACAATAAGCGATCTATAACATAAACTGCGATCACATTAAACGGAGTCCTCTGTAGTTTAAGATACCACATATATATATACAGAAGTCACTATGCGGCAGCCATTAACTGACTCTTTCTACCCTAATCTGAAAACTCTACAATTGCTTACTTCCATGATGCTGCGGTAAAAACTGCAACATCTTTTTAGATGGATAAAAGAATAAAGACGGAATAACTCACATTACTTCGCAGATCATTTCTTTTAATAAGAAATATAACTAAGTAAATACTGGTGTGACATTCCTTACACTTAATAATAGCTTGATTTGAAAAGAGTAAAAAAATGTATATTAGTAAAAAATTACCAAATACATATACATCAGTTAAGAGAAATTATAATGGATCAAATTAATTTATTTTAAACTCAATTTTAATTTGCATTCGTTAAAATGATTACAAATAAATGAAGATATACCTCCGAGTAAGAAATTTAAAATTGAACTTTTGTATAAATATTATTTTTATGAACACGATTGATAGGCTGGTTTGGAGCGCTACGGTTTACGGATTTGTTTCAGAAGGGCTAATCAGACCGATAACTACTGCTTATGATGGTTATTTATATTCATACCAACAATGGTAATGAACCTTTTGAATACTAAAAGAAAACCATGATTGAGGAAATAATTAAAGCATGTAAACATTTTACAGCATTTTATTTTAGTAATATACATTGATAATATAATTTATAATTTTTATTTTTAATATTGTTTGTTACATTTTGTTTTAAGTGCTTGCAAACAAAGTTCTAGTAACCATGTCAAAGCAGTCGTAGTCGATCTTCGGTAAAGGAGTTCGTGGGTTCGAATTCCATTGTAGCAAGGATGTTCGTATCGGTTCGGAATCGTCTTGAAGCAGTAGGTCTCATTAGCTCTAGTGTTGCAAAAAGGTAGACCATAGTGTTTCAAACCATATCAAACTAAAACTGTCGTAGATGGTTTGTTGTATGCAAATATCTTATACATCCAAGGAAGTGGCGCTGTTGACTGAGTGTAAAGAGTAGAAAACAGATATCTGCTCAAATATTATCTCACCACTCTCTATTATTTTTCTCTTTAATTATTTATTTTCTCGATCCGTGCAAACAGTATTTTGTACGTATATCCCTGGCCACAAAAATATTTTATTTTTCTTTAAAGGCTTTAAAGGTGGTGATGCAACAGGACCATATGGGCTGAACCCTTAAATCCAGATGTTCTGTCAGTAAGCACAAAAATGACAACGAGCGAAAAATAAATACATAAAAGAGCAAAGAGATAGAAGTGTGGATTCGTGAGTTATAACACAAAACTGGAGAGTAGAGAGTTTAGGGATAGAAAAACATAAACTATTTTTGTGGACAGTGACATCCGTACGAAAAAAAGCCGAAAAAGTAGAGTAAAAGTGATCAAGATAAAAAAAAAAAATTTTTTTAATTTTGGAAAAAATAAAAATATATGTTTTAAAAATAAATTGCTTTAAAAATCCGGAAAGGGCCTAAATAATAATATTTCAACATAAAAATAATTTTTATTAAATCAGATTAAGTTTTATAAATTTTTGACTATTGAATAATTAATGATCAGGAACGTCAAAGTTAAAGAATTTTGAAAAAATAAAAATATATGTTTCAAAAATAAATAAATTACACTAAAAATCCGAAAAGGGCCTAAATAATAATAAATAAACGAAAAAAACAATTTTTATTAATATTTAGAATTTTTGTCTACGCTGGGGACAAAGCCGTATACCCGACGAGATCGATAATGAAGAAACAGCAGGAGCGGCTTAAGCCGATCACGCCACACCTCTCCGACTATGAAAAGTAAAATTTAGTATTTGTATAACTGAGTTGGCGATGTGCAGATTTAAATAATAGGCTCCGCCTTCAGCAGGATAGCAGAAAGTCAGAACAGTACGGAGGAAAATGATCCAAATACGCAGAATAATTATGCTCTTATGCGTTTCTATCCCGAATTTGAACTAGCAGAATATTTTCGATTCATGGTGAATGTTTCAGAAAAAGTGTCTATATTACAATAGTTCAAAATGCCTTTGTTACGCGTCAAGGAAAGCGCATAGACATAGGTCTACTCAGTGTTAAAGTAACTAAAATCATGATACTATAATTTACTCCATTACGGAGATCGATGGCATGAAAAGACACGTAAAATAATTTTGGAAAAGAAAAAATGGCTTATCAGTTCCAACGACCAAGAATTTTTCGTCTAGTCTTTGTTCCACATATGACGTTAAGGCAAAACATACCAGTCTAGCTCGGAAAACCTCTGTAGTTGGTCCCTTCCCGTATGCAAATATAGATGGCATACACCCCACCATTTCTGAGAGCCATCAGGAAGCAGCATACCCTATTGGGTGTACGGCTTGTAAGTGTTGCCCTGGTGAAGAGTGCACCCCAGACTCAAAGATGAATAAAAATTTAAAAAAAATAAACAAAATAAAATAATAGAAAATAAAAAATTAATAGAAAAAAGCTTATTTACGTTACATTAATAGCAGGGGAAACGCTGATACGTAACGGATACATTCTTTTTATGTGCTGGATATAACAATGTGAGTACAACGCTATAGTAATAAAGGAGTAAGGAGAATACAGACCAATAATAATAATAGTAATAATGATAATAATAGAAAATAACAATCAAGAAAAGTTAACGTAGGTAGCAGGTAGGGTGCCATATGTATTTCCAAATAATACTAGTAACTGGGAATAATTCTAGTACCTGCTGGGTTGGTTAACTTAGAGTTATCGAAGATATTATATCAATACCTTAAAGGTGGCTTACTACATAACATGCTAAAACAAAAATACATAAACAAAACTGTTGAATAGACACTTGACAATTTACATAGATCTTATGAATCTTTGAAATATGCAAACCTGTTATAATCATAATTAATGACACTATAATTTGTATATAAAGAATATAGATTACAAATAATATATCAATAACCAATAGGGGGCTTGATATACAACATGTGAAAACAAATACATATAAACAAAACTCTTGATTATGCAGTCGACAATTAATTTAAAATCTAATGAATCTTCGATATAATCAAAACTGTTAAAGCATTAATAAAAACACAATAGAGAAAATATTCAAATATTATATCAATATCGATACGCCGGAGCTGTATTGATTATTTTTGTTGATTGGGTTATGTTTAAAGGCAGTATCGACACTTTCGTTAGTTATTGAATGTTTTTAACTAAAGAATCTGTGACAGAGTTGTTACATTCAGCTTTCATTGGAACCCAAAGGAGCTTTGAAAAGTTTATAATCTGGCTCCTCTCAAGTTTTCCAAATCTTCTCGAAGAAACTCGTAGAGGAGAAACAGCTTTGTTATAATGGCGTGATCATAACATAATTGTTAAAACTCCGAAGTTCGTCACTACTTTAATTCCGAAATCAGAAGTAATATTTTAGATTTGAGAGGTTACATTAAATGACTAAGAAACTTCATCTCACTAGATGACTAAATCAGTTAAGCGATGTTGACACACACAAAATTATTTTATTTACAGGCAAACACTTAAGAAATATATTCATGATCGAACGACAATCGTACAACCGAAAACGTCAGTCATTTCTATTCCACGCTCAGTGCGCCATCTCTCGTCCGTCAGGGAAAGCACCTCAGTACCCCCTTCCCGGTGATAACGATGAGAGATTCTAAATAAAACTGAAATGAAAACATTAAAAAAAATTATTAGTGGACGTACTCTTTTAGGTGCTCTGGGAAACGAACAGTTCGTCTAGCACTAGTGCTACGTCGGTGAATCACACTAGAGGGGTTTAGACTAGGCACTGGATCGTAAGGTTCACAGTTCACGAAGTATGCTGGTTTTAATCGGTCCAGTGAAATTGTAACAGTCTTTCCACGTATTTGATGTTTAAAAAACTTGTCTGCTCTTTCCACAACAGGAAAAGGTCCATCGTATGGTGGTTGCAGGCTTTTTCGCAGTCCATCCTTTCGGACAAACACATGGGTGCGTCTTAAAATCTTGCGAAACAAAAGTTTTTACAGCATGATGCAACTTAGTTGGCGTAGGCAGAAATTCTGCGAAAACTTCTCGTAGGCGTTGGATGATTTGTTCAGGGTCTTTTATTGAATTTTCGTGACCGAAAAAGTCTCCTGGCAGTTTTAAAGTTGTGCCAAAAACTATTTCAGCTGGAGAAGTCTGGAGATCGGTTTTTAAGGCAGCTCTGAATCCGAGAAGTATCAGAGGAAGAACTTCGGTCCAACGTTTAGTTCGCTTTGGTTTCAGCGCGCTTTTTAAAGGTCGATGCCAGTTCTCAATTATGCCATTGCTTTGAGGGTGATAAGGTGACGTTCTGAATTTTTTTGCTCCTAAAAGTGTAGCTAATTGTCGGAACAACTCAGCTTCGAATTGTCTGCCTTGGTCTGTAGTTATTTTTGCCGGACATCCAAATCGAGCAATCCATTCGGCAAGGAGAGTATGAGCGACGGCTTATGCTGTTATCTCGCTCAGAGGATACGCATCTGGCCATCGGTTACTCTATCGATTACTGTTAGGCAGTAATTCTTACCCTTGGATTCCGGAATAGGCCCTATAATATCCAAATGTATGTGTTCGAATCTATCGGTTGGTATATCAAAATGTCCTATTGCAGTTCGAGTATGTTGTGAATTTTCGATCGTTGGCAATCAGTGCATTCGCGCGTCCATTTTTGACAATCTTTCGCCATCAACGGCCATACAAAACGTTTTCGAACAAGGTTTAGGGTTCCTTTAATACCAGGATGAGCAAGTTGGTGTATATTAAGCACCGCTTGTTTACGAAAGTCTGGAGTCAAATATGGTCGCGCTTTACCAGTGGATATGTCACAATAAATTTTATTTGCTTTGTCATCTATCGTAATTAATTTCAGGTCTAAACTGGAATTTTCACTCTTAAGCAAATTTTGTAACTCGGGATCGCTTAATTGATTTTAGCTTAACTGTTTATAATCTATTACATTAGGAATATGAATTTCACTTATTCGTGATAAAGCGTCCGCAACGTCGTTTTTGATTCCATTAAGGAAATGTACGTCCGTGTTAAATTCGTATATAAACGATAACCATCTAATCTTCCTGTTGGTATAATTATCGGTTCGTTTTTTGAATGCGTAAACAATCGGTTTGTGATCTGTGAAAATAGTGCATTCGCGTGCTTCGAAGAAATGCCTAAAATGTTTAACTGCTTCATAAATTGCTAAGAGCTCACAATCAAAACTGGAATATTTCGATTGAGTTGTATTCAATCTTTTGGAAAAAAAATGCAAGTGGCTTAAGGCCTTCAGTTTTTAAGCTTAAAGTGGTACCTACAGCGAATTCACTAGCATCAGAATGTAATACTAGTTGACCATTTTCACTAGGGAATGCCAGCGTGGCATCGGTTAAATCTAGTTTTGCAGCCTCGAAACTGTTATTTAATGAATCAGACCAGTCGATTGGAGTAGAATCGGATTTTTCTTTTCCGCGTAGTAAATCAGTCAATGGAGCGAGAAGCGTTGCAGTGCTTTTAATAAATCTACGAAAATAATTTAAGCCTAAGAATTTTCTGAGTTGAGCTAGAGTCTGTGGTTTTGGGTATTGTTTGATTATATCCACTTTGGCCTGTAACGGTCGGATACCGGTTGGAGAAATTTCATGACCAAGAAATGTTACATTCGTTTGTAAGAATACGCTTTTGGACACGTTGACATTTAATCCATAGTTAGCTAATCTTTCCAGAACTTGCTTGATGTGGTCAAGATGTTCCGTTTCATTATCGGTATAAATTAGGATGTCATCTATGTACGCAATTATGAACGGTAAATTTACAAGTACTTCGTTAATGAATCTTTGGAATGTGTTAGCTGCACATTTGAGACCAAAATTGAGATATAAAAATTCGAAGCTGCAGAAAGGTGTTGTTACAGCAGTTTTTGAATTATCTTTTTCTTATACTGGAATATGGAAAAACGCACGCACAATATCTAAAATATTTTCTTACCACTTAGAATATTTGTTAGATCGTGTATATGTGGAATGGGGTAGCGATCTGGTACGGTCACAGCGTTTAATCTGCGATAATTTCCACATACACGGTACGAAAAATCAGGTTTCGGTGAAACATGGATCGGTGATGCCCAAGGTGATTTGGACGGGCTACAAATCCCCTGATCCTGAAGATACTGGAATTCATTTTTAACTTCAGCTAAGATTTTAAGGTGCAAACGGCGGGGTTTTGCAAAAATTGGCGAACCATTAGTTTCTATGTAATGCACAGTGTTATGCTTTACTTCGCGTTTAAAATTTGGAATTGGGTTTAACAACTCAGGAAATGAGTCAAATAATTTTTTGCATGACAAGTTGTCAGAAATCAGCTTAATTCGAGTGTGATCCGTTATAGTTAATTTACCTTTAGTGGTTAGTGGTGGGCCAAGGTCCCAGACCACTGCCAAAGCGCCAATTAGTTTAGATGGTCTGACACCATGGGCGCTCAAATCTAGGCCGAACTGTCAGGTCTTTCAGGCTTTTTAGTCTATGGATGCCACATATATATACAGAAGTCACTACGCGACAGCCATTAATTGACTCTTTCTACCCTAATCTGAAATATTTACAATTGCTTAAGTCCACGATGCTGCGGTGAAAATTGCAACATCTTTTTTGATTGAAGAAAGAATAAACCTTTACATTACTTTGCAGATCATTTCTTTTTATAAAAAATATAACTAAGTAAATACTGGTGTGACATTCCTTACACTTAATAATAGCTTGATTTGAAAAGAGTTAAAAAATGTATATTAGTAAAAAATTACCAAATACATATACATCATTTAAGAGAAATTATAATGGATCAAATTAATTTAATTTAAACTCAATTTTAATTTGCATTCGTTAAAATGATTACAAATAAATGAAGATATATCTCCGATTAAGAAGATTAAAATTGAACTTTTTATATTAATATTATTTTTATGAACACGATTGATAGGTTGGTTTAGAGCGGTTTACTGATTTGTTTGAGAAGGGCTAATCAGACCGATAACTACTGTTTATGATGGTTATTTAAATTCACACCAACAATGGCAATGGACATTTTGAACACTAAAAGAAAACCATGATTGAGGAAATAATTAAAGTATGTAAACATTTTACAGCATTTTATTTTAGTAATATACATTGATAATATAATTTATAATTTTTATTTATAATATTGTTTGTTACATTTTGTTTTAAGTGCGTGCAAATAAAGTTCTAGTAACCATGTCAAAGCAGTCGTAGTGGATCTTCGGTAAAGGAGTTCGTAGGTTCGAATTCCATTGTGGCACGGATGTTCGTATCGGTTCGGAATCGTCTTTAAGCAGTAGGTCTCATTAGCTCTAGTGTTGCAAAAAGGTAGACCATAGTGTTTCAAACCATATCAAACTAAAACTGTCGTGAATGGTTTGTTGTATGCAAATATCTTATACATCCAAGGAAGTGGAGCTGTTGACTGAGTGTAAAGAGTAGAAAACAGATATCTTCTCAAATATTATCTAACCAATCTCTATTATTTTTCTCTTTAATTATTTAATTTCTCGATCCGATTGGAGGATGTGAGAACGTTCTCATAAAAATTTATGAGTAGCCAACGAGATGTGTAATTAAGGTAAAATTAAACTGGAACCATGACTATGACCAGTAGGTATGGTTAACAGCAATGCATAGTATTCAATGCAACGTAAAGCTCAGAAAATACAAAAATACACAAAAAAGTTAAAGGGACTATAACAAATGCAACTTGATACAAAAAATATTAAAAATAAGCAAAAAGTGAGAACAAAAACAAAAAGATAAATTTTTGTATTTTACAAAATTTTAAAATTTTTGTGTAGCATTTTTCAATTTTTATAACATAAAACAAGACAGAGCATTACAAAATAAGTGAGAGAAAAGTATCGAAATGAGACAATACCCTAAATATTGGAAAAAATATAAATTGAGAAAAAAATAGCCAATAAGCATTGAAAGCGGTATTTCACTAAAAACAACAGCGAAATACAAAAAATTTGGCATAAAATGCTAAAAGCGTATTTTTAATAAAATTTAGAATAGTCGATGTCGTCGCCGGGGGCAAAACCACCAACCTCAGGAAAGAAAGTCAAAGAAGGCGGAAATGCTACTGAGCAAGCCACACCCACATAGCGCACGGTGACAAAATGGCAAAGTGGTGTAAAGCAGAAGACAATGTGAACACAGTGAGTTATTCTCCCCGCCTCCGCTTTGAAGAAGGGAGGGACGATATAGCAAAGCTCTGGGCCTCTTAACTGACCTCGGGAAAGCCTGATTATATGCAGGAATATTGTGAAGTACAGGATTCTGAATACAATCGATACGATGAAAACGAAGATGAAGTCTTTTGAACTCAGAAGAACAGGCCTAATTTTAAGATTATTACGAATCGTATCATTCCTCACGTACCAAAGAGCAGAAACACATATTTTAAGGACAGAATTTTGAACAACTTGAAGATTCTTAAGGTGATTAAGAGGGGCAGTTCCCCAAATAGGACAACCATAATGGGTCTGATGTAACTTTTGTATAATAATAACTTTGTTTTTGTATGCAGCGACTTTGATGATTGAGATACAAATTTAGAGTGTCAATTGCAGCATTCATTTTACGAACAATGTTTTTGATATGAAGCCTCTAATTTAATTTGGAATCTAGCATAACACCTAGTTATTTATAAGAAGATTCCTAGGGAATATCTTGGTCGTAAAATTAAAGATATTGTGATCAACGAAATTAGAAACATTCTTCGGAGTGAAGAACATGGCAGCACATTTAGCTGGATCTACCTTTATGCGCCAACAAGTAAGCCAATGTTCATAAATTTTAAGATAATTTTAAGATAGCATAGAAAGCACATTATGTTTGTTTGTGTCGGGAAAGGATGGTGGTGTCATCTGCATAGAGGCAAAGCTCGATATGTGGATCAGATGGCATATCATTAATATATACGTTGAACAGTTTCTGGCCAAGTAAACTACCTTTAGGGACCCCAGGAAGAATCGGTCGATCTATTGAGAGACTGTTGTTAACTCTGACAACGAACTCACGATTTTGAAGGTAACGGCTAAAAATTTCAATAAGCTGGGGGGGATTTAAATCAATGAGCTTAAAAATGAGCCCTTCCAACCAGATTTTATGGAATGCTTTCTCAATGTCTACAAATATAGCCACAGTGACATGCTTAGCTGCATTGGCAGCATGAACAAGCTCTGCAGCCCTCTAGAGTTCATGTTGCGTGGAGTGATTGAGACGGAAACCAAATTGTTCCGGGCGAATGATGTTATGAATATTGCAGAACTCGTCCATCCGCTGAGATAAGATATATTCATAGACTTTTAAAATACCCGACAGAAGACTCATCGGACGAAAATTAGAGGTGACGGTGTGGTCGAGTCACGGATTCGGCAGGGCTACCACCACCGCTTTCTTCCAAACGTTGAAAAAATAAGTTAAATTAAGCAAATTATAGAGAATAAAGGAGAGGGAGAATAAAAAGTTACCTGGAAGATGAATAAGTATATTATGTTTTTTAAGTTTCCTCAGGTAGTTGAGAAATTCAGAAGGGTAAGTAGGCGTGAGAGTGTTGTCAGTAGAATAATTTAAGAACTGATCAACAATTAAGTTAACATTAACCAAAGTATCATAATCAAAATTATCTGAATTAAGTGTGGACTGACTTAAGACTGTCCGCTAAAAGCTCAGCCTTATCAGAGTTTAAATGAGTCACCGCATTGGGTCCTTTAAGGGAGGAATGTATGTTCTTGTCCTACTAAGACGTGAGGCTGCCTTTCAAATGATTTTGTCCGAAGTCGTTAAAGACTCAACATAAGTGTTCCAGCTCTCCCTGTTGCAGGTTCTAATCTCTTTCCGGACCAGGGCGTGCAAACGATTGAGAGAACTTTAAGATTAGGATCATGTGAATTCTGCCAGTCCCTCCTAACAGAGTTCCTTTCGTTGATTAACCACCTGATGTGTTTGGAGAAGACGATAATAATCAATGGTCTTGACATGAGGCTTGGTAGCTTTGGCGTAAGCAGCGAGGAGACAATCCCTAACTTACAAACCGCATTTCAGCACACTCGGGAGAGTCGATGAATTGGAAGGGAAAGCCCTTCGTACTGAGAATATGCTCGTAGTCCTCCCAGTTGGTATGGAGGGTGTAAGGCGAGCGTACATCAATTCCACTGATATTGAACACCAGCACAACAGGTAGGTGATCAGACGAAAGATCGTTAATAGCGGTAATTTCGTGGGGATAGGAGAAATTGCAGATGATAGCAGAATCAATTATTAAATAGGGATGGCCAAAGTAGGTAGAAAAATTAAGGGCGATAATGGTCTCGTTTGTAAAACGGTTGACCGTAGCTCTATAACGAAAGAAAACTGTTTTGCACCTAATATCTGAAGCACTGACATTTTTATCTTCCACATGTCTGTCATAAGCATATTGCTAAATATTTTTGGAATCAGTAAAAAAATGTGCTTTTATTATATCCACGTGGATTTCAAATGCCTTTCGCATAGGGGACTTATCGTTTTAAATACTTTACACCCAGTAGAGATGTTTTAGATAATAACAAAACTAGTGGTACCAACTTCGTAACAGATGTTCATTTAATTCCCAAAAGGGTTTGGAAAAGCTAGTTTGTGATATCGTAATTCTAACTGCATCCACACCTGAAAAATTTCTACTTATACAAAGTCCTGATATTGCAATTAATACTGCAACATTACGCGAGGCCTTAATGCATAATATCCCAAGATCACGAAATCAAAGGCATCAAAGGAGATGACGCAACTGGACTCTATGGGCCAAGCCCGTTAATCCAGAGGTTTCAATCAGTAAGCACAAAAATGACAACGAGCGAAAAGTAAACACATAAAAGAGCAAAGAGATAGAAGGGTGGATTCGTGAGTTCATAACACAAAACTAGAGAGTAGAAAGTTTAAGGATAGTAAAACATAAATATTTTTTGGCCAGTGACATCCGTACAAATAAGCCGAAAGAATTTGAAAAAATGTTGAGTAAAACAAAATTTTAGAAAATTTGGAAAAAATAAAAATATAAGTTTTAAAAATAATTAAACTGTTTTAAAAATCAAATAAAGGCCTAAAAAATAATATTTAATTAAATTAATAATTTTTATTGTTATAATTTTGATGTTATAAATTTTAATTTCCTTAGTAGTAATGGTCGGGTACGAAAGTTTTGATAATTTAGAAAAAATAAAAATACGAGTTTTAAAAATAAATAAAATAGTCTAAAAATCCAAAAAGAGCCTAAATAATAGTAATTAATCACAAAAAACAATTTTTAAGAATTTTAATTTAGATTTGGAAATTTTGCATTCGTCGGGGTTTGAACCCGCTGAGCGGTGGGCAAGGCGTTTACAAACCAGACCACACCTCTACGTACCCTGTTCAGCAAAATGAAGTATACATGGATTGCGAAATTAAGCTCCGCCCTCAATATGACGTTAAGTCGCAGAGCATAACGGGAAGGAAAAGGAGAAAATCCATGAAATGAAAAATAATTTTGAGTACGATGAGTGATGTATGGCCGTTTTTAAGCATTTTAAATCTTTTTTCTTACATTTTTGATATTTTATAAAGTTTTTTTTGGTTTTATTTTTTATTTTTTATAAGGACAACACAAATTAATAAGGATCTTTGGCTAGAATAGCCAGAGGCCTTCTTCTATTGCTAGCGTCAGCTGGGTCGTAATTGACAAGATTATTTAATAATTCATTATTTAAATTTTTATGAAATTTAGTGGAAAGATTATAAATAAATTTTGGAATATTAGGAATCTTAAGTTCCTCGTGGATTTCATCATTGCGAAAATACCATGGCGAATTAGTGATTTCTCGTAATATTAAATTTTGAATAACTGTTAAAATTTTAATGTTAGAATCTGCTGCATACGACCACGCTGGTGCGGCATAGGTAAATATCGGACGAAGGAAGGAAGTGTAAACGAGCAGCTTATTTTTAATAGTCATTTTGCTTCGGCGAGCGATTAAGGGATACAGAGCTCGCTTGGCGTTTCTATATTTATCCTTAACAGCTTTAAAATGCTGCTTCCAAGTTAAGTTTTTATCTAGCGTTACTCCTAAGTATTTAACAGTATCCGACCAAGGAATACGAGTGTTATTGATATATATGTTGTAATTGACATAAGTCGTTCTCTGTTTGGCTGTAAACATTGCGGCTTCGCATTTACTAGTGTTTAATCCTAATTTTCCATCTGTCTAGCCATTCAGAAATTTTGACTAAGTGCTTGTTGACGGCAGTCACGGCAAATTTATAATTTTTATTCGATGCGAATATCGCTGTGTCGTCGGCAAAAATAGCAAGTTCGGTAGTAGGATGAACAGGGATGTCGTTTATATAGATATTAAATAAAGTAGGGCCGAGAAGTGATCCCTGTGGTACACCGGAAAGGATAGGAAATTTTGAAGAGTAGGTCGTGTAGATTTTTACTTGAAAGGTGCGATCCGTTAAATAAGAGTAAATTAATTTAATTAAGTTATTAGAAAAGTTATAGTTTACTAATTTGTGTATGAGTGCGTCAATCCAGATTTTGTCGAAAGCACGAGCAATATCTAAAAATACAGCAGCGGTTGAACGTTTATTTAATCTATTTTTTGTCAACAGTTCAGTAATGCGGTAAATTTGGTGGGGTGCCGAAAGATTCTTGCGAAAACCAAACTGATAAGGAATAATAATGTTTCGATCATCTAGATGTTTATTAATTTCCGCAAGAATGAATTTTTCAGTAATTTTGCTGAGTGTATTTAATAAACTAATTGGGGGGGTGGGGGGGTGGGGGGGGGGTGGGGGGGGGGGGTCTATAATTATCTGGAGAAGAATGATCCTTTTTAGGTTTTGGAAGAGGGACAACGATAGAATTTTTCCAGCATTTTGGAAAATAGTTAAAGTAGAATATATGATCGATTATGCTGTATAAGTAATAAATGTATTGAATGGGGAGATGCTTGAGAGCAGTATTAGTGATGTTATCTTCTCCAGGGGATTTACGTTTTGGTAGATTACGAATAATTTGGATAAGGGTAGCCGAATCAATATTAACGTTAGTGTTGGGCGAATTAAAATTTTGAATAGTAGAAATCGAAGAGTTGACATCATTGGTCGTGTTTACGTCAGAACCTGGATTTGGTGTGAAATTTTGTGCAAGCGTGCTGCCGATTAAATTACATTTTTCCTCCGCTGTGTAATTAATAACGTTTGTAACCGGATCTTTGAGTGGAGGAATAGGTGTGAAGGAATTTTTGAAATGCCTGGCGACTTTCCAGATGGAATTGTCAGTGGTGTCTAGAGAAGTTAGAAAATTTATCCCATTGGGTATTAGCTTTATCGTGTATATAATATTTGAGATCTTGTTGTGCATTATTTAAAATTCTTTTATTAAACGGTGTTTTATTTCTCTGCCAGGCTTTCCTGGCACGATTACGATTATTAATTAATAATTTTAAGTGCCTGTCATGGTGGCGTTTGTCTGTGTCAGGAATGATGGTGGAAGCAAAAGTAACGCTGTCATTAATATCGGTAGTTATTTTAGTAATAAAATTTTCTAAATCATTGGTATTATTAATATTTGGGAGGTCAAAGTTTTTAGAATTTAGATGGTCTTTAAATTGCTTCCAATTAATAAATTTTTGTGGCCTAAAAGTATAAGGGTTATTGCTAATAAAAATTTTTAATAAAACGGGATCGTGATCTGAGGAGAGGTCGCATACGGTTTCGATAGTGATAGAATTTGGAATACCTTTAATTAATGCAAAGTCGATAACGCTGCTGCTATTATTAGAGTGGTGTGTTGGCTCGTTAGGTGCGAAAATATCAAAATCTGAATTATCTGAAAAGTTTGTGATCATTTGTCCATAAGAGTTATTACAAGTACAATGCCAGTCTCTATGTTGAGCGTTTAGATCTCCGAAGATTATTATGTCGTTATTTATTGTGCTAAGTGCATAGAGATCGTCAAGTACTTCACGCGGATTTAGAGATGGTGGAATATAAGTGGAAATTAAGGTAAATGCAGATCCGTTGTTAATTTTAATATTAATAGCAGTAGCGTTGATAATTTTTAAAGTAGGAAGAATAATTACATGATGGGGAATAGTGCGTTTAATAATAATAGCGGTACCTCTCATGGCTTGAATTGGACTAGGGTAGTCATTCCTGTATGTGGTGTAGTCTTTGATGTTGAGTTTATCCCCCGGCCGGAGGTGGGTTTCTTGTAATAGTACAATATCGGGAGAGCGCTCGTTTACGAATTCCCTGAACTCACGAATCCTATTTTTAATGCCGTTGCAATTCCATGCGAAAACTGATAAAAACCTGTTCAATGCCATTACTGACCAGTGGAAGGAGCTTGAATAAGTCCCGAGAAGAACGCCAAAAGACGCTCCTCAGAGGACTTAGCTTTAATCATGTTAGCTTTTATGTTTCTTAATTTTGTGACAATTTCACTGAAGTCCTGGATTCCCAGCATCTGCTTAATTTCGTGCAGGAGACCTGCAATTTCGCCTAACTGGCTAGTGTTACCATTAATATTGCTTGTATCTGTGGGAGCGGGGGGGTGGGGAGCTGTTACAGGAGTGGCGGGAGAGGCAATTGCTGCTTCGGTCACGGTGCCTGAGAGCGCATGCGCGAAAGAGTTGGAGAGCACTTTCGGAGCGGCGGCGGCGACGAACGTCGGCGCGGCGGTTTTCCTCTTCGGGAACTTCGGGCATCCCCGATATGAGGCGGGGTGAGCTCCACCGCAATTACAACACATTGGGTTGTCGACCTTTCCCGGTCCTTTAGGGCATTCCTTCGATTGGTGGTATTGACCGCATTTCACACACCGTGAGCGCATAAAGCAATTGTCCGAGTGGTGGTGGAAATGTTGGCAGTTATGACACTGCTGTGTAGTAAATGGGGACCTGTAACGCTCGATCGTTATCTTAATATGAAAAGAGCATCAAGCTCTGAAATTTTCTTTGCCATGTCGCTTGGCGTGAGTTGGATTTGGAAGAGTGGCATGGGAGTTTGGGTTTTTTCGCTTGATTAATTGTGCGACTTTGATAACTGGGAAGTCCATTTTAACTAATTCGTCTTTAATTTCTTCCACTGGTATGTCACTTGGGAGTCCGCGAATGACCACTTTAATAGGTCGGACGACGCCAATGGGTAGGATAAATCCTTCAATCTTGTTGTCTTTTAAAAATTTCGTAATAGACCTATGGTCATCTTCAGTTTGGGGGTCTAGACGAATAAATTCGCCTCCTATTCGCGCATGGAATTTTCGAGATCCATTGCCTGCTATTTCGTTTAGGAGAGCACGATAATTAGCTGTTTTCACTATGGTGATATGTTTAATTTTATTTTTTGGTGGCACAGAGGCATTGGGTGATTCAGAATTATTGGCCTGAGATTTAGGAGCAGACAATGTTTTCTCCTTCAAGTTACCGAACTTATTACTAGTTGCTATACGCTCGCTGGAGCTGATGTTAATTGGCCTTTTGGCCGTATGTTTAATTGATGGATATTTAAATCCATCGTCGGTTTTTGGTTTCTTTGCTGGGGTTTGAGGAAGAGGAGGAAAAGAGGAAGGCGAAAGTCGCTCATTATCAAGTATCGTTTTAAATACTTTACACCCAGTAGAGATGTTTTAGATAATAACAAAACTAGTGCTAGCAACTTCGTAACAGATGTTCATTTAATTCCCAAAAGGGTTTGGAAAAGCTAGTTTGTGATCTCGTAAATCTAACTGCATCCACACCTGAAAAATTTCTACTTATCCATATTCCCGATATTGCAGTTAAAACTGCAACATTACACGAAGCATTAATGCATAATATCCCAGTATCGCTAAATCAAAGGCATCAAAGGTGGTGATGCAACTGGACTCTATGGGTCTAACCCGTTAATCCAGAGGCTTCTATCAGTAAGCACAAAAATGACAACGAGCGAAAAAGTAAACTCATAAAAGAGCAAAGAGTTAGAAGGGTTGATATATCGCTAAATTATGATCAAACATAATTTTATATAAAAAATTAGTGAAAAAAGACTGGTGTATAATATTTTGAACTTAATAATAGCTTGAATTTCATTGACTGTAAAAATGTAAAGTGATATAAACTACCAAATACATATACAAACAGTTGAGAGAAATTATGTGAATCAACAAATATAAATATATTAGCTCTTAAATACTTTGTTTTGCATTCGTTTAATTAAATTGATAATAATCAATTAGGAAATATAATGTTGAAGTATATAATAGTTTATATACTTTAACTGTTTATGTTTATAATAGTTTAAGGAACATGATTAGTTAAGTAAATGGGAGTACTACTACCGAGAACTATCACTTGAAGCCGTTTACCAACGGTTACGAATATCCATGCCAACATAGAGAATGGAATTCTTGAACTTTGAAAATGAAACATGAGTGAGGAAATATTTAAATTATGTAAATATTTTATAGCATTTTTTATTAAAGTAAAATGTTATAAAATGTTTTAATTCGGTAGATATGGGTATTGCATATATAGATTTTTTTATTTTTAGTTGCTTGGATTGTTAAATTAGTGGCAACAATGTCACGGCTGTTATAGAAGACTAGTCGTGAGTTATTACCATATATACTAATGCTCGACATTAAAAGAGTTTTCATGTTTCATTTAATTTCATGAAAAGAACTTAACTATATGTACAATTACAGCTTCGGGGCAAATGTGGAAGTTTTTTGCATCGAATAAGAAAACATACACATGTGGTATGTGGGTGGAGCCAATAGAGGATGAGACTTTATACGCGCGTGTGACGAAACATGTATCTCGTCCACTAGCAAAGCTCCCAGAATTTCTGGATGATTTTGCAGCAATCGAATTTCTTACAGTAAAATAAGTAACCAACAAAGTTTCGAAGATGAACTAAAGAGTCGAATTGGGATAAAAGTAGAATCTCAAGTACAGATTTGTAGAGAATTCAGTTTGTTTACCAGCGGCGTGTGCAACTTATTTCAACAGTTCCATAACGCTGGATCCATCAAGAGAAAGCCTGAACAAGGTAGTCAAAGAACCACATACTTAAGAGAAGATAGCCATTAGTTTTCTATGAATAACGCCATAACTGGTACAATATACTGTATAATAACATCCCCTTGTAACGGGTATGCGAAAGTTTATTAGCTCTGTCGTGATTTTTATGCGGCCGCAGGAACCCGAGTTCAAATGTTTACCGTTTCTAGAAGACTTAATGAGATAGAGTTGTTTGTCGAAAGACCTATTTTGTGTACTACTCATTTATACGAAAAGAAGATACCCTTTGGAATGGTAAAGATAGCATAGATATTGAAGTATGGATCACTGGGCAACCGTTCTCTTCACTGATAAATCCCAGTTTAACTTAACCAAAGATTCTCGCTATTAGTTCCTACGGAGAGAATGAGGGATCCGCTGCCTGTCCTCAAGTGTCCTTGAAATCGAGCATTATGACACTGGAGGTTTCATAGTCTGGCAGACATCATTTTAGAGAGTTGGACATAACCATATGTCTTTGAAAGAAGCAAAGGGAGGTGTAGGGAAAATGTGCAGTACCGCATACAAGTTGATTTCATTTTAAAGCCACGATTTACGATAACGAGAAGTCACATAGATCTCATCTAATCTACGAATTTCTTGAAAGCGAAATAGTTGCCGAATGAATTTACCACGTATAAGCTCCAGACCTAACTGCAGAAAACATATCTGGAACTTTCTGGGGAGGGTAATTAAAATTCGCTACACCTCTCAGAGAAACATCCAAGGCCTGCCATATGAAATAACCATGTGGTAAGCAGATGTCAAATAGCACGAAATTTTGAATAGAGGATCTGAAATTTTGTCTCCATTAAAATGACATAAAATCATCATTCTAGGTAAACCAACCCATAAAATCAATTTGATTTTTTCAATTATCTCAAAATTTCCTTTCTTTTGCATATTAAATTCACGTCGTTAGAAAACACGGTAATTTATTGGAAATGTTAAAACTGTCTACGCATATAAAAAAAATGTTAACCAGTACAAGGGCCTATTTGCGCAGCCTGACAACCCTCACACTGATAATTGTTATTCGAGAGCCTTATTTCTAATTTAATTTTTAATCTCACAATACATGCATGACCGTTATAAACCACTTTACTGGATGGTGGAATTCATTTCAAAGGCATCAAAGGTGATGACGCAACTGGACTCTATGGGCCAAGCCCGTTAATCCAGAGGCTTCTATCAGTAAGCACAAAAATGACAACGAGCGAAAAATAAACACATAAAAGAGCAAAGAGATAGAAGGGTTGATTCGTGAGTTCATAACACAAAACTAGAGAGTAGAAAGTTTAGGGATAGAAAACATAAAAATATTTTTTTGGCCAGTGACATCCGTACAAAATAAGCCGAAAGAGTTTGAAAATAATGAGTAAAACAAAAATTTTTAAAAAATTTGGAAAAAATAATAATATAAGTTTTAAAAATAAATAAACTGTTTTAAAAATCAGATAAAGGCCTAAAAAATAATATTTAATTATATTAATAATTTTTATTGTTATAATTTTGATGTTATAAATTTTAAATTGCTTAGTAGCGATGATTGGGTACGAAAGTTTTGATGATTTGGAAAGAATAAAAATACAAGTTTTAAAAAATAAATAAAATGGTCTGAAAATCCAAAAAGAGCCTAAATAATAATAAAAAATCACAAAAAACAATTTTTAAGAATTTTAATTTAGTTTTGAAAATTTTGCCTTCGTCGGGGTTCGATCCCGACGACGATTCAATGAAGGTGAGCGGTGGGCAAGGCGTTGGAATTAATTTTATACGCATTAAAATAGTTGATTCATTTTACTCTCATTAATTTCTGGTTAAAAAAAATAATGGATAATGGATTGACTTCTATTACTTTAACCCTTGGATAATTGAAAAGAGGAGAGCTACGATATATATATATATATATATATATATATATATATATATATATATATATATATATATATATATATATATATATATATATATATAATATATATATATATATATATATATATTTTTTTTTTTTTTTGCTAAATGAGTACTAATCTACAAGTATATTAAATCAAAGTTTCATTAAAATTTTATCCACTAAAATTTAAAAGAATTAATTAGAAGTTCAATTTTTAATTCTTAACCTGATTATAAAATAATTGTTTCTATGTTAGAAATTTATTTAATTTGTAGTAGCAAAGACTAAATAATAAACACACACACACACACACACACACACACACACACACATATATATATATATATATATAAATATATATATATATATATATATATATATTTATATGTGTGTGTATATATATATATATATGTATATATATACATATATATACATATATATATACATATATATATATATATATATATATATATATATAATATATACATATATATATATATATATATATATATATATATATATATATATATATATATATATATATATATATATATATATATATATATACATATATATATACATATATATATATATATATATATATATATATATATATATATATATATATATATATATATATATATATATATATAATATATATATATATATATATATGTAATGTAAAAACTTAACACCTTAATCCTAAACTAAAATTACTAACACCCTCTATTAAAAAACCACCAAAGCCGCAATTTTCTTCATCTTTTTAGTAGCCTTTCGGCGTTAAACTCTTTTGTTTCCTTCCTGTTGGCGAGCTTAACTCGCCAACGACCTTACGAGCACTTAAAAGCACTTATAATTTGAAGAGTAACAAATTCCTTTCTCAAGTGGTTAGCATCATCAAGTTTTCTAAGGCTGCGCGACCATCCTTTGTTGGATTTTTTTTGCTCTGTACGCTGCATAATAAAGATGGTTATAAAACTTATCCTGAATATTCGTATTCTTATTTCGACCACGCTACATCCGCGAAGCATAGCAGGTCAAGTTATTTTTCATATATATATATATATATATATATATATATATATATATATATATATATACACATACATACATACATACATACATACATACATACATACATACATACATATATATATATATATATATATATATATATATATATATATATATATATATAAATATATATATATATATATATATATATATATATGCGACTGAATGGAACTTATCATGATTCTATTTTTTAAACCAATATCTTAAGTGTGGTTTCCAAGATTGTTATGTAAATAACCTTGGCTGTTGTTGGAAAATGTCTGACCGCCCTTCCTCTATGCATTTTAGTGTACTAGAATAACAAGGGCTGGAAGTGAGAGGGGCTGATCCGTTCAGGAAAAACTAAGATACCCTTTCATCTGTTCAGATATATCCTTTTCTCGATAGTCATATATGTCAATAGATCTATCGCGTTTCCAGTTTCTATTCTTAACCTGCGAGGACGCAAGCAAGGCCTTTGCGGCACGAGTGTTAGAAAAACATTCCCCATAAAGTTACGCAATAGAAATAAACTTCCCAAACTTTCAGTAGCTGTCTTTTAGGTCTTCTAGACCAGTGGTGCGCAAACTTTTTTCGACTGCGACCCCTTTTGTAGAGAGAAAATTTTTGGCGACCCCTAGAGATAAATGTTCACAAATACGATGTATATTACCGCATTTCTTTCGTTTCATCGAATAAAAACATCATCATATTTGACTGATATTAATTTTATTTATAATTTTAAGAAAATACTTTTTGTATAACACAAAAATCAGTAAATTGCCCTTTAATGAGATGTATGTGGCTGCAAATTTCTAATTATCTCATCGATGTTTGGATGCTAATAGCGTTTCTTGCCAGTGAACATATTTTTTAACATTTACGAATCTTCGTAGGTCACACACACACACATACCGGGTGGCCATAATTAAATTCACAGTTCTCACAGTTTTCTGTACCGCGATCTATTTGCGAGAATGACGCCACATTTTGTTGGACTAAGGATTCCGCGAAAAAATTAATTAGTTTCAAAAGTCACCGCTAGGGGAATATTTGGATCTGTTTAATAGAATATAGAAAGTTCACAAATAGAAATTAATACGAATAAAATTACCTTTTATTATGCACATTTTCTGATTTCGTTCAAGTGCAATATGGCAAAACTTTAAAAAAGCGTAAAATCTACATAAACACCGATAAAGTCTCGTGATCTGCTATATCACGTACGCTGAGCAAAAGAAGTAGTTCTTTATTAAAATTTCACTTTACATCTATTGGCACTGTGCCAGAAGGTAATTTCCGTTTTGATTTGTATTTGTTAACACTCTATTTCTTATAACACAGCGCCAAATATTCCCTTAGCGGTGACTTTTGGAACTAATTTGTTTTTTCGCAGAATCCTTTGTCCTCCGTTTTGTTTAATCTTCCTACAAAATGTGGAGTCATTGTCGCAAATAGATCGCGCTACAGAACACTGTGAGCACTGTCAGTTTAATTATGCACACCCGGTATATATATATATATATATATATATATATATATATATATATATATATATATATATATATATATATATATATATATATATATATATATATATATATATATATATTATATATATATATATATATATATATATATATATATATATATATATATATATATATATATATATATATATATATATATATATATTATATATTATATATATATATATATATATATATATATATATATATATTTTGTCATAATATTAGTTTAAAATTTTTTTCTTTAATTTCGATTTCCTTTTTCACCTAGTCCAATCAAAGTCCAAATAGAAGTGTGGGGCTATTCTGTACCCTTAGTTTAGAAGTACTATTTTCAATATTGATTATGCGCTGATGTGCTACTGCAGCAAATGTGGTAATCAGTACATTCCGGTATAATTATTCCTTATAAAGCAAAACTATACACGGAAGCGGACAAAATGAAATAAATTTACCTTGCACCAAATATCTGCAGCACTCTAATTTTTATAGTACATACTAATGCAATATTTTTGGTGCAACATTCATATCAATACGCTTTAATTAACAAGACATAGATTTCAAATGGTTTTAGTATGCAAAAAAATTTATTCTATTAAGTACTTCAGATCATGTTCATATATTCTAGAAAAGAGCAAAACTCTTTGTAGCAGTTTGATGGCAATAACCAATTTTATGTTACCGAAATATTCTTACAACGCACTACGTCGTCTGTTCGTAAACTTCACTTCATTGAGATCACGGATTTGCAGTTTGTGCTGCAAATTCTTACCTAGATCCTAAAGATCCAATCTCCAATGGGTGATATCATATTGAAGGAAATTTAATTTCATTTAAAATGTAACTAAATAAATTCTGGTGTGAAATTCTTGAGTTTGAATTACAGTTTGATTTGTAAGTCAGTTTGAATATGTACATTATTATAAATTACAAAATACATATAAAGCAATTAAGATCAATTATATGAATGAAAACATGTGAAAGTTAACTTATTTTTTTTTCATTTGTTAAATCAATTTTAATTTACTTACATCTTGTTCAAGTACATTATTTAAACTTTGTAATTCATATGTTTATAAAACTTTCAGGAACATGATTAGCTTTTCGGAAGAGAACACTGGAGAATTTTTTTTCTGCAGGAGGACTAATGAGACTAAGAACTTCTGCTGAAAAATGATTCCGAATGGTTAGAAAAATCCATGCCAGCCGTGGAAATGGAATTCTGGAATTTACAAAAGAAAACTTGATTCAGGAACTAATTAAACGTGTGTAAACATTTTACAGCATTTTATTTTAATAATGTTCATTCGGTGGAACTTCATGGTTGTTACAAGGATGCATTTCTTTCTTTCAGGTATGTGGATTGCAAGTATAGAAGTGGAAACATTTTGAAAACTTTCGTAGATTGTTGGTCATGTACAAATACCATATACACTTATATTCGAAATTAAAAGAATTTTCATATTCTGTCCAATTTTATGAAAAGAACTAAATGGAATGTATAACCATCTCCAAGACCAAAGATCAAATTTTGTACGCCAGTAGATTAAAAGGCTATATAAGCGCGCGTGGCAAAACACGTATTTCGTCCGCTAGTACAGCTCTACGAAATGTTTAGCTATTTTTGTTGCAAAGTTTTGAATTCGAATTCTAACTGTAAAAACGAGAAATCACCAACGTTTAGAGTATTGAAATGGTAAGGAGACTAGAAACAGTCTTAAATTTCAGATTGTATTGAGTTGTATTTAACGACCACCGTCGTGTACATTTTATGAAAACACTTCCTGTACAAGGATAAATCGAGAAAAAACCTTGGCAAGATCATAAAAGAGCCATGGTGGTCAGATGAGATCGGCTTTGTCCTTTATAGCGATTCTTAACAGGAGGATAGAGATTCTAGCTTTCCCCTGACTTGTATGCGACCACTGTAACTTGAGTTTTAAAGGCGGTTGTTTCTAGAAGACTTCATAAAAAACCTTCAATTTGCCTACCTCTCACTTCTACGAAAAGGGAATACAGTTTAGAATAGTGCAGAGTATGAATTAAAGGTGAATCCTATTAATTCATACTCTGAATGAATATGTATGAATTAACAGGTGATTGTTCTTTTCATTGAATATTCCCGGAAACCTAACCATCTATTACAGCTATAAAAACACACTTATTATTCTTAATTTCTTAGATAATATTCAACTTATCTTAATTTCTATATCTTCAAATATTCAATTAGACTGAAGAACATACCTGATTCTTTGTCTCAGGACTTCTTTAGGCTCCATCTGCTGATTGTTATTTAAATCAAGTCTGTATTTTCACTAAACAAACATTTATTAACTACGGAACAACACGATGCTACAACATTAAAGCTAAACACAATATTAAAGGTTTCATGATACATTAGTTAGTATCAATTCGGAGTAACATTTACGCACATTCGCGCGTTCAGTCGAATCTCACATCTCTTCTGAAAAAGAATAAAAATTAAAGTCAAAGTAAGTTCAAGTGGCGCCATCTGGCGGCGGATTGAGTTCGTAATAGTCAATCTGCTTCACCAGCCGTAGTTATAGAGGAGAGAACCAGGGAACCGTTATCTGTCCTCCAATGTTGCCTAACTATTCCATTGTGACATATGACCTCAACCGCATTAAGCATCTCAGGAACACATTAGGTAGTATATGTGGAACTCGCGAGAAATATCCAAGGCCTGAAAACAGTGTAGCTAAACGAGTGGGAGTGCCGCAGGATTTTATAAACTGAATAATTTCAAGAATGAAATGACATTGGGAGGTATGTATGTCTGTAACCTATATCCACTAAATATCCCGTATATTTTTTTCAATTCTGCAACCACTGTTTATTATTTTCCGATTTCAAATACGGTTATGTACAATCATGTGTTTATACTATAGTTATATAATGAATATTTGCTTTGTATTGTTTCAATGCATGTACCTATCAATTTTGATTAAAATCAGTCTAGTAGTTTTGGATATAATTGACTAAATCTGAAATTCCCCTTAATTTTGAACGAAAGTGTAGATGCAGTGAAGAGGCGATGTTGACTGAGTGTAAAGAAAATAAAACGGTCTATTAATTCCGAAAGAGAATCTTGAACAGCTGGGCTTGTTTCAGAGCGTGCTGCATCTAGACTTACTTTTCAATGTTCCTTTTCATTATCACAATGATGACCTCCTGACGTGTCCTTGGTGCGTGAAATGTGCAGATTATCATATCACTAAGGACTGTCTTAAAAGGGTGAGTAAAATTGATATCCAACTCTGCGGTGCCCATCCAGCTAACTATCAATTGTGGTCTTTTTATTCTCGTAAGGATCGGGTTGATGGTTTCTTCCCCGCCCCCCGACATCTTTTTTCTAAATGTTATAATTATAAAAATTACATATATATTCTTCTAAATTTTAATATTTTAAAGTTGTTTCAAGTAACGTACCGATGTCTATGCTTTTTATCCGACACTTTTGGATTCACCTTTTTATCTTTTACAATTTTATTAAAATTTTATAACATACAAAAATATTTATTTTTGTTGCTGGCCACAAAAATATTTGTGTTTACTATCCCTAAGTTTTCTACTCTTTAGTTTTTGTGTTATGAACTCACGAATCCACATCCCCATATCTTTTTTCTTGTTTTAGTTGTTTTATTTTCTGCTCGTTGTCATTTGTCTGCTTACTGTCAGAAATCTCAGGATTAGAGGGCTCGGAACAGTCAATTCAATTTCACCACCGCTTTGTATGCTTGATACAATATCTGTATACAGATACAATATCTGTATAATCTCTGCATCATGCTAAATTGACTGTTCAATATATAGAAATCAGCCATCTTCTGGAAACAGTCACCCTTGAATATCCCTTGTTCCTCTAGCCTCATGCACGTCACGAGTAAGCTAAAAACATGTAGCACCGCTGTTTCGCCTAGCTGTAATGTAAAAATGACGATATTCTCTGGCCGTCGTGGCTCTTGGACAATATCGATGGATTCGACATTTTGGAATTATTTCCATAGATTTCACAAAAAGCTGGGTGTTAAATGGAAACCTTTAAAAACCTGAATTGTGAGTGACAAACTATTAGCTCCCTCAGCCTAATTCGCCGCCCAATTACAACATATAAACGTTGGGGGTTACTCATTTTTCTTGTTAGAATTTGAATCTATTTGTTAAAAAATTTTTTTTGAAGGAATATACTACGGAAGGGATCGAGAGCTTTGTCAAGCTTAGTTTTAAGGCCTGTACCGTTACTGGCTCCGCCCTCATTACAAGATTTTCATATTTTACTCGGAGCTATAGTTTTCCATATCATTCAGTTACTTTAATAAAGTTCCACAAAATAGGTAAATTCCCTTTAAATTGAATATAAATGAATTATCTAAAAAATCTTGATGCACAAATGTATTTTAATTAATTACGTAAATAAAAGTTCGTGTGTCTTTCAAAGTTAGAATAATGATTTAGTTTGATTTGGAATGTTACGGACTAATCTTTTGCTACCTAGTGAGCTAAGCCACAGTATATGAATACGTTATGTGTTTATATTTTCTGTAAAATAAAATTTTGAATAATAGATTTTTTGTTTTACTTTTTAGTTATGCTTTTAATTGGGTTCTGAAATTTACGAAATATTATACCAAATTATAATAGGAACATATTATTTTAAAAGTTGCCTTTTCTAATATCAGTAATGTCTTGCACCCTAGGGCCAGTGCATGCTAGTTTTCTCCCTCTTTCCATAACTTTTCCATTTTAATTTGCTCCTCATTATTTTTAAAATGTTTTATATTCATTTTCTGCCATTAAACACTAAAATCAAATATTTTAACTCAATAATTATTGTATTTTAGTTTCTGACTTCAGTTTATACTGTTTATGCCTCTTAATTTCTAAAATTTTAAAATATGTTTTTTATCTTAACCCTGCATACCATGCTCCATATGATCCTGGCCCATTATTTTGCAAATGGTGTGGTTCACTTAACATTGCTCTAGTATGCCACCAGTAGGTATCAATGTTCAAACCCCAATATGGACTTAAAGGACAATTTTGGTGTTGGAAATGAACGTTGGTAGCCTTTCAGAATCGGCTGTAAATATGAAATCTCGATCTGTTAAACCCTCGTTCAGCAAAACAGTAACTGTTAGTGCTATATACGAAACCGATCTCCTTTGGACCTAACATCAGAATGATTGAAATTTTTTTCACATTTTTATAATCTTTATCATTTCTATCCTGACGAAATATGTTTTGTCGACTTTAAAATAATATATTTTAAATTGACAAAAGAAATGTATCGTTTTATACACTTCAAATTATGTTAAGATTATTTAAAGAAAAAAAAACAAGACTCAGAGTAGCATCTTGGTAACAGCTGTCTATATTATGTTTCCTATTAAAATTTTGGAATACTAGAATTAGGCCGTTTTTTGGACCACCAGGTGGTGGTCCAAAAAAAATCTAGAACTACTTTGATATTGAAGCTCAACACTCAGACTCTTGATCTTGTAGTGAAGACTGATTTGCAGCACTACAGTCTACTTTTTAGAAACGCAAGAGCTAATTATATTGGGACCTACTGCCTAAAGCCGATTCGAAACGGCTACGAACATCCCTGATACATTGGGATTCGAATCCACAAATTCCGCAATCTAACCAGTCGTCCCTCTTTCGACTGTATCGAGGACTGCAAAATTTTACTGTTATACAAGTAAACATACTAATTTTCAAGTGTATTTTTTATTTGAAATATATCTAAAAAGCAACTGCTGTAAATTTTCTTGCACTTAATAATAACTTGATATAGTAGTATATAAAAGTGTATATAATAGTATAAAACAACAAATATGCATACAGAAGTTAATATGTGGCAACTTTAAATTGGCTCATTCTAACCTAATCAGCAACATCTACAATTGTTTATGTACATGAAGTTTCGGTTAGAACCTCAACATCTAGATAGAATGAAAAAAGATAGAACGTTTACTTAAGAAGCTGCTTTAAAGCTTACTTAATATTTTACATAGGCGAAACATATCACTCTGGTTAGGAGACCTTTTCTTTAGGTCCCTGCACTTATACAGATATTGGTAACATAAGACCTACCAACAGTAAAAAATGCCATAAAGTTCGAATGGAAGTGAGGAAATGGTTGTTGGATCCCTAAAGGTTTTTTTTGGTTTGGAGCACTACGGTCTACTTTTTGCAACACGAGGACTAATGAGACCGGGACCTACTGCTTAAAGCCGATTCCGAACGGCTACGAACATCCATGCCACAGTGGGATTCGAACCCACGAACTCCGGTTCCGAAGGCCAGCATCCTGACCATTCGGCCATCGTTCGGCCGGTTCCCTAAAGGAGTTGCTTTTAAAACTTACATTACTTGCCTTTTAATCGGTTAGGAGAGTGACTAAATTGGCGCTGTCGTAAACGAAGGTTATGGTCCGTGGCTGTAATGTTACTTAAGCCTACCTCTATAACTTCATCTGTCTCAATTAATCATGATTTTTCAGACACTTATTTCTGTTAGCAACAGAGAGGAATTATGAGAAAACAAAACTTTTTAGTAGCTTTAGAAACTCCATTCTCTCTCATCAATAATGCTTCGCATCGTCTGGAAAGTATAAATTAGTATTGTCACTTTCACTATCACTAAGTTCGACTTTCCCATTTTATTTTACCACCCAGTTTATCTCAAGTTTTAAATTCTATTGTCATTTGATAGAAGAATATAAACTGTACCTACTGCATTTCAATTTTTGGCTTCAGTTTATATGGAACTCATACTTCTTAGTCGCCGAATTATCAAAATATGTTTATTTTTTCCAATGTCCAATGCCCCACTCTATATGTAATTACTAAAAACCGTGCATACGTGATGTTAAGATTTATGTGGCAATATGCTGGAATTCTGTACTTTAGCCTCAGATTCAAATTTCAACAAGGTTTAGAGAAAAATAGTTTTTGCTTGCACTTGTTCAATTGATCCCTTACCGTTGCTATGCATCATAAAATGTTTTGCTATTTTTAGAGTTTTAGAAATGCTCACTGTCCCGCCCTATATGTCATTACTAAAAACCGTGTTGATGTCGTTTTAAGATTTGTGTGGCAGTGTGCTGGAATTCCGCACTTTGGTCTCATTCAAATTCCAACGAGTTTTAGTGAAAAGAAGTTTTAGTTTGCACTTGTTCAATTACCCCCTTAGTATTCCTATATATCATGACAGGTTTTGCTATTTTTAATGTATTAAAATGATCACTGCCCCGCCCTAGATGTCATTACTGAAAACCGTGTGGATGTTGTGATAAGATTTGTCTGGTAGTATGCTAGAATTCCGCAGTTTGGCCTAAAGTTCATGTTCCAACAAGGTATAGAGAAAGGAATTTTATCTTGCACTTGTTCAGTTGCTCCCATAGTGTTGCTATGTATTATCATGACTGGTTTTGTTATTTTTAATGTTTTAATAAAACATTTTCAAACTTAAATATTGTAAAAAAATCTTTTTATGTGAATTTTCTGTTTCTCCTACTGAATATTTTAGTTTTTAGTTTTTTCTAGCCTTTTTATTTATTCGTCTTTTTAAATAAGTTTTGTATTTTTTTATATAAGCTTAGTTTCAATTTTTTGTCGTTAAGTATTTTTCTCTTTTTCACCTAGGCCGAACGATGGCGAAATGATAGTGTGCTACAATTAGGTTCCTCAGATCGGTGGTTAAATCTCCTGCTGGTGTTATAGATGTTTGTACCTATTCAGTGATGGCTCTCTTCCGAACACATTGTCATATGCTTATATGCCTGTATATTGATCATGCGCTGGTGTGTGATGATAATGGTAATGAATATGTTAAGCAATATATCCTTTACTGGCTTACAAAACAACAGACCGTACCGCTGTAATGAAAGAAAACTGTTTTGCTTCTAATATCTGAAGCACTGAAATTTTTATCTTTCACATGATGGTCATTGATATACTATTAAAATATTTTTGGGTATCATTAAAATAAATATGTTTTTATTATCTACGTGGGGATTTCCAATGCTTTTCACGGGGAGAGGTACTTTTTAAATACAATAGACCGCTTTGAGATATTTTACATAATAATATAACTACTGGTAGCAAGTTCATAAAAATTGTGTATTCTGTTTTGAAAAGGAAATCAAAAAGTTAGCTATAAGATATCTAGCACCACCAGTTAACCTCGTTAACATAAAAGTACCTTCACTTGTAAAAGCTACATGTACATGTAATTGCAGGACGGACTGCAAATCAATCGATATGATCAAGTTTGAAGAAATGAATATCTGCAATCACGCAATTTTAATTTTATATAAAAAGTTAGTAAAAAAAAGTTGGTATAAAATTTCTTGAACTTAATATTAGTTTGAATTTCATTGACTGTGAAAATGTATAGCTATTTAAACAACCAAATACATATACAACTGTTGAGAAAAATTATGTGAATCCTATAGGACCTTCAAAAAGGTAGGGCAACTGGATTTGCCTGGGCCTAGTCCTCTAACAAGAGATTTAAATATTCTTGGATAATAATCTGGATCGTCTTTATTTTAATCGACCACACTCCATTCCTTCATTCGGTTTGAGAATTAGGAGAAGCCTTAAAGATACTCAGCTTGCCAACATTGATATCTCACCTCTTCTTTTATTTCAAGCGCCACCCTGGGAGAACCATAACATTCATTATCTTCAACCATTTAAAGGTTTTTTAAAAGAAAGCACTGACCCGTACATTTACAAACAACTTTTCAGTTCCTTTAAAGCACAATATCCGAACTATGAGGGCATATATACTGACGGCTCTAAGTCTCAGGATTATGCTGGTTTTGCCATTTGTACTGACTCTAATGCTTTGAGCTATAGTCTTCATCCTTTGTGTTCCATATTTACGGCCGAAGTCATTGCCATATACGAAGCCTTAAAGTACATTTCATCCAGTAATAAAAGGTTCTTTATAGTCTTCTCGGATTCAGTCAGTGTCTTGGAAAGCCTCAAAACTGACTCGAATACTCATAGTTATGTTTCTCTTGTTATCCAGCTGCACAAAAATCTTTCTCGTCGTGGGTTTTATATACTTTTCTGTTGGGTTCCAGGTCACGTCGGTATTTCCGGTAATGAAAAGGCTGATGCTTTGGCGAGACAGGCAACATCATCATATTCTGGTCCTCTGCCTTACAATGATATAAAAAAAGCTATCTCTCGTATCACATATGACCGCTGGAATGCAGAGTGGAACACAGAAACTGAAAATAAACTTCACTCCATCAGGTCATCCATCTCATTTTGGTCACCTCTCAAATGTCGAAAAATGGACGTCATTTTAACACGTCTTCGTATTGGTCATAGCCGAGTCACTCATAAACATTTTCTATGTGCAGAGCCTACTCCGCAATGTTCTATTTGTCATACTCACCTCACTGTCCATCATATTTTAACTTCATGCACTGCTTTAAAACATTTTTATAATATATATTTTAAAACTTTTAATCCTAGTTTGAGTGAACTTCTGGGTGAAACTCCTCATCCCAAACTGTTTGAGTTTCTCTTTCGTACTAGTGTTTTAAACCTCATTTAAATGTTTTTTAATGTTTTCTTAATGTTTTAATGAGAGTCTTTTACCTCGTCTTTGCTGTATTTATTTTTATAAATTTTTTAGTATTTTCTCCTACATTTAAATTACAATTTTGTTTCAATATGTGCTCTTTTGTTTGGCGCAGCATATCCTAACTTGGATCTTGCGCCAATAAACCATAACCAACCAACCTAACAAGAGATTTCTTACATTGCAGAGAAATTGTCAACCAGCAGAGCATAAAAACATCTAAAAGTTGAATAATGGGGACAGGATGGTGGACTCGTGAGTTCGTAACACAGTAAGAATGTGAATCAATCCGTATAGAATTATTAGTTCTAAAATGTTTTGTATTGTATTTGGTTACATGATTATAAACAAGTTAGGACATATGTTGCTGAAGTAAGAGTTTAATTTTTTTTTCTTCATATGTATATAATGGTTTTAGAAATAGGATTAAGTGAGTGAATGACAGTGCTTCTACCGAGAACTATCCGTTGCATCTGTTTATGAACGGTAACGAACATCCATACCAGCATACAGAATGGTTTGGTTTGGTTTGGTTTGGAGTGCTACGGTCTACTTTTTGCAACACGAGGGCTAATGAGACCGGGACCTACTGCTTAACGCCGATTCCTAACGGCTACGAACATCCATGCCATAGTGGGATTCGAACCCACGAACTCCGGATCCGAAGGCCAGCACCCTAACCATTCGGCCATCGTTCGGCGAATATAGAATGGAAATCTTTAACTTTGGAAATGAAACAGGATTGAAGAAATATTTAAATTATGTAAATAATTTATAGAATTTTTTTTATTAAAACAAAATGTTATATAATGTTTTAATTCGTTAAAAAATGTGTATTGCAAGTACACATATTTTATTTTTAGTTGCATGGATTGTCGAAGGAATAAATTAGTGACAACAATTTCACAGTAGTTATAGATGATTAGGCGTGAGTAATCTATACATGTTGATCGATATTAAAAGCATTTGCATGTGCAACTGAATTAAATGTACAACTACTACAGCTTCGAGGCCAATGTGCATGTTCTGAACTTCGATTATGTAAGCATACACATGTGGGTGGAGGCAATAGATGTTGAGACTTTATACGCGCGTGTAACGAAACATGTATTTCGTTCGATATCAAAACTCCCCGAATTTCTGGATGATTTTGCAGCAATCGAATTTCTTACATGAAAAATAAGTAACCAACAAAGTTTAGAGTATCAAATAAAGTGTCGAATTCCTGTATAATACTATCCCCGTGTAATGGGGATGCGAATGTTAATTAGCTCTGCTGTGACTTGTAACGCGAGATTAACACGAGATTATAAGATTTCCATTCCTAGAAGACTTCGTGAGATAGGGTTGTTTGCAATAGACCTCCTATTTGCGTACCACTGATTTATACGAACTGAAGATACCATTTAGTATGGTAATGATAGCATAGATATTGAAGTATGGATCAATGAAGAACCAGTCTCTTTACTGATAAATCCCGGTTTAACCTAACCAATGATTCTTATAATAGTTCTAATAGTTCGTATGGAGAGACCCAGGGACCCACTCCGTAAATCTAGCATTATGACATTGGAGATTAAATGGTCTGGACGGACATCATGTTACACAGCTGGACTAAATTATACGTCTTTGAAAGAAGCACTGTGACAACTGAGAGGTGTATTGATGATGTGGAGTACTATGTTCGCCTTATTTAGGGGTGGAGTTGGTGGAGCCTCATACAAATTGATTTCATTTTACGAGCACAGATTTACGATAACGCCAAGCCATATAGATCTCATTTGATCTACGAATTTCTAGAAAGCGGGGATAGTTTCCGAATGAATTTACCATGTATAAGCTCCAGAGCTAACAGTATAATATGTCTGGAAAGTTTTGGGGATGGTAAAAAAACTCGTAAAACCTCTCCGAGAAGCATCCAAGGCCTACCATATGGAACAGACCATGTTGTAAGCAGATATGAAATCTTGAACAGATGATCTGAAATTTTTGTCTCATTAAAATGACATCAAATTATCATTCTAAGTAAACCAACCTATAAAGTTAATTTCATTGAAGCAATTATCTCAAAATCTCCATTCTTTCACATATTAAATTAACGTCTTTAACTACCAAAGTAACTTATTTGTCATCTTAAAATTGTTTGCACATAGCGTGAGAAAAAGAATTATATTATAGTATAGTATACTAGGTCTAAACGCATAACCCAAAACCTCTCCCATCTGAAATTGCTAACTGAATTTTCAATCCTACAGACTTGGTAAGATTTTAGAGGAAAAGTAGAACAACTATTTCACAATAGATGACTGCTTTTTTGCATTAAAATATTTCATTAATTTTACTCTCATTAATTACTGGTAAAATCGAAGAATAATGGATAATGGACTGACTCCCATTACTTTTAATTGGGTAATTGGAAAAATTTAGTTTCCAGAGCTAAGGTCTATTTTTTATCTAAACGAGGACTGATGACAACAGTTTCAGTGATAATTGGAATGAAAAGAAAAATAACTGTCGTTCGGTATTCTTGGGTTCGTGCAGGGTCAATCTTCAGAAACGTATAGTTATTCTAATACAGTTACACTTGTTCAAATCTCACATAGACCGAAAAAGGTTTTCATTCATTAGTGTCAATTTAGAAAAGAGATCAATATCTGTAAATACCATAAATCTGCAATATCGATTATTGAATTTCGGAAATGTGTACCAATATATAATTACACAAATTTTAATAGTGCAGCTTATCATTTACTGTCAATTTTTGCTTGACTTATATTGTTGAATCAATGTCCTCTACAAGGAATTGATTAAATCAAAGTTTCATTCAAAGTTTATCCACTGAAATTTGAAAGAATTAATTAGATGTTTAATTTTTAATTCTTAACCTGATTATTAAATAATTCAATCTACATTAGGTATGTATTTAATTTGTAATAGCGAAAAATAAAGAAGTTGTTTTTATCTATCTAAAAACGACTGAAAGGAAAGTATCGTGATTCTGATTTTTCTCTATTTTTCAACCAAGAATTTAAGTGTGGTTTCCAAGATTCTTGGATAAGTAACCTTGGCTCTTGTTGGAAAATGTCTGACCACCCTTCCTATAAGCAGTTTAAATAATAGGATAACAATATTATAAAAAGTGGATGGAAGTGGGAGGGGCGGATATTTGTTCAGGAAAAACCAAGATATTCTTTCATCAGTTCAGATATATCCTTTTCCCGATAGTCACGTAAGTCAATACATGTAGCGTGTCTCCAGTTTCCTGTCTTACCCTGCGAGAAAGCGAGCAAGGCACGAGTGTTAGAAAAACATTCCCCATAAAGTTACGCAATAGAAATAAACTTCCCAAGCTTTCAGTAGCTGTCTTTTATGTCTTCTAGACCCCAGTAAAATGCAAAAACTAACCCCAATAACAACAACTAACATGTATTTCCGTAATTTTCTCCGAATATTTTTTCTCTGAAAGAGATACTTTTAATTTTATCGGGCTCTAGAGACAAAGACCATGAAAATACAATTTTGCTTTATTAATTAATGTTTGCGGTCGAAGAGGTATGATGTCTAATGTACATCTTTATTTGATTATAATAATGAAATATAAAGATGTGATTTAAGTGTTTGATTTATGTGTATCTTAAGTTTGTACTTTCGGAATGGTTATAAAAAAATATCTGCATTCTAAAATACTTCTAAAAACTAATATTTCACATAGTCCGAAATATATTTTAAATTTTTAATATGGTATTTTTAGTAGTACACATTTTCTGTCCATCATCCAAAACAATTTTGTTGGTATTTGGCTGAGAAACGTTCAACTGGGCGCTCCAGACCACCGAAGCACGGAGCTCGTCCTTCTGTAACTGCTAATATCCGTTCTTGCCGGTGAACATATTTTTTTAACATTTACGAATCTCCGTCAGTCACTTACACACACACACACACACACACATACCGGGTGGCCATAATTAAACTGACAGTTCTCATAAACTTCTCATAAACTGACAACTGAGTTTTCTGTACCTCGAACTATTTGCGAGAATAATGCCACATTTTGTAGTACGAAGGATTCTCGAAAAAGCAAATTATTTCCAAAAGTTACCGCCTGGGGAATATTTGAGCTGTGTAATAGAAAATAGAAAGTTAACTAATGCAAATTAACACGGAATAAAATTACCTTTTATCATACACATTTTCTGATTTCGGTTTGGTTTGGTTTGGTTTTTTGATGTTTAATGGCACTGTATCCTCATGGGACATATTGTGCCAAACACATGTGATTTCATTCAAGTGCAATATGGCAACACTTTTAAAATAGCGTAAAATCTACATAAACACTGATAAAGTCTCGTGATATGCAATATCACGTACGCTGAGCAGAAAAAGTAATTCTTTATTGAACTTTCACTTTACATCTATTGGCACAGTGCCAGAAGGTAATTTCCGTATTGATTTGCATTTGTTAACACTCTAATTCCTATAACAAAGCGCCAAATATTCCCCTAGTGGTGACTTTTGGAACTAATTTGTTTTTTTTACAGAATCTTTCGTCCTCCGTTTTGTTTAATCTTCCTACAAAATTTGGCGTCATTCTCGCAAATAGATCGCGCTACAGAACACTGTGAGCAAGCACTATCAGTTTAATTATGGCCACCTGGTATATATATATATATATATATATATATATATATATATATATATATATATATATATATATATATATATATATACGATTTGTGTGTATGTGTGTGTGCGGGAAATATCTATTAACTTAAAATTTACTAAACGTAATTATAATTGTACTTTAAAATACATTTCGGGCTATTTTACCATCAAATTTAAATTTTGGAGAATATCTTTTGTTTTTTATATTTCATTTTGGAAAACTGGCAGCTTTGAAAATACCAAAAATAATTTTTTCTTGCCTTAACCTTCCATATAAAACTTAGTCTCGTCCCTTCACATCGTCGGTTAACTAACAGTATAAACATGGCTGATACAGCGTCGTGTACATGTTATGTTTTTTTTTTTTTTTTTTTTTTTTTTTTTTTTTCCCAGAAGCTATAGAGATATTTCTAAGATAAACCCCCATTTTTATGTCAAAATTTCCGCATATTTTCTTATACTGCCCAACTGTTAAGGATTGAAAACAATTTAAAACATGAGTTCCCTTCTTACACTTGTGGTGGGCTAAAAGTCCCATTTCATACACACACGTATATGAGTTTTGACATTGATTAGACGCAGTCCCCAATCTTATTCTTGGGACCAACTCTTTGGCTAATAAATGTCGAGAACATATTACAAAATTTCCAAGCAGAATGAGAAGAACTTTTGGTTTTTGCAGATTTTATGCTTTTGTTCCGGTTTGTATGGCAGATTGCTAAAATTGGCCTATAAATCAAATTCCGACAAGATGTAGAGAAAAGTTATATTACTTTTCTCTTGATTAGTCATTCCCTTAGAGTTACTCGGAATATGTGCAGGATTTGTTTTTTTCTTAAAATGCTTTTAGATGTTGTTTTAATTAAATGTTTTAATTAAAATGCTTGTAGAACGAATATTTCAGTTTATGTCTAATCTTATAGTTAATATTTTTTTGTATTTTTGTCATAATATTAGTTTAAATTTTTTTTCTTTAATTTCGATTTCCTTTTTCATCTAGTCCAATCAAAGTCCAAAAATAAGTGTGGGGCTATTCTGTAGACTTAGTTTAGTAGTACTATTTTCGATATTGATTATGCTCTGATGTGCGACTGCAGCAAATGTGGTAAGCAGTACATTCCGGTATCATTAATCCTTATAAAGCAAAACGGAAGCGGAGAAAACGAAAGCGGAGAACGTCACCGAAGCGGACAAAACGAAATAAATCTGCCTTGCGCCAAATTTCTGCAGCACTCTAATTTTTATAGTACATACTAATGCAATATTTTTGGTGCAACATTCATATCAATACGCTTTAATTAACAAGACATAGATTTCAAATGGTCTTAGTGTGCAAAAAAATTTATTCTATTAAGTACTTCAGATCATGTTCATATATTCTAGAAAAGAGCAAAACTCTTTGTAGCAGTTTGATGGCAATAACCAATTTTATGCTACCCAAACATTCTTACAAAGCACTTTGCCGTCTACTTGTAAATCTTCATTTCATTGAGATTATGGATTTGCAGTTTGTGTTGCAAAATCTTACCGAGATTCAGAGAAGTACGACTTTCATCAGGTGAGTCAAATTTGAAGGAACTTTAATTTCATTTAAAATGTAACTAAATAAATTCTGGTGTGAAATTCTTGAGTTTGAATTACAGTTTGATTTGTAATCAGCTTGAATATGTACATTATTATAAATTACAAAATACATTTAAAGCAATTAAGATCAATTATATGAATGAAAACATGTGAAAGTAAACTCATTTTTTTCATTTGTTAAATCAATTGTAATTTACTCACACCTTGTTCAAGTACGTTATTTAAACTTTGTAATTCATATGTTTATAAAACTTTCAGGAACATGATTAGCTGGTCGGAAGAGAGCGCTGGAGAAATTGTTTTCTGCAGGAGGACTAATGAGACTAAGAACTTCTGCTGAAAAATGATTCCGAATGGTTAGAAAAATCCATGCCAGTCGTGGAAATGGAATTCTGGAATTTACAAAAGAAAATTTGATTCAGGAACTAATTAAAGGTGTGGAAACATTTTACAGCATTTTATTTTAATAATTTTAATTCGGTGGAACTTCATAGTTGTTACAAGGATGCATTTCTTTCTTTCAGGTATGTGGATTGCAAGTATAGAAGTGGAAACATTTTGAAAACTTTCGTAGATTCTTGGTCATGTACAAATACCATATACACTTATATTCGAAATTAAAAGAATTTTCATATTCTGTCCAATTTTATGAAAAGAATTGAATGGAATGTATAACCATCTCCGGAACCAAAGTCCAAATTTTGTACGCCAGAAGACTAAAAAGCTTTACAAGTGCTCGTGGCAAAACACGTATTTCGTCCGCTAGTACAGCTCGCCGAAATAATTATCTATTTTTGTTGCAAAGTTTTGAATTCGAATTCTACCTGTAAAAACGAGAAATCATCAATTTTAGAGTATTGAAATGGTAAGGAGACTAGAAACAGTCTTAAGTCCAGATTGTAGGAGTTGTATTTAACGACCACCGTCGTGTACATTTTATAAAAACACTTCCTGTACAACGGATCCATCGAGAGAAGACCTTTGCAAGATCATTCAAGAGCTAGGATGGTCAGAGAAGATTCGCTTTGTCCTTTATAGCGATTCTTAACAGGAGATAGAGATTTTAGCTTTTCCCCTGACTTGTATGCGATCACTGTAACTCGAGTTTTAAAGTCGGTTGTTTCTAGAAGACTTCATAAAAAAACCTGCAATTTGCCTACCTCTCACTTCTACGAAAAGGGAATACAGTTTAGAATAGTGCAGAGTATGAATTAATAGGTGAATCCTATTAATTCATATTAATTCATGCTCTGAATGAGTATGTATGAATTAATATGTGAATCCTATTAATTCATATTAATTCATGTTCTGAATGAGTATGAATTAATAGGTGATTGTTCTTTTCATTGAATAGTTACCGGAAACCTAACCATCTATTACCAACGTAGTTATAGAGGAGAGAACCAGGGACCTGTTATCTGTCCTCCAATGTTGCCTACCTACTCCATTGTGACATATGACCTCAACCGCATAAAGCATCTCAGGAACACTTTGGGTAGTATATGTGGAACTTGCAACCCCTCGCCGAGAAATATCCAAGGCCTGAAAACAGTGTAGCTAAACGAGTGGGATCAATTGCCGCAGGAATTTATAAACTGAATAATTTCAAGAATGAAATGACGTTGCGAGGTATGTATGTCTGTAACCTATATCCATTATATATCCCGTATATTTTTTTCAATTCTGCAACCACTGTTTATTATTTTCCGATTTCAAATACATTTATGTACTATCCCTGCGTTTATACTATAGTTATATAATGAATATTTGCTTTTTATTGTTTCAATGCATGTACCTATCAATTTTAATTAAAATCAGTCTAGTAGTTTTGGATATAATTGACCAAATCTGAAATTCCCCTTAATTTTGAACCAAAAGTGTAGATGCAGTGAAGTGGCGATGTTGACTGAGTGTACAGAAAATAAAACGGTCTATTAAGTCTAAAAGGGAATCTTGACCAGCTTTGCTTGTTTCAGAGCGTGCTGCATCTAGACTTATTTTTCAATGTTCCTTTTCATTATCACGATGATGACCGCCTGACGTGGCCTTGGTGCGTGAAATGTTCAGATTATCATATTACTAAAGAATGTCCTAAAAGGGTGAGTAATATTGATATAAAACTCTGCTGTGCCCATCCAGCTAACTATCAATTGTGGTCTTTTTATTCTCGTAAGCATCGGGTTGATGGTTTCTTCCCCGCCCCCCCCGACATCTTTTTTCTAAATGTTATAATTATAAAAATTATATTTATATTCTTCTAAATTTTTATATTTTAATGTTGCTTCAAGTAACGTACCGATGTCTATTCTTTTTATCCGACACTTTTGAATTTAACTTTTTATCTTTTACAATTTTATTAAAATTTTATAACATACAAAAATTTTTATTTTTGTTGCTGGCCACAAAAATATTTGTGTTTATTATCTCTAAGTTTTCTACTCTTAAGTTTTTGTATTATAAACTCACTAATCCACTTCCCCATATCTTCTTTTCTTGTTTTAGTTGTTTTATTTTCTGCTCGTTGTCATTTGTCTGCTTACTGTCATAAATCTCTTGATTAGAGGGCTCGGAACAGTCAATTCAATTTCACCACCGCTTAGTATGCTTTGTATCTGTATGATCTCTGCATCATGCTAAATTGACTGTTCAATATATACAAATCAGCCATCTTCTGAAAACAGTCACATTTAAAAATCCCTTTGTTCCTCTAGCCTCATGCACGTCACGAGTGAGCTAAAATGATGTAGCATCGCTGTTTCGCCTATCTATAATGTAAAAATGACGATATTCCCTGGCCGACGTGGCTCTTGGACAATTATCGATGGATTCGACATTTTGGAATTATTTCCATAGATTTCACAAAAAGCTGGGTGTTAAATGGAAACCTTTAAAAACCTGAATTGTGAGTGACAAACTATTAGCTCCCTCAGCCTAATTCGCCGCCCAATTTCAACATCTAAACGTTGGGGGTTACTCATTTTTCTTGTTAGAATTTGAATCTAATTGCTAAAAAAATTTTTTTGAAGGAATATACTACGGATGGGATCGAGTACTTTGTCAAGCTTAGTTTTAAGGCCTGTACCATTACTGGCTCAGCCCTCATTACAAGATTTTCATATTTTACTCGGAGCTATAGTTTTCCATATCATTCAGTTACTTTAATAAAGTTCCACAAAATAGGTAAATTCCCTTTAAATTGAATATAAATGAATTATCTAAAAAAATCTTGATGCACAAAGATATTTTAATTAATTACGTAAATAAAAGTTCGTGTGTCTTTCAAAGTTAGAATAATGATTTAGTTTGATTTGGAATGTTACGGTCTAATCTTTTGCTACCAAGTGAGCTAAGCCACAGTATATGGATACGTTATGTGTTTATATTTTCTGTAAAATAAAATTTTGAATAATAGATTTTTTTTTTTTTAGTTATGCTTTTAATTGGGTTCTGAAATTTAAGAAATATTATACCAAATTATAATAGGAACATATTATTTTAACGGATTTAAAAGTTGCCTTTTCTAATATCAGTAATGTCTTGCACCCTAGGGACAGTGCATGCTAGTTTTCTCCCTCTTTCCATAACTTTTCCATTTTAATTTGCTCCTCATTTTTTTTAAATGTTTTATTTTCATTTTCTGCCATTAAACACTAAAATCAGATATATTAACTGAATAATTATTGCATTTTAGTTTCTGACTTCAGTTTATACTGTTTATACCTCTTAATTTCTAAAATTTTAAAATATGTTTTTTTTTTTATCTTAACCCTGCATACCATGCTCCATATGATCCTGCCCCATTCGATTTGTAAATGGTCTGGTTCACGTAACATTGCTCTAGTATGCCACCAGTAGGTCTCAATGTTCAAACCCCAATATGGATTTAAATGACAATTTTTGGTGTTGAAATGAACGTTGGTAGCCTTTTAGAATCGGCTGTAAGTATGAAATCTCGATTTGCTAAACCCTCGTTCAGCAAAACAGTAACTGTAGTGCTATATACGAAACCGATCTCCTTTGGACCTAACATCAGAATGATTGAATTTTTTTTTCACATTTTTATAATCTTTATCATTTCTACCCTGACGAAATATGTTTTGTCGATATTAAAATAATATATTTTAAATTGGCAAACGAAATGTATCGTTTTATACATTTCAAATTATGTTAAGATTTTTTAAGGAAAGAAAACAAGACTCAAAGTAGCATCTTGGTAACAGCTGTCTATATTATGTTTCGTATTAAAATTTTGGAATACTAGAATTAGGCCGTTTTTTGGACCACCAGGTGGTGGTCCAAAAAAATCTAGAACTACTTTGATATTGAAGCTCAACACTCAGACGCTTGATCTTAAAGTGAAGACTGATTTGGAACACTACAGTCTTATTTTTAGAAACACAAGGGCTAATTAGACTGGGACCTACTGCCTAGAGCCGATTCGAAACGGCTACGAACATCCCTGCCACAGTAGCATTAGAATTCACGAATACCGGCATCGAAGATCAGCACTCTAACCAGTCGTCCTTCTTTCGACTACATCGATGATCTGGTTCGGAGACCTTTTCTTCTAGCCCCTGCACTTATACAGATATTGATAACATAACACCTACCAACAATAAAAAATGCCATAAAGTTCATATGGAAGTAAGGAAATGGTTGTTGGTTCCCTAAAGGAGTTGCTTTTAAAACTTAAATTACTTGCCTTTTAATCGGTTAGGAGATGGACTGAATTGGCGCTGTCGTAAACGAAGGTTATGGTCCATGGCTATAATGTTACTTAAGCCTACCTCTTTAACTTCATGTGTCTCAATTAATCATGATTTTTCAGACACTTATTTTTGTTAGCAACAGACAGGAGATATGAGAAAACAAGACTTTTTTAGTAGCTTTAGGAACTCTGTTATCTGCCATCAATAATGCTTCGCATCTTCTGGAAAGTACAAATTAGTCTTCTCACTCTCTCTATCACTAAGTTCGACTTTCCCATTTTATTTTACCACCCAGTTTATCTCAAGTTTTAAATTCCTATTGTCATTTGATAGAAGAATATAAACTGTACCTACTGCATTTCAATTTTTGGTTTCAGTTTATATAGATCTCATACTTCTTAGTCGCCGAATTATCAAAATATGTTTATTTTTTCCAATGTCCACTGCCCCACTCTATATGTAATTACTAAAAACCGTGCATATGTGATGTTAAGATTTATGTGGCAATATGCTGGAATTCTGTACTTTAGCCTCAGATTCAAATTTCCACAAGGTTTAGAGAAAAATAGTTTTTGCTTGCACTTGTTCAATTGATCCCTTACCGTTGCTATGCATCATAAAATGTTTTGCTATTTTTAGAGTTTTAGAAATGCTCACTGTCCCGCCCTCTATGTCGTTACTAAAAACCGTGTGGATGTCGTGTTAAGATTTGTGTGGCAGTGTGCTGGAATTCCGCAATTTGGTCTCAAATTCAAATTCCAACGAGGTTTAATGAAAAGGAGTTTTAGTTTGCACTTGTTCAATTGCTCCCTTAGTATTCCTATATATCATGACAGGTTTTGATATTTTTAATGTATTAAAATGATGACTGCCCCGCCCTAGATGTCATTACTGATAACCGTGTGGATGTTGTGATAAGATTTGTGTGGTAGTATGCTAGAATTCCGCATTTTGGCCTAAAATTCATGTTCCAACAAGGTGTAGAGAAAGGAATTTTATCTTGCACTTGTTCAGTTGTTCCCATAGTGTTGCTATGTATTATCATGACGGGTTTTGTTATTTTTAATGTTTTAATAAAACATTTTAAAACGTAAATAATGTAAAAAAATCTTTTTATGTTAATTTTCTGTTTTTCCTACTGAATATTTTAGTTTTTAGTTTTTTTCTAGCCTTTTTACTTATTCGTCTTTTTAAATAAGTTTTGTATTTTTTTTATATAAGCTTAGTTTCAATTTTTTGTCGTTAAGTATTTTTCTCTTTTTCACCTAGGCCGAACGATGGCGAAATGATAGTGTGCTACAATTAGGTACCTCAGATCGGTGGTTAAATCTCCTGCTGGTGTTATAGATGTTTGTACCTATTCAGTGATGGCTCTCTTCCGAACACATTGTCATATGCTTATATGCCTGTATATTGATCATGCGCTGGTGCGTGATGATAATGGTAATGAATATGTTAAGCAATATATCCTTTACTTACTTACAAAACGACAGACCGTAGCGCTGTAATGAAAGAAAACTGTTTTGCTTCTAATATCTGAAGCACTGAAATTTTTATCTTTCACATGATGGTCATTGATATACTACTAAAATATTTTTGGGTATCATTAAAATAAATGTTTTTATTATCTACGCGGGGATTTCCAATGCTTTTCACGGGGGAGAAGTACTTTTTAAATACAATAGACCGCTTTGAGATATTTTACATAATAATATAACTACTCGTAGCAACTTCATAAAAATTGTGTTTTCTGTTTTGATAAGGAAATCAAAAAGTTAGCTATAAGATATCTTGCACCACGAGCTAGCCTCGTTAACCTAAAGTACCTACACTTGTAAAAGCTACCTATACATGTAATTGCAGGACGGACTGCAAATCAACCGATATTATCAAATATGAAGAAATCAACAAATACAATCAAACAATTTTAATTTTATATAAAATGTTCGTAAAAAAAAACTGGTATAAAATTTCTTGAACTTAATATTAGTTTGAATTCCATTGACTGTGAAAATGTGTAGCTATTTAAACAACCAAATACATATACAACTGTTGAGAAAAATTATGCGAATCCTATAGGACCTTCAAAAAGGTAGGGCAACTGGATTGCCTGGGCCTAGTCCTCTAACAAGAGATTTCTTATATTAAGCAGAGAAATTGTCAACCAGCAGAGCATAAATACAACTAAAAGATGAATAATGGGGACAGGATGGTGGACTCGTGAGTTCGTAACATAGTAAGAATGTGAATCAATCCGTACAGAATTATTAGTTCTAAAATCTTTTGTATTGTATTTGGTTACATGATTATAAACTAGTTAGGACATATGTTGCTGAAGTAAGAGTTTAATTTTTTTGTACTTCATATGTATATAATAGTTTTAGAAATAGGATTAGTTGAGTGAATGACAGTGCTTCTACCGAGAACTATCCGTTGCAGCTGTTTATGAACGGTAACGAACATCCATACCAGCATACAGAATGGAAATCTTGAACTTTGGAAATGAAACAGGATTGAAGAAATATTTAAATTATGTAAATAATTTATAGAATTTTTTGTATTAAAACAAAATGTTATAAAATGTTTTAATTCGTTAAAAAATGTGTATTTCAAGTACACATATTTTATTTTTAGTTGCATGGATTGGCGAAGAAATAAATTAGTGACAATTTCACAGTAGTTATAGATGATTAGGCGTGAGTAATCTATACATGTTGATCGATATTAAAAGCACTTGCATGTGCAACTGAATTAAATGTACAACTACTACAGCTTCGAGACCAATGTGCATGTTCTGAACTTCGATTATGTAAGCATACACATGTGGGTGGAGGCAATAGAGGTTGACACTTTATACGCGCGTGTGACGAAACATGTATTTCGTTCGCTAGCAAAGCTCCCTGAATTTCTGGATGATTTTGCGGCAATAGAATTTCTCACATGAAAAATAAGTAACCAACAAAGTTTAGAGGATCAAATAAAGTGTCGAATTCCTGTATAATACTATCCCCGTGTAATGGGGATGCGAATGTTAATTAGCTCTGCTGTGACTTGTAACGCGAGATTAACGCGAGATTAAAAGATTTCCATTCCTAGAAGACTTCGTGAGATAGGGTTGTTTGCAATAGACCTCTTATTTGCGTACCACTGATTTATACGAACTGAAGATACCATTTAGTATGGTAATGATAGCATAGATATTGAAGTATGGATCAATGAAGAACCAGTCTCTATACTGATAAATCCCGGTTTAACCTAACCAATGATTCTTATAATAGTTCTAATAGTTCGTATGGAGAGACCCAGGGACCCACTATCTGTGTTCAAAACTCCGTAAATCGAGCATTATGACATTGGAGATTAAATGGTCTGGACAGACATCATGTTATACAGCTGGACTAAATTATATGTCTTTGAAAGGAGCACTGTGACAACTCAGACCTGTATTGATGATGTGGAGTACTATGTTCGCCTTATTTAGGGGTGGAGTTGGTGGAGCCTCATACAAATTGATTTCATTTTACGAGCACAGATTTAAGATAACGACAAGCCATATAGATCTCTTTTGATCTACGAATTTCTAGAAAGCGGGGATAGTTTCCGAATGAATTTACCATGTATAAGCTCCAGAGCAAACAGTATAGGATATGTCTGGAAAGTTTTGGGGATGGTAAAAAAACTCGTAAAACCTCTCCGAGAAGCATCCAAGGCCTGCCATATGAAACAGACCATGTTGTAAGCAGATATGAAATCTTGAACAGATGATCTGAAATTTTTGTCTCATTAAAATGACATCAAATCATCATTCTAAGTAAACCAACCGATAAAGTTAATTTCACTGAAGCAATTATCTAAAGATCTCCATTCTTTCACATCTTAAATTAACGTCATTAAATACCAAAGTAACTTACTTGAAATAAAAAAATAGTTTGCACATAGTGGGAGAAAAAAAATTAAATTATAGTATATTAGGTCTAAGTGCATAACCTAAGACCTCTCCCGCCTGAAATTGCCACCTTAAAAGTCTATTTTAAATTGAATTATAAATCTTTCAAAGTTTTTAAGATTTTAGAAAAACATAAAACTTCTATTACAAAACATATAGCTGCTGTTTTGCTTTAAAATATTTCATTAATTTTACTCTCATTAATTACTGATAATAGCAAATAATAATGGATAATGGACTGACTCCCATTACTTTTAATTGGGTAATTGGAAAAATTTAGTTTCAAGAGCTAAGGTCTATTTTTTATCTAAAAGTGGACTGATGACATCAGTTTCAGTGATAATTGGAAGGAAAACCAAAAACAACTGTCGTTCGGTATTCTTGGGTTCGTGCAGGGTCAATCTTCAGAAACGTATAGTTATTCTAATACACTTACACTTGTTCAAACCTCACATAGATCGAATAAGGATCTCAGTCATTAGTGTCAATTTAGAAAGGAGATCAATATCTGTAAATACCATAAATCTGCAATATCCATTATTGAATTTCGGAAATGTGTACCAATATATAATTACACAAATTTTAATAGTGCAGCTTATCATTTACTGTCAATTTTTGCTTGAATTATATTGTTGAATCCATGTCCTCTACAAGGAATTTATTAAATCAAAGTTTCATTCAAAGTTTATCCACTGAAATTTGAAAGAATTAATTAGATGTTTAATTTTTAATTCTTAACCTGATTATTAAATAATTCAATCTACATTAGGTATGTATTTAATTTGTCATAGCGAAAAATAAAGAAGTTTTGTGTTATCTATCTAAAAACGACTGAAAGGAAAGTATCGTGATTCTGATTTTTCTCTATTTTTCAACCAAGAACTTAAGCGTGGTTTCGAGGATTGTTGGATAAGTAACCTTGGCTCTTGTTGGAAAATGTCTGACCACCCTTCCTATAAGCAGTTTAAATAATAGGATAAAAATATTATAAAAGTGGATGGAAGTGGGAGGGGCGGATATCTGTTCAGGAAAAACCAAGATACTCTTTCATCAGTTCAAATATATCCTTTTCTCGATAGTCACATATGTCAATAGATGTAGCGTGTCTCCAGTTTCCTGTCTTACCCTGTGAGGACGCGAGCATGGCACGAGTGTTAGAAATACATTCCCCATAAAGTTACGCAATAGAAATAAACTTCCCAAGCTTTCAGTAGCTGTCTTTTATGTCTTCTAGACCCCAGTAAAATGCAAAAACTAACCCCAATAACAACAACTAACATGTATTTCTTTAATTGTCTCCGAATATTTTTTTCTCAGAAAGATATACGTTTAATTTTATCGGGCTCTGGAGACAAAGACCACGAAAATACAATTTTGCTTTATTATTTAATGTTTGCGGTCGAAGAGGTATGCTGTCTAATGTACATCTTTATTTGATTATAATAATGAAATATAAAGATGTGATTTAAGTGTTTGATTTATGTGTATCTTAAGTTTGTACTTTCGGAATGGTTATAAAAAAATATCTGTATTCTAAAATACTTCTAAAAACTAATATTTCACATAGTCTGAAATATATTTTAAATTTTTAATATGGTATTTTTAGTAGTACACATTTTCTGTCCATCATCCAAAACAATTTTGTTGGTATTTTCCTGAGAAATGTTCAACTGGGCGCTCCAGGCCTCCGAAGCCCGGAGCTTGTCCTCCCGTAACTGTTAATATCCGTTCTTGTCAATGAACATATTTTTTAACATTTACGAATCTCCGTCAGTCACTTACACACACACACACACGCATACCGGGTGGCCATAATTAAACTGACAGTTCTCACAGTTTTCTAAACCTCGAACTATTTGTGAGAATGACGCCACATTTTGTAGTACGAAGGATTCCTCGAAAAAACAAATTATTTCCAAAAGTCACCGCTAGGGGAATATTTGGAGCTGTGTAATAGAAAATAGAAAGTTAACTAATGCAAATTAACACGGAATAAAATTACCTTTTATTATGCACATTTTCTGATTTCATTCAAGTGCAATATGGCAACACTTTTAAAATAGCGTAAAATCTACATAAATACCGATAAAGTCTCGTGATATGCAATATCACGTACGCTGAGCAGAAAAAGTAGTTCTTTATTGAACTTTCACTTTACATCTATTGGCACAGTGCCAGAAGGTAATTTCCGTATTGATTTGCATTTGTTAACACTCTATTTCCTATAACAAAGCGCCAAATATTCCCCTAGTGGTGACTTTTGGAACTAATTTGTTCTTTTACAGAATCTTTCGTCCTCCGTTTTGTTTAATCTTCCTACAAAATTTGGCGTCATTCTCGCAAATAGATCGCGCTACAGAACACTGTGAGCACTATCAGTTTAATTATGGCCACCCGGTATATATATATATATATATATATATATATATATATATATATATATATATATATATATATATATATATATATATATATATATACATATATATATATATATACATATATATACATATATATATATACATATATATATATATATATATATACATATATACATATATATATATATATATACATATATATATAAATATATATATATATATATATATATATATATATATTATATATATATATATATATATATATATATATATATATATATATATATATATTTTATATATATAATATATATATATATATATATATATATTATATATATATATATATAAAATATATATATATATATATATATATATATATATATATAAATATATATATATATATATATATATATATATATATATATATATATATATATATATAATATATATATATATATATTTTTTTTTTTTTTATATATATATTTATATAATATATATATATATATATATATATATATATATATATATACATATTTTCTTATACCGCCCAACTGTTAAGGATTGAAAACAATTTAAAACATGAGTTCCCTTCTTACACTTGTGGTGGGCTAAAAGTCCCATTTCATACACACACGTATATGAGTTTTGACATTGATTAGACGCAGTCCCCAATCTTATTCTTGGGACCAACTCTTTGGCTAATAAATGTCGAGAACTTATTACAAAATTTCCAAGCAGAATGAGAAGAACTTTTGGTTTTTGCAGATTTTATGTTTTTGTTCCGGTTTGTTCAACTTGCTAAAATTGGCCTATAAATCAAATTCCGACAAGATGTAGAGAAAAATTATATTACCTTTCTCTTGATTAGTCATTCCCTTAGTGTTACTCGGAATATGTGCAGGATATGTTTTTTCTTACGTTTTAATTAAAATGCTTTTAGTACGAATGTTTCAGTTTTTGTCTAACCTTATAGTTAATATTTTTTTGCATTTTTGACATGCGATTAATTTAAAAATTTTTTTCTTTAATTTCGATTTCCTTTTTCACCTAGTCTAATCAGTGTCCAAATAGAAGTGTGACGGCTATTCTGTATCCTTAGTTTAGTAGTACTATTTTCGACATTGATTATGCGCAGATGTGCGACTGCAGCAAATGTGGTAAGCAGTACATTTCAGTATCATTAATCCTTGTAAATCAAAACTGTACACCGAAGCAGACAAAACGAATTAAATCTACCTTGCACCAAATTTCTGCAGCACTCTAATTTTTATAGTACATACTAATGCAATATGTTTGGTGCAAAATTCATATAAATACGCTTTAATTAACAAAACATAGATTTCAAATGGCTTTAGTGTGCAAAAAGTCTTATTCTATTAAATACTTCAGATTATGTTCAGATATTCTAGGAAACAGCAAAACTCTTTGTAGCAGTTTGGTGGCAATAACCAATTTTTATGTTACCCAAATATTCTTACAGTGCACTACGTCCTCTGCTTGTAAACTTCACTTCATTGAGATCACGGATTTGCAGTTTGTGCTGCAAATTCTTGCCTAGATTCAAAGGATCAACATTCTCCAATGGGTGATATCATATTGAAGGAACTTTAATTTCATTTAAAATGTAACTAAATAACTTCTGGTGTGAAATTCTTGAGTTTGAATTACAGTTTGATTTGTAATCAGCTTGAATATGTACATTATTATAAATTAAAAAATACATATAAAGCAATTAAGATCAATTATATGAATGAAAACATGTGAAAGTAAACTCATTTTTTTCATTTGTTAAATCAATTGTAATTTACTTACACCTTGTTCAAGTACGTTATTTAAACTTTGTAATTCATATGTTTATAAAATTTTCAGGAACATGATTAGCTGGTCGGAAGAGACCGCTGGAGAATTTTTTTTTCTGCAGGAGGACTAATGCGACTAAGAACTTCTGCTGAAAAATGATTCCGAATGGTTAGAAAAATCCATGCCAGTCCTGGAAATGGAATTCTGGAATTTACAAAAGAAAATTTGATTCAGGAACTAATTAAACATGTGTAAATATTTTACAGCATTTTATTTTAATAATTTTCATTCGGTGGAACTTCATGGTTGTTATAAGGATGCATTTTTTTCTTTCAGGTATGTGGATTGCAAGTATAGAAGTGGAAACATTTTGAAAGCTTTCGTAGATTGTTGGTCATGTACAAATACCATATACACTTATATTCGAAATTAAAAGAATTTTCATATTTTGTCCAATTTTATGAAAAGAACTGAATGGAATGTATAACCATCTCCGAGACCAAAGTTCAAATTTTGTACGCCAGTAGATTAAAAGGCTTTACAAGCGTGCGTGTCAAAACACTTATTTCGTCCGCTAGTACAGCTCGCCGAAATGTTTAGCTATTTTTGTTGCAAACTTTTGAATTCGAATTCAAACTGTAAAAACGAGAAATCACCAACTCTTAGAGTATTGAAATGGTAAGGAGACTAGAAACAGTCTTAAGTCCAGATTGTATTGAGTTGTATTTAACGACCACCGTCGTGTACATTTTATGAAAACACTTCCTGTACAAAGGATCCATCGAGAAAAAACTTTGTCAAGATCATTCAAGAGTCATGATAGTCAGATGAGATCGCTTTGTCCTTTATAGCGATTCTTAACAGGAGGATAGAGATTCTAGCTTTCCCATGACTTGTATGCGACCACTGTAACTTGAGTTTTAAAGGCCGTTGTTTTTAGAAGACTTCATAAAAAACTTTCAATATTAATACCTCTCACTTCTACGAAAAGGGAATACAGTTTAGAATAGTGCAGAGTATGAAATAGTAGGTGAATCCTATTAATTCATATTAATTCATACTCTGACTGAATATGTATGAATTAATAGGTGATTGTTCTTTTCATTGAATAGTACCGGAAACCTAACCATCTATTACCGCCGTAGTTATAGAGGAGAGAACCAGGGACCTGTTATCAGTCCTCCAATGTTGCCTACCTACTCCATTGTGACATATGATCTCAACCGCATAAAGCATCTCAGGAACACTTTGGGTAGTATATCTGGAAGTTGAAACCCCTCGCTGAGAAATATCCAAGGCCTAAAAACAGTGTAGCTAAACGAGTGGGATCAATTGCCGCAGGAATTCATAAACTGAATAATTTCAAGAATGAAATGACTTTGCGAGGTATGTATGTCTGTAACCTATATCCACTATATATCCCGTATATTTTTGCAATTCTGCAAACACTGTTTATGCTTTTCCGATTTCAAATAGAGTTACGTACTACCATGAGAGATATAGATATATATAGAGAGAGTTACGTACGTATTATACTATAGTTATATAATGAATATTTGCTTTGTATTGTTTCAATGCATGCACTATCAATTTTGATTAAAATTAGTCTAGTAGTTTTGGATATAATTGACTAAATCTGAAATTCCCCTTAATTTTGAACAAAAGTGTAGATGCAGTGAAGTGGCGATGTTGACTGAGTGTAAAGAAAATGAAACGGTCTATTAATTCGAAAGAGAATCTTGACCAGCTGGGCTTGTTTCAGAGCGTGCTGTATATAGACTTACTTTTCAATGTTCCTTTTCATTATCACGATGATGACTGCCTGGCATGTCCTTGGTGCGTGAAATGTGCAGATTATCATATTACTAAGGACTGTCCTAAAAGGGTGAGTAATATTGATATATAACTCTGCTGTGCCCATCCAGCTAACTATCAATGGTGGTCTTTTTATTCTCGTAAGCATCGGGTTGATGGTTTCTTCCCCGCCCCCCGACATTTTTTTTCTAAATGTTATAATTATAAAAAAAACATTTATATTCTTCTAAATTTTTATATTTTAAAGTTGTTTCAAGTAACGTACCTATGTCTATGCTTTTTATCCGACACTTTTGAATTTCAACTTTTTATCTTTTACAATTTTATTAAAATTTTATAACATACAAAAATATTTATTTTTGTTGCTGGCCACAAAAATATTTGTGTTTTCTATCCGTAAGTTTTCTACTCTTTAGTTTTTGTGTTATGTACTCACGAATCCACCTCCCTATCTCTTCTTTTCTGTTTTAGTTGTTTTATTTTCTGCTCGTTGTCATTTGTCTGCTTACTATCAGAAATCTCAGGATTAGAGGGCTCGGAACAGTCAATTCAATTTCACCACCGCTTTGTATGCTTGATACAATATCTGTATACAGATACAATATCTGTATAATCTCTGCATCATGCTAAATTGGCTGTTCAATATATAGAAATCAGCCATCTTCTGGAAACCGTCACCCTTGAAAATCCCTTGTTCCTCTAGCCTCATGCACGTCACGAGTAAGCTAAAAACATGTATCACCGCTGTTTCGCCTAGCTGTAATGTAAAAATGACGATATTCTCTGGCCGTCGTGGCTCTTGGACAATATCGATGGATTCGACATTCTGGAATTATTTCAATAGATTTCACAAAAAGCTGGGTGTTAAATGGAAACCTTTAAAAACCTGAATTGTGAGTGGACATACTATTAGCTCCCTCAGCCTAATTCGCCGCCCAATTTCAACATCTAAACGTTGGGGGTTACTCATTTTTCTTGTTAGAATTTGAATCTAATTGCTAAAAAATTTTTTTTGAAGGAATATACTACGGAAGGGATCGAGTGCTTTGTCAAGCTTAGTTTTAAGGCCTGTACCATTACTGGCTCAGCCCTCATTACAAGATTTTCATATTTTACTCGGAGCAATAGTTTTCCATATAATAAAGTTCCACAAAAAAGGTAAATTCCCTTTAAATTGAATATAAATGAATTATCTAAAAAATCTTGATGCACAAAGGTATTTTAATTAATTACGTAAATAAAAGTTCGTGTGTCTTTCAAAGTTAGAATAATGATTTAGTTTGATTTGGAATGTTACTGTCTAATCTTTTGCTACCTAGTGAGCTAAGCCACAGTATATGGATACGTTATGTGTTTATATTTTCTGTAAAATAAAATTTTGAATAATAGATTTTTTTTTTTTTAGTTATGCTTTTAATTGGGTTCTGAAATTTAAGAAATATTATACCAAATTATAATAGGAACATATTATTTTAACGGATTTAAAAGTTGCCTTTTCTAATATCAGTAATGTCTTGCACCCTAGGGACAGTGCATGCTAGTTTTCTCCCTCTTTCCATAACTTTTCCATTTTAATTTGCTCCTCATTTTTTTTAAATGTTTTATTTTCATTTTCTGCCATTAAACACTAAAATCAAATATTTTAACTCAATAATTATTGCATTTTAGTTTCTGACTTCAGTTTATACTGTTTATACCTCTTAATTTTTAAATTTTAAAATATTTTTTTTATCTTAACCCTGCATACCATGCTCCATATGATCCTGCCCTATCCCATTTGTAAATGGTCTGGTTCACGTAACATTGCTCTAGTATGCCACCAGTAGGTCTCAATGTTCAAACCCCAATATGGATTTAAATGACAATTTTTGGTGTTGAAATGAACGTTGGTAGCCTTTCAGAATCGTCTGTAAGTATGAAATCTCGATCTGCTAAACCCTCATTCAGCAAAACAGTAACTGTAGTGCTAGATATGAAACCGATCTCCTTTGGACTTAACATCAGAATGATTGAAAATTTTTTTTCACATTTTTATAATCTTTATCATTTCTATCCTGACGAAATATGTTTTGTCGACTTTAAAATAATATATTTTAAATTGACAAAAGAAATGTATAGTTTTATACACTTCAAATTATGTTAAGATTTTTTAAGGAAAAAAAACAAGACTCAGAGTAGCATCTTGGTAACAGCTGTCTATATTATGTTTCGTATTAAAATTTTGGAATACTAGAATTAGGCCGTTTTTTGGACCACCAGGTGGTGGTCCAAAAAAATCTAGAACTACTTTGATATTTAAGCTCAACACTCAGACTCTTGATCTTGCAGTGAAGACAGATTTGCAGCACTACAGTCTACTTTTTAGAAACACAAGCGCTAATTATATTGGGACCTACTAAATAAAGCCGATTCGAAACGGCTACGAACATCCCTGATACATTGGGATTCGAATCCACAAATTCCGCAATCTAACTAGTCGTCCCTCTTTCGACTGTATCGAGACTGCAAAATTTTACTGTTATACAAGTAAACATACTAATTTTCAAGTGTATTTTTTATTTGAAATATATCTAAAAAGCAACTGCTGTAAATTTTCTTGCACTTAATAATAACTTGATATAGTAGTATATAAAAGTGTATATAATAGTATAAAACAACAAATATGCATACAGAAGTTAATATGTGGCAGCTTTAAATTGGCTCATTCTAACCTAGTCAGCAATATCTACAATTGTTTATGTTCATGAAGTTTCGGTTAGGAAAGCAACATCTTGATAGAATGAAAAAAGATAGAACGTTTACTTAAGAAGCTGCTTAAAAGCTTACTTAATATTTTACAGAGGCGAAACATATCACTCTGGTTCGGAGACCTTTTCTTTAGGTCCCTGCACTTATACAGATATTGAAAACATAAGACCAACCAACAGTAAAAAATGCCATAAAGTTCGAATGGAAGTGAGGGAACGGTTGTTGGATCCCTAAAGGTTTGGTTTGGTTTGGAGCACTACGGTCTACTTTTTGCAACACGAGGGCTAATGAGACCGGGACCTACTGCTTAAAGCCGATTCCGAACGGCTACGAACATCCATGCCACAGTGGGATTCGAACCCACGAACACCGGTTCCGAAGGCCAGCATCCTGACCATTCGGCCATCGTTCGGCCGGTTCCCTAAAGGAGTTTCTTTTAAAACTTACATTACTTGCATTTTAATCGGTTAGGAGAGTGACTAAATTGGCGCTGTCGTAAACGAAGGTTATGGTCCGTGGCTGTAATGTTACTTAAGCCTACCTCTATAACTTCATCTGTCTCAATTAATCATGATTTTTCAGACACTTATTTCTGTTAGCAACAGAGAGGAATTATGAGAAAACAAAACTTTTTAGTAGCTTTAGAAACTCCATTCTCTGTCATGAATAATGCTTCGCATCGTCTGGAAAGTATAAATTAGTATTGTCACTTTCACTATCACTAAGTTCGACTTTCCCATTTTATTTTACCACCCAGTTTATCTCAAGTTTTAAATTCCTATTGTCATTTGATAGAAGAATATAAACTGTACCTACTGCATTTCAATTTTTGGCTTCAGTTTATATAGATCTCATACTTCTTAGTCGCCGAATTATCAAAATATGTATATTTTTCCAATGTCCACTGCCCCGCTCTATGTGTAATTACTAAAAACCGTGCATATGTGATGTTAAGATTTTATGTGGCAATATGCTGGAATTCTGTACTTTAGCCTCAGATTCAAATTTCAACAAGGTTTAGAGAAAAATAGTTTTTGCTTGCACTTGTTCAATTGATACCTTACCGTTGCTATGCATCATAAAATGTTTTGCTATTTTTAGAGTTTTAGAAATGCTCACTGTCCCGCCCTATATGTCATTACTAAAAACCGTGTGGATGTCGTTTTAAGATTTGTGTGGCAGTGTGCTGGAATTCCGCACTTTGGTCTCAAATTCAAATTCCAACGAGTTTTAATGAAAAGTAGTTTTAGTTTGCACTTGTTCAATTGCTCCCTTAGTGTTCCTATGTATCATGACAGGTTTTGCTATTTTTAATGTATTAAAATGCTCACTGCCACACCCTAGATGTCATTACTAAAAACCGTGTGGATGTTGTGATAAGATTTGTGTGGCAGTATGCTGGAATTCCCAAGGTGTAGAGAAAGAAATTTTATCTTGCACTTGTTCAGTTGCTCCCATAGTGTTGCTATGTATTATCATGACGGGTTTTGTTATTTTTAATGTTTTAATAAAATATTTTAAAACTTAAATATTGCAAAAAATCTTTTTATGTTAATTTTCTGTTTCTCCTACTGAATATTTTAGTTTTTTCCAGACTTTTCATTAATTTGCTCTTTTTAAATAAGTTTTGTATTTTTTTATATAGTTTCAATTTTTTGTCGTTAAGTATTTTTCTCTTTTTCACCTAGGCCGAACGATGGCGAAATGATAGTGTGCTACAATTAGGTACCTCAGATCGGTGGTTAAATCTCCTGCTGGTGTTATAGATATTTGTACCTATTCAGTGATGGCTCTCTTCCGAACACATTGTCATATGCTTATATGCCTGTATATTGATCATGCGCTGGTGCGTGATGATAATGGTATGTTAAGCAATATATCCTTTACTGGCTTACAAAACGACAGACCGTAGCGCTGTAATGAAAGAAAACTGTTTTGCTTCTAATATCTGAAGCACTGAAATTTTTATCTTTCACATGATGGTCATTGATATACTACTAAAATATTTTTGGGTATCATTAAAAAAATATGTTTTTATTATCTCCGTGGGGATTTCCAATGCTTTTCACGGGGGGGGGGTACTTTTTAAATACAATAGTCCGCTTTGAGATATTTTACATAATAATATAACTACTGGTAGCAACTCCATAAAAATTGTGTATTCTGTTTTCGATAAGGAAATCAAAAATCTAGCTCTAAGATATTTTGCACCACCAGGTCATCTTGTTTACCTAACAGTACCTACACTTGTAATAGCTACATATTCATGTAATTGCAGCACGGACTGCAATTTAGCCGATGCAATGAAATCTGAAGAAATGATCATCTACCATAAAGCAATTTTAATTTTATATAAAAAGTTAGTAAAAAAAAGTTGGTATAAAATTTCTTGAACTTAATATTAGTTTGAATTTCATTGACTGTGAAAATGTATAGCTATTTAAACAACCAAATACATATACAACTGTTGAGAAAAATTATGTGAATCCTATAGGACCTTCAAAAAGGTAGGGCAACTGGATTTGCCTGGGCCTAGTCCTCTAACAAGATATTTCTTACATTAAGCAGAGAAATTGTCAACCAGCAGAGCATAAAAACATCTAAAAGTTGAATAATGGGGACAGGATGGTGGACTCGTGAGTTCGTAACACAGTAAGAATGTGAATCAATCCGTATAGAATTATTAGTTCTAAAATGTTTTGTATTGTATTTGGTTACATGATTATAAACTAGTTAGGACATATGTTGCTGAAGTAAGAGTTTAATTTTTTTTTCTTCATATGTATATAATGGTTTTAGAAATAGGATTAGTTGAGTGAATGACAGTGCTTCTACCGAGAACTATCCGTTGCAGATGTTTATGAACGGTAACGAACATCCATACCAGCATACAGAATGGAAATCTGGAACTTTGGAAATGAAACAGGATTGAAGAAATATTTAAATTATGTAAAAAATTTATAGAATTTTTTTTATTAAAACAAAATCTTATAAATTGTTTTAATTCGTTAAAAAATGTGTATTTCAAGTACACATATTTTATTTTTAGTTGCATGGATTGGCGAAGGAATAAATTAGTGACAACAATTTCACAGTAGTTATAGATGATTAGGCGTGAGTAATCTATACATGTTGATTGATATTAAAAGCATTTGCATGTGCAACTGAATTAAATGTACAACTACAGCTTCCAGACAAATATGCAAGTTTTTAACTTCGATTATGTAAGCATATACATGTGGGTGGAGCCAATAGAGGTGGAGACTTATACACGCGCGTGTGACGAAACATGTATTCGTTCGCTAGCCGTGAGATAGGGTTGTTTGCAAAAGACCTCCTATTTGCTTACGATTGATTTATACGAACAGAAGATACCCTTTAGTATTGTAATTATAGCATAGATATTGAAGTATGGATCAATGAAGAACCAGTCTCTTTACTAATAAATCCCGGCTTTACCTAACCAATGATTCTTATAATAGTTCTAATCGTTCGTATGGAGAGACCCAGGGACCCGATACCTGTGTTCTAATCTCCGGAAATCGAGCATTATGACATTGGAGATTAAATGGTCAATAGGACATCATGTTACACAGCTGTACTCCATTATATGTCTTTGAAAGAAGCACTGTGACAACTGAGAGGTGTAGGGATGATGTAGAGTACTATGTTCGCCTTATTTAGGGGTGGAGTTGGTGGAGTCTCATACAAATTGATTTCATTTTACGAGCACAGATTTACAATAACGCCAAGCCATATAGATCTCATTTGGTCTACGAATTTCTAGAAAGCGGGGATAGTTTCCGAATGAATTTACCATGTATAAGCTCCAGAGCTAACAGTATAGGATATGTCTGGAAAGTTTTGGGGATGGTAAAAAAACTCGCAACACCTCTCCGAGAAGCATCCAAGACCTGCCATATGAAACAGACCATGTTGTAAGCAGATATGAAATCTTGAACAGATGATCTGATATTTTTGTCTCATTAAAATGACATCAAATCGTCATTCTAAGTAAACCAACCTATAAAGTTAATTTCATTGAAGTAATTATCTCAAAATCTCCATACTTTCACATATTAAATTAACGTCATTAAATACCAAAGTAACTTACTTGAAATCTAAAAACAGTTTACACATGGTGGGACAAAAAGGATTTTATTATAGTATATTAGGTCTAAGCGCATAACCTAAGACCTCTCCCATCTGAAATTGCTACCTTAAAACTCTATTTTAAACTGGATTATATATCTTACAAAGTTTGAAAGATTTTAGAAGAACATAAAATGACTATTCCAAAACAAATGGCTCCTGTTTTGCATCAAAATATTTTAGTAATTTTACTCTCATTAATTACTGGTAAATTCGAAGAATAATGGATAATGGACTGACACCCATTACTTTTAATTGGGTAATTGGAAAAATTTAGTTTGGAGAGCTAAGGTCTATTTTTTTATCTAAACGAGGACTGATGACAAAAGTTTCAGTGATAATTGGAAACAAAAGCAAAACAACTGTCGTTCGGTATTCTTTGGTTCGTGCAGGCTCAATCTTCAGAAACGTATAGTTATTCTAATACAGTTACACTTGTTCAAACCTCACATAGACCGAGTAAGGATCTCAGTCATTAGTGTCAATTTAGAAAGGAGATCAATATCTGTAAATACCATAAATCTGCAATATCCATTATTGAATTTCGGAAATGTGTACCAATATATAATTACACAAATTTTAATAGTGCAGCTTATCATTTACTGTCAATTTTTGCTTGAATTATATTGTTGAATCCATGTCCTCTACAAGGAATTTATTAAATCAAAGTTTCATTCAAAGTTTATCCACTGAAATTTGAAAGAATTAATTAGATGTTTAATTTTTAATTCTTAACCTGATTATTAAATAATTCAATCTACATTAGGTATGTATTTAATTTGTCATAGCGAAAAATAAAGAAGTTTTGTGTTATCTATCTAAAAACGACTGAAAGGAAAGTATCGTGATTCTGATTTTTCTCTATTTTTCAACCAAGAACTTAAGCGTGGTTTCGAGGATTGTTGGATAAGTAACCTTGGCTCTTGTTGGAAAATGTCTGACCACCCTTCCTATAAGCAGTTTAAATAATAGGATAACAATATTATAAAAGGTGGATAGAAGTGGGAGGGGCGGATATCTGTTCAGGAAAAACCAAGTTACTCTTTCATCAGTTCAGATATATCCTTTTCTCGATAGTCACATATGTCAATAGATGTAGCGTGTCTCCAGTTTCTTGTCTTACCCCTCGAGGACAAGGCACGAGTGTTAGAAAAACATTCCCCATAAAGTTACGCAATAGAAATAAACTTCCCAAACTTTCAGTAGTTGTCTTTTAGGTCTTCTAGATCCCAGTAACATGCAAAAACTAACCCCAATAACAACAACTAACATGTGTTTCTTTAATTGTCTCCGAATATTTTTTTCTCAGAAAGATATACTTTTAATTTTATCAGGCTCTAGAGACAAAGACCATGAAAATACAATTTTGCTTTATTACTTAATGTTTGCGGTCGAAGAGGTATGCTGTATAATGTACATCTTTATTTGATTATAATAGTGAAATATAAAGATGTGATTTGTTTTGGATTTATGTGTATCTTAAGTTTGTACTTTCGGAATGGTTATAAAACAATATCTGCAATCTAAAATACTTTTAAACACTAATATTTCACATAGTGCGAAATATATTTTAAATTTTTAATATGGTATTTTTAGTAGTACATATTTTCTGTACATCATCCAAAAGCAATTTTGTTGGTATTTGGCTGAGAGACGTTCAACTGGGAGCTCCAGGCCTCCGAAGCACGGAGCTCGTCCTCCCGTAACTGCTAATAGCCGTTCTTGCCTGTGAACATATTTTTTAACATTTACGAATCTCCGTCAGTCACACACACACACACACACACACACACACACACACACACACATACCGGGTGACCATAATTAAACTGACAGTTTTCACAGTTTTCTGTACCTCGAACTATTTGAGAGAATGACGCCACATTTTCTAGTACGAAGAATTCCTCGAAAAAACAAATTATTTCCAATAGTCACCCCCAAGGGAATATTTGGAGCTGTGTAATAGAAAATAGGAAGTAAACTAATGCAAATTAACACGGAATAAAATTACCTTTTATTATGGTACATTTTCTGATTTCATTCAAGTGCAATATGGCAACACTTTTAAAATAGCGTAAGATCTACATAAACATAGATAAAGTCTCGCGATCTGCAATATCACGTACGCTGATCAGAAGAAATAGTTCTCTATTAAACTTTCACTTTACATCTATTGGCACAGTGCCAGAAGGTAGTTTTCGTATTCATTTGCATTTCTTATACTCTATTTCTTATAACACAGCCCCAAATATTCCCTTAGCGGTGACTTTTGGAACTTATTTGTTTTTTCACAGAATTTTTCGTTCTCTGTTTTGTTTAATCTTCCTAGAAAATGTGGCGTCATTCTCGCAAATAGATCACGCTACAGAACACTGTAAGCACTGTCAGTTTAATTATGGCCATTTATATATATATATATATATATATATATATATATATATATATATATATATATATATATATATAACGATTTGTGTGTATGTGTGCGTGCGTGAAATATATGTTAACCTAAAATTTACTAAACGTAATTATAATTGTACCTTAAAATTCATTTCGGGCTATTTTACCATTAAATTGCAAATTTTGGAGAAAATCTTTTGTTTTTTATATTTTTTACTTTGGAAAACTGCAACTTTGAATATACCAAAATTAATTTTTGTTTGCCTCAACCTTCCTTATAAAACTTAGTTTCGTCCCTCCACATCGTCGGTTAACTAACAGTATAAACATGGCTGATACAGCTTCGTGTACATGTATTTTTTTGTATCAGAAGCTATAGATATATTGCTATAATAAACCCACACTTTTTGTTTAAAAATTTCCGAGTATTTTCTTATATCACCTAACTGTTAAGGATTGCAAACAATTTAAAATATGAGTGTCCTTCTTACATTTGTGGTGGGTTAAATGTCCCAGACGTAGTCCCCAAGGATCGTTCTTCGGTCCAACTCTTTGGCTAATAAATGCCGAGAACTTATTACCAATCTTCCAAGCAGAATGAGCAGAACTTTTGGTTTTTGCAGATTTCATATTTTTGTTCCGGTTTATATGGCAGCTTGCTAAAATTGGCCTATAATTAAAATTCCTACAAGATGTAGAGGAAAGTTATATTACCTTTCTCTTGAGTAGTCATTCCCTTAGTGTTACTCGGAATCTGTGCAGGATTTGTTTTTTCTTAGGTTTTAATTAAAATGCTTTTAGTACGAATGTTTCAGTTTTTGTCCAACCTTATAGTTAATATTTATTTTTGTATTTTTGACATAAGATTAGTTTAAAATTTTTTTCTTTAATTTCGACTTCCTTTTTCACCTAGTCCAATCAATGTCCAAATAGAAGTGTGGGGCTATTCTGTACCCTTAGTTATGTAGTACCATTTTCGATATTGATTATGCTCTGATGTGCGACTGCAGCAAATGTGGTAAGCAGTACATTTCAGTATCATTAATCCTTGTAAATCAAAAACGGAAGCTGAGAAATCGAAAGCGGAGAACGTCACCGAAGCGGACAAAACGAAATAAATCTGCCTTGCGCCAAATTTCTGCAGCACTCTAATTTTTATAGTACATACTAATGCAATATTTTTGGTGCAACATTCATATCAATACGCTTTAATTAACAAGACATAGATTTCAAATGGTTTTAGTATGCAAAAAAATTTATTCTATTAAGTACTTCAGATCATGTTCATATATTCTAGAAAAGAGCAAAACTCTTTGTAGCAGTTTGATGGCAATAACCAATTTTATGTTACCCAAACATTCTTACAAAGCACTTTGCTGTCTACCTATAATCTTCACTACATTGCGATTATAATTTGCAGTTTGTGCTGCAAAATCTTACCGAGATTCAGAGAAGCACAAATTCCAACGGGTAACACCAATCAAAGGCATCAAAGGTGGTGATGCAACTGGATTCTATGGGCCTGGCCCGTTAATCCAGAGGCTTCTATCAGTGAGCACAGAAATGACAACGAGCGAAAAAATAAACACATAAAAGAGCAAAGAGATAGAAGGGTTGATTCGTGAGTTCAGAGTACAAAACTAGAGAGTAGAAAGTTTAAGGATAGTAAAACATAAATATTTTTTGGCCAGTGACATCCGTACAAAATAAGCCGAAAGAATTTTAAACATCTTTTTTCTAAATGTTATAATTATAAAAATTATATTTATATTCTTCTAAATTTTTATATTTTAATGTTGCTTCAAGTAACGTATCGGTATCTCTGTTTTTTTTCCGACACTTTTGAATTTATCTTTTAAAATTTTATTAAAAATTTTATAACATACAAAAATATTTATTTTTGTTGCTGGCCCCAAAAATATTTGTGTTTTCTATCCCTAAGTTTTCTACTCTTTAGTTTTTGTGTTATGAACTCACGAATCCACCTCCCTATCTCTTCTTTTCTGTTTTAGTTGTTTTATTTTCTGCTCGTTGTCATTTCTCTGCTTACTGTCAGAAATCTCAAGATTAGAGGACTCGGAACAGTCAATTCAATTTCACCACCGCTTTATATGCTTTGTATCTGTATGATCTCTGCATCATGCTAAATTGACTGTTCAATATATAGAAATCAGTCATCCTCTGTAAACAGTCACCCTTGAAAATCCCTTGTTCCTCTAGCCTCATGCATGTCACGAGTAAGCTAAAAAGATGTAGCACCGCTGTTTCGCCTAGCTGTAATGTAAAAATGACGATATTCTCTGGCCGTCGTGGCTCTTGGACATTATCGATGGATTGGACATCCTGGAATTATTTCCATAGATTTCACAAAAAGCTGGGTGTTAAATGGAAACCTTTAAAAACCTGAATTGTGAGTGACATACTTCTAGCTCCCTCAGCCTAATTCGCCGCCCAATTTCAACATATAAACGTTGGGGGTTACTCATTTTTCTTGTTAAAATTTGAATCTAATTGCTAAAAAATTTTTTGAAGGTATATACTACGGAAGGGATTGAGTGCTTTGTCAAGCTTAGTTTTAAGGCCTCTATCGTTACTGGCTCCGCCCTCATTACAAGATTTTCATATTTTACTCGGAGCAATAGTTTTCCATATACTTCAGTAAATAAAGTTCCACAAAATAGGTAAATTCCTTTTAATTTGAATATAAATGAATTATCTGAAAAATCTTGAAGCACAAAGGTATTTTAATTAATTACGTAAATAAAAGTTCGTGTGTCTTTCAAAGTTAGAATAATGGTTTAGTTTGATTTGGAGTGTTATGGTCTACTTTTTTTTTGCGTTCAAGAGGTCTAAGCCACAATATACGGATACGATATATGTTTATATTTTCTGTAAAATAAAATTTTGAATAATAGATTTTTTTTTACTTTTTAGTTATGTTTTGAATTGGGTTATGAAATTTACGAACTATACCAAATTATGATAGGAACATATTATTTTAGTAGATTTAGAAGCCGCCTTTTCTAATATCAGTAATGTTCTGCACCCTAGGGGCAGTGCATGCTAGTTTTGTCCTTCTTTCCATAACGTTTCTACTATTTCTCCAAGAATTGGCCCGCATTTTTTAGAAATGTTTTATTTTCATTTTCTGCCATTAAACACTAAAATCAAATATTTTAACTCAATAAGTATTACATTTTATTTTCTGTCTTCAGTTTATACTATTTATACCGCTTATGTAAACCTGAATTGGCGTTATTGTAAGCGAAGGTTACGGCCCGTGGTTGTAATACTACTTATGCTTACCTCTTTAAATTCATGTGGCCGAACGATGGCCGAATGGTTAGGGTGCTGGCCTTCGGAACCAGAGTTCGTGGGTTCGTATCCCACTATGGCATGGATGTTCGTAGCCGTTCGGAATCGGCTTTAAGCAGTAAGTCCCGGTCTCATTAGCCCTCGTGTTGCAAAATGTAGACCGTAGCACTCCAAGCCAAACCAAACCTTAAATTCATGTGTCTCAATCAACCACGATTTTTCAGACACTTATTTCTGTTAGCAACAGACCGGAATTATGAGAAAACAAAACTTTTTTAGTAGCTTTAGGAACTCCATTATCTGTCATCAATAATGCTTCGCATCGTCTGGAAAGTATAAATTAGTATTGTCACTTTCACTATCACTAAGTTCAATTTTCCCATTTTATTTTACCACCCAGTTTATCTCAAGTTTTAAATTCCTGTTGTCATTTGATAAAACAATATAAACTGTACCTACTGCATTTAAATTTTTGGCTTCAGTTTATATAGATCTCATACTTCTTAGTCGTCGAATTATTAAAATATGTTTATATTTTCCAATGTCCACTGTCCCGCTCTATATGTAATTACTAAAACCGGTGCATATGTGATGTTAAGATTTATGTGGCAATATGCTGGAATTTTGTACTTTAGCTTCAGATTCAAATTTCAACAAGGTTTAGAGAAAAATAGTTTTTGCTAGCACTTGTTCAATTGATCCCTTACCGTTGCTATGCATCATAATATTTTTTGCTATTTTTAGAGTTTTAGAAATGTTCAATGTCCCGCCCTATATGTCATTACTAAAACCCGTGTGGATGTTGTTTTAAGATTTGTGTGGCAGTGTGTTGGAATTCCGCCCTTTGGTCTCAAATTCAAATTCCAACATGTTTTAGAGAAAAGTAGTTTTAGTTTGCACTTGTTCAATTGCTCCCTTAGTGTTCCTATGTATCATGACAGGTTTTGCTATTTTTAATGTATTAAAATGCTCACTGCCACGCCCTAGATGTCATTACTAAAAACCGTGTGGATGTTGTGATAATATAAGATTTGTGTGGTAGTATGTTGGAATTCCGCACTTTGGCCTAAAGTTCACGTTCCAACAAGGTGTAGAGAAAGAAATTTTATCTTGCACTTGTTCAGTTGCTCCCATAGTGTTGCTATGTATTATCATGACGGGTTTTGTTATTTTTAATGTTTTAATAAAATATTTTAAAACTTAAATATTGTAAAAAAATCTTTTTATGTTAATTTTCTGTTTCTCCTACTGAATATTTTAGTTTTTTCCAGCCTTTTTATTAATTTGTCTTTTTAAATAAGTTTTGTATTTTTTTTATATAAGCTTAGCTTCAATTTTTTGTCGTTAAGTATCTTTCTCTTTTTCACCTAGGCCGAACGATGGCGAAATGATAGTGTGCTACAATTAGGTACCTCAGATCGGTGGTTAAATCTCCTGCTGGTGTTATAGATGTTTGTACCTATTCAGTGATGGCTCTCTTCCGAACACATTGTCATATGATTATATGCCTGTATATTGATCATGCGCTGGTGCGTGATGATAATGGTAACGAATTTGTTAAGCAATACATCCTGGACTGGCTTACAAAACGGCAGACCGTAGCGCTGTAATGAAAGAAAACTGTTTTGCTTCTAATATCTGAAGCACTGAAATTTTTATCTTTCACATGACGGTCATTGACATACTACTAAAATATTTTTGGGTATCATTAAAATAAATATGTTTTTATTATCTCCGTGGGGATTTCCAATGCTTTTCACGGGGGAGGGGTACTTTTTAAATACAATAGACCGCTTTGAGATATTTTACATAATAATATAACTACTGGTAGCAACTCCATAAAAATTGTGTATTCTGTTTCGATATGGAAATCTAAAAGTTACCTATAAGATAACTTGCACCACCAGGAAACCTCGTTAACCTAACAGTACCTACACTTGTAAGAGCTACATATACATGTAATTGCAGCACGGACTGCAATTCAGGCGATACAATGAAAGCTGAAGACATGATCATCTACTATGAAGCAATTTTAATTTTATATAAAAGGTTAGTAAAAAAAAGCTGGTGTAGAATTTTTTGAACTTGATATTAGTTTGAATTCCATTGATTGTGAAAATGTATAGCTATTTAAACAACCAAATACATATACAACTGTTGAGAAAAATTATGCGAATCCTTTAGGATCTTCAGGAAGGTAGGGCAATTGGATTGCCTGGGCCTAGTCCTCTAACAAGAGATTTCTTACATTAAGCAGAGAAATTATCAACCAGCAGACCATAAAAACAACTGAAAGATGAAAGTTCGGGACAGGATGGTGGATTCGTGGGTTCGTAACACAGTAAGTATGTGAATCAACCCGTATAGAATTATTAGTTCTAAAATGGGTTGTATTGTATTTAGTTACATGATTATAAACTAGTTAGGACATATGTTGCTGAAGTAAGAGTTTTATTTCTTGTACTTCATATGTCTATCGTAGTTTTTGGAACAGGATTAGTTGAGTGAATGGGAGTGCTTCTACCGAGAACTATCCCTTGAAGCTGTTTACCAACTGTTACAAACTTCCATGCCAGCATAGAGAATGGAAATCTTGAACTTTGAATATGAAACATGATTGAGGGAATATTTAAATTATGTAAACATTTTTAGCGTTTTTTATTAAACTAAAATGATATAATATGTTTTAATTCGTTAGAATGTGTATAGCAAATATACATTTTTTATTTTTCGTTTTATGGATTGTCGAGGGGATAAATTAGTGGCAACAATGTCACGGCAATTATAGATGATTAGTCGTGACAATTGCCATACATACTGATGTTCGATATTAAAAATTTTGCATGTTTTGTCGAATTTCATGAAAGGAACTGAACTAAATGTACAACTACAACTTCGAGACAAATGTGCAAATTTTGCATGTCGAATGTGTAAGAGTACACATATGTGTGGGTAGAGAAAATAGAGGACGAGATTTATAAGTGCGTGTGAAGAAACGTGTATTTCGTTCACTAGCAGAGTTCCCCGAATTTCTGGATGTTTTTTGCAGTAATCTGTTAAATTTAATTTCGAAGAGGAAATATAAGTAATCACCAATATTTAGAGATTGAAATAAAGTGACGAATTGTGGGAAGAGTAGAAGCTGTTGTTCAGATTTGTAGAGAATTCAGTTTGTTTACCAGTGGCGTGTGCAACTTATTTCAACAGTTCCGGGACACTTCAAGAGAAAGCCTGATCAAGATTGTCCAAGATGCACGTCCTTAAGAGAAAATAGGCATTAGTTTTGTATAAATAACGCTATAACTGGTATAATATACTGTATAATAATATCCCTTTGTAAAGGGTATGCGAAGTTTATTAGCTCTTTCGTGACTTGTATGAGGCCACAGGAATGCGAGTTTAAAAGTTTTCCGTTTCTAGAAGACTTTAAGAGTTATTGTTGTATTCAAAAGACCTCCTATTTGCGTACCACTCATTTATACGAATAGAAGATATCCTTTAGATGGTAATGATGGCATAGATATTGAAGTATGGATCAATGGAGAACCAGACTCTTCACTGCTAAATCCCAGTTCAACCTAACCAATGATTCTCGCTATTAGTTCATATGGAGAGAATCAGGGATCCGCTACTTGTGCTCAAATGTCCGTGAAATCGAGCATTATGATTTTTGGGGGTTTAATAGTCTGGACAGACATCATTTTAGACAGTTGGACACCACCATATGTCTTTGAAAGAAGCACTGTGACAACTGAAAGGTGTAGGGATGATGAAAAGTACTATGTTCGCCTTATTTAGGGGTGGAGTTTGTGGAACCTGATACAAGTTGATTTCATTTTACGATCCGCGATTTACTATAACGAGAAGCCATATAGATCTCATTTGATCTACGAATTTCTAGAAAGCGGGAATAGTTGCCGAATGAATTAATCATGTATAAGCTCCAGACATAACAGTATAGAATATGTTTTGGGGATGGTAACTAAAACATATAACACCTCTCCGAGAAACATCCAAGGCCTGCCATTTGAAATAGACCATGTTGTAAGCAGATATCAAATAGCACGAAATCTTGAATAGAGGATCTGAAATTTTTGTCTCAGTAAAATGACATTAAATCATCAGTCTAAGAAAACCAACCCATAAAATCAATTTCAATTAAGCAATTATCTCAAAATTTCCTTTCTTTTATATATTAAATTAACATCATAAAATAATAAAGAAATTTATTGGAAGTTTTAAAACTGTGCACATAGCGATGGAATGAGTTTAACTAGCAAATTATGCCTATGTGCATAACTTGAAACCCTTCTCATCTTAAGCCGGCATCCGTAAAGCTTAATATCTACTGAATAATAAATCTCACTGAGAAAGTAAGATTGTGTATGAATAATTGACATAGAAATAGAAAACAAACAAGTATGTTATTTGCATCAAAATATTTTATTAGTTTTACTCTCTTTAATTTCTGGTAAAATCGAAGAATAAGGGATTGACTCCCATTACTTTTAAACTTGGGTAATTTGAAAATGTTAGTTTGAAGAGCTACGGTCTATTTTGTTTTCTAAACAAAGACTAATGAGAACAGTTTCGGTGATAATTGGAAAGAAAAGCAAAAACAACTGTCGTTCGGTATCCTTGGGTTCCTGCCGGCTCAATCTTCGGAAAATTATATTTATTCTAAGACAGATGCACTTGTTTTAAATCTCACGTTGGCCGAATAAAGATATCAATCATTAGTGTAAATTTTGCAAGGGGATCAATATCTGTAAATACCATAAATCGGCAATATCGATTATTGATTTTTGGGAATGTGTAAGAATATCTAAGTACATATATTGTAATAATGCAGCTTATCATTTACTGTCGATTTTTTGTATTGATTTACAGTGTTAAAGCATTGCCCTCTACAAGGAAGTTTAATAAATTAAAGTTTCATTCAAAGTTCATCCACTGAAATTTGAAAGAATTAATTAGAAGTTTAATTTTTAATTCTCAACCTGAGTATTGAATTTTTGCTTCTACAGTAGGTATGTATTTAATGTGCAATAGCAAAAAATAAAGAAGTTTGTTTTATCTATCCAAAAACGTCTGAAAGGAAAGTATCGTGATTATGAATTTTCTCTATTTTTCAAAAAAGAACTTAAGTGTGGTTTCCAAGATTGTTGGATAAGTAACCTTGGCTCTTGTTGGAAAATGTCTGACCACCCTTCCTCTAAGCAGTTTAAATAATAGAATAACAGTATTATAAAAGGTGGATGGAAGTGGGAGGGGTGGATATCTGTTCAGGAAAAATCAAGATACTCTTTCATCAGTTCAGATATGTCCTTTTCTCGAGAGTCAAATATGTCAATAATTGTACAGTGTCTCCGGTGTCTTTCCTTAACCCGGGAGAACGTACACCGAGTCTTTGATGCCCGAATGTTATAAAAACATTTCATATAAAATAACGCAACAAAAAAAAAACATTCTAATTTTTCAGCAGCTGTCTTTGAGTCCTTCTAGATCAGGGGTAGGCAACGCGGCGCCCGCGGGCGCCATGGCGCCCCCGATCGGTTTTTAATGCGCCCTCGCTGGACTAACGTAAATGTATGATAGCCAGAGCGATTAACTTACTCTTGTCAAACGGCGATATAAAGCAAGTAGTCGAGTTTAGGATTGTGCATAGATTAGCAATTTGCTAACCTTGAGCGTATCTAATAATACGCACGTATTTTTTGTTAGTGTGTGATCGTATTTCGAATAGACCACATGTAGACCGTGCATTTAAAACTACCAAGTAATCCGAAATAATTCTTTTCTTTCAAAACCTTTCATGGATAAATGAAAAAGAAAAAGAACATATTATTTTAACGATGAATGGGAACATCTATATTGTTTCGTTGATTACAAAGGGAAGTGTATTTGTTTGTTGTGTAATAGTGTTGCGATTCCCAAGAAAAGTAATATTGAACGCCATTTTAAGACCGTTCATAACAATTTTGATAGTGACTATTCAATGAACTCTGAAATTAAAAAAAAAATTTATTTCTTTAAAATCTTCAATAACTAACCAGCAAAATTGTTTTACTAAATCACTGCAACAACACAAAGCAGCACCGATCGCGTCATATAAAATATCGCATTTGCTAGCTAAGAATAAAAAACCATTTACAGATGGAGAATTAGTGAAAGAAGCCATGTTAGAAGCTGTTGATTCACTTTTTGAAGAATTTAAAAATAAAGAAATAGTTTCAGCTATAAACACGTTGCAGTTATCAGCACGAACTGTTACTATAAGAATTGCGGAGAATTTGGAGGCAGAATTAGCAAATGATATGGAAAATTGTATTTTCTTTTCGCTACAGTGGATGAATCGATAGACGTGACAAATATATCACAATTAGCAATTTGCGTGAAGATGGAATTTTCTGATTTTACAACAAAAGAATTCCTTAAAGTTCTGCCATTAAACGTAAGCACCAGAGGAGAAGATATCATTTCTACTTTTAAAAAGTATATAACAGATGTAAAATTACATGTACAAAAGTTATCGTCAATTACAACAGACGGGGCACCAGCGATGACTGGTAAGAAAAAAGGATTTATTGCCTTATGTAGACAGGATTCCTTATTCTTTAAATTTATTTCTTATCATTGCCTCATATATCAGGAAATGTTATGCGCAAAAACAATCGGTTTTCAACACGTATTTAGAATAGTAACAAAAACTATTAATTCCATAAGATCGGGAGCTATGCAACACAGATTGTTTAAATTATTTGTAGAAGATGAGGACATTCAGTTCACTGATCTTCTTTTACATACTGAAGTGAGGTGGCTGAGCAGAGGTAAGATACTTGAGCGGTTTATCATGCTTTTGCCACAAATAAAGGAATTTATTGCATCGAGAGGGGAATTTTACGAGCAATTAGAAAATAAGGATTGGCTAATCGACCTCGGATTTCTGACAGATATAACGGCAAAGTTGAATAAATTAAGTTTAAAAATATAGGGGAAAAATCAGCATATCGCTGACATGATTAGTGCAGTAAATGCATTCAAATGCAAGTTAGTGTTGTTGAAATCCCATCTATTGAAAAAATCATTATCAAATTTCCCAAATATAAAATATTCTGTTGAGAGTTTAAATTTGAATAATGAAAATTTTACTGCTACATCATATTTAGAAATTATAGATAAGCTAATAGAAGAGTTTACTTTTAGATTTGAAGATTTTGCAGCATTAGAACCCGTTCTAAGATTTTTCATAAATCCATTCAATGTTACTTAAAATGATGTCCTTGAAATAAGTTAGCGTATTTCGAACTTCATAATATCGAAGACCTAGAATTAGAAATAATAAACTTGCAAAGTGATATTATTTTAAAAGCGCATAGTAATGATAAAATGTTTTGGAACTTAGCCAATGAAAATAAGTATCCTATTTTAAGGAAATGAGCGCTAAAAATTTTCTTCATATTGTGCAACAACATACAGTTGTGAGTCTTTGTTCTCAAATATGAAATATTTGAAATCAAAATACCGAACAAAGCTTAATGGCTCACATTTAGATAATTGTTTAAGGACCGGGAACTCTAAATATATCCCCAATTATAAGAAATTAGCTGAAAATATGGACACCCAAGTTTCACACTGAATTATATGTATCATTATGTATGACACCAACAAAATAAAGTTATAAAAAATCTGTTTGTTTTTTTAATGCCTATTTATACCTGTTGATTATCTGTAAAATATGCGCCCTCGGTGATTTTTAAATTTAGTAGTGCGCCCTTAAGGACAAACAGGTTGCCGACCCCTGTTCTAGATAACAATAACATGCATTTCCTCAATTTTCTCTGTACATTTTTCACAGTAAGAGATACTTTAAACTTATTCGGGCTCCAGAATACCTAATGCATGCAAATACACTTTTGTATTATTAGTGTTTGCTGTCGGACGGGATATACTATATATATATATATATATATATATATATATATATATATATATATATATATATATATATATGTTTGGACCCTCCTCCAGAGAGCGCTTTTGTACGTCTGTGTGTTAAGTTTTTTCGCGACTTCTAGTTAGAATACTGCTCTTCGGTTGTTTCCATCACCTGATTATGAGCACATCTGTTCAATATCGATTACATTTAAATAATGTTAATAAATAAGTGGTTTTTTTTTTGGTCTCCCACCTGGATTAGTGAACTTTGATTACCTGAACCATACTGGATTTCGACATATTTCCGTTTTAGATTTTACTTTAGATTTTAGTTGGATATATATATATATATATATATATATATATATATATATATATATATACACACTGTCTACCAATAAGTATTTAGACACCTGTGATAGAAAAAGAAACTTTATTCCTAATCAATAATATTTTTAAAACTTATATTTTTTTTCCCAAAATTTTTAAATATTTTCGATCTTGTTCAATGTTATTCTAATTTTTGGCTTTTTTTCGTAAGGATGTCACTAGCCATAAAAATATTTTATGTTTTTCTATCCCTAAAGTCTCTAGTTTTGTGTTATGAACTCACGAATCCCTCCTTCTATCTCTTTGCTCTTTTATGTGTTTATTTTTCGCTCGTTGTCATTTTTGTGCTTACTGAAAGAAGCCTCTGGATTGACGGGCTCGGCCCATATGGTCCAGTTGCATCACTTCCTTTGATGCCTATTCAATAGCTTATAGAGTTTCCACGATAAATAATTACAGCGGGAACCTTCCAGGGCATACATTCTACAGGTCTTTGTATAACAGCTAGTGGTATTGTTTTCAACTTTGCTCAGAGTAAAAATACTAGTTACCTCACGGATTTTGGACGGGTAGTACAATCATTAATTCGGCGATCCAACTCTTCCGAGAGGTTTTCGATAGGGTTCAGGTCTGGGTTCTGAGCATGCAAGTCCATTCCATGAACTCCATTGGCACCATACGCTTGGTTAACCTCGAAACATGATAACTGGCATTGCCTGTAAGTAACAAGGGTACAATCCGTAAGACTTAGTAGGAAGCACATTGTTATCCAAATAAGTGCGTTGAGCTTACCATAAATGGGGACCAAGGATTCAAGTCCATACCAGGAGAAACACCCATAGACCATAATTCCACCTCCGCCGAACTTGACATTTGGCACAATGCATTCTGACAGAAGACGTTCTCCATCCGAACGGTAAAGGATGAACCTTGATCCGTCACTGCAAAGAACCCATTTCCACTGATCTAAAGTCCCATTTCGATGTGCGTTGCACCACATTATCCGAGAAGCGCGATTGAACTTTGTGATCAAAGCACAACCATGAATGCCAAGCAGTTGTGGTTTCTTACGGATGGTATTCATTAAAACAATACTCCCCGATGCTTGTTGAAACTCCTTCAGGGATGAGGCCATCGGTTTGGTGCTCTGAACAGTACTCGTCGGTCTCTATCTCCCAGTTTCGTTGGTCTGCAGACTAGGAGCACATTCCGACAATCCCCGCTCGTCTTCCACTTCTTAATCACATAGGCCAATATCGATTTTGAGTACTTCAGATCGCTAGATATGTCCCTTAAGGATCAGTCACATTTGTGATACATGATAATTATATCTTTTTCAAAATCTGAGGGCCCCAAACTAATGTCGATGCTGTTTCCTACACGATGTATACCGGAGGAGGCCGTGACGTACCTCAGGATCGCAGTTATTGTCATTTGCATAGGTGTCCAAATACTTATTGGTAGACAGTGTATATATATATATATATATATATATATATATATATATATATATATATATATATATATATATATATATATATATATATATATATATATATATATATATATATATATATATATATATATATATATATATATATATATATATATATATATATATATATATATATATATATATATATATATACATATACATATATATATATATATATATATATACATATATATACATATATATATATATATATATACATATATATATATACATATATATATATATATATATATATATATATATATATATATATATATATATATATACATATATATATATATATATATAATATATATATATATATATATATATATATATATATATAATATATATATATATATATATATATATATATATATATATATATATATATATATATCTTTTTAACTTGTTTCGAATCTCAGTTACTTTGGATAAAGTAATAAAACTAAATTACACGAATGGTTCCAAAAAAAATTCCACAATTTCCTAAATAAATGAAGCATTTGTAAATTTTAATCTTC
>CM063506.1:132453836-132456336 GCA_032207245.1 Pardosa pseudoannulata | reverse complement strand
TAATTGACTATGTCATTCAAAAAAAAGTGAACTAGAAATAAATAAACAGATATACATATCCAAACAGATATATATATATATATATAAACAGATTTATATATGTATCAAATTTATATATGTAACAAATAAGTATAGACTATAACGTAGGTTACAGCGCCCTCTATAGGGTATACCGAGAAAGAACTGAGTTCGAGGCTTGTTGTCGACCGGAATGGTCGTAAACTGTTGAATTCCCATCCCATTGTTTATATTTGAGTTTTGTGTATAAATGTTGATGTTTCGTTCAAGTAAATTTTATTAAAGTAACCCTGGGCATCTTTATTTATAATACACCTATTGCATCACATTTTTTCGTATTACCAACTAACCAATAGGGATATGTTTCCTATAAAAATCATAGACAACCAGGTTAAACCTCCGACTTGACCTCTTGTTCTCTGTCGATTTTTCTTGATACTGTACCAGCACTGGATCCTCGGGTAGTGTGTGGGTGTCGACGTTGTAGTGATATGACATAGCTTATAACGATATCAACTTTTATCTTCGCTAAAATATAAAGCTATTTATAAATTTTTCTGAATGGAAATCTCAGGGCTCAGGTGAGTTGGTATGGACCTAAAAGTCGCAGGTTTGAGGCGAACCTCAGAAACAATCTGGGGTCATGTGCCCGACAGATATACGGTTGTACAGGAGTACAACTAGGACTCCTTGAGTCCCATACAAAACTGGAGAGTGGTTCTCGATAAAACACCAACGCAACCTGTCATTGTCTTCTCTTCCCTTTTCTTTTCTCGTAGTCAATCTTCCGGTGAATATTCGCGCTTCCTGACATCACCATTCACCTCTTCCCATTGGCTTTTCTTTTCCGTGTCGCCGTTCTGCCAGTCTCCGACTGATATTTTCGTTTGTGTCTGACAATCTGACATTTCCGAGTCGCTTCCGATCTTCTCTTCACCTCGGACATCTCAAGGCGTGTCGGACCGAAAACCGTTTGTAGTTTAGTGTCAAAATTCCAGACCGAATGTCACCTTGGCTTGGGTTTTAACAAAACCTCTTTGTGAAGCCAATGGAGTGTATCGAAGTCACAATACGATAGATTTTGGTGGTCTTCGGTTCGTGCATTGAAGGCATCCCGAACTATGATGCTCTTTAATTGCCGTTTTACCAATTTAAACCAAGTAAAACGATTTGTAGACTTGTGTTTCACTGGTAGATTGTAAGCTGTTTGCATCTCCACAACAGTTTAATTCGAGTTCTTGCTGAATGGCAAATACACGATTGTGACAATGGGCTATTTCTTCTGGTGAGATCATATGAATCTTTGACGGTTGTCATAATTTAGGTACTGACTCAAAACTGGTCTTTCCACAATGCCCTATAGGCATAACTTCGTACTACTGTTAGATGAATTGCCGAAGTACTATTCCAGTTATTTTTGGGTCCCCCGTCGCATAATTCATCCAAATAATGTACTTAAATACTTCGATATGAGTCGGTATTTAACGCTTCAAGTATAAAAATTTTTCAGTTAGATATCATATTGGAAAATATAATATTCCTAATTATGAATTTTGGTCACATTCGTATATATCACAAAGAATGTTTTCATATAGAGTAAAAATCGTTTTTATCTCATCATGTGGTTAGGCATGATAAATTATTTGGTAAATGAACAGCACTTTATTTTTTAACGAACATTGAATATTTATTAACACATTGTATGCGGTACACGTACTAGTACGTTTTCTGACGATTGATACTTGAGCCCATGTCACGTACTAGTACGGGTTAGTGTAACAAGAGGGTTTTTTGTATTTTCAAAAATAATGGTACACACAGGAAAACGAAGTGGATTGCTCTTGTCTTTCCTTTTTTATAATGTAAAAATGTTTATATATAATATAATTCGAAAAAATAAAAACTATATAGTACTATTTCTATTCGAGTTTTCATATTTAACCCTTTAGTGGGCCATGGAACGATTACTTCCTATCTACACGATCTTACAAAATACATCTGTGGGAAGCGTAAAATCCATTACAATATATTGGTCTTGTTATTGAAACGACGGGAAGACTGATTCCCGCTTCGGTTTCGCGCTATCATCATTTGTTCGATCGATTGAATAAAAGTAGCAGCTCTGTTTTGAAAGTTTGGAAACGTGGAGGGAGAGATAAATGGCCCACGAAAGGGTTCAGATACTTTTATAAATTTATCCAATAAAATTATATATTTTTTAGTTTACAACATTCTCATGGTTGTTATTTATATATTTCTATCTGTATATTTGTTTATATATTTCAATTTAAAATACGAAAAATTGGTTAAATATTTAAATAATTTTCGATCTATTGAGATTTAACTGAATAGCTAAATTTACGTGCAAATTTTCCCGCTCTCAATATAATTCCGCTGCGAAATATACCTGCACATAATTTGTTAACACTAAACAAACAATATTAATTTAAAAATAACGTTTAAGCATATCATTCTTTTCTAT
>CM063506.1:132418836-132446336 GCA_032207245.1 Pardosa pseudoannulata | reverse complement strand
AATGGAGTTGTTACCTTTCAAAGAAATGTTTTACATAAACTATTGTAAGCTTTAACGGATTAAGGCGGCACAGATACAATGAAGAACTACACAAGATGCACAGATACATTTATATAATAAATTTTATAAATATCAACAGGATGAAATTAGCTGGAGATTTCCATGGAAGAAAGATGAATGGAGGATAATTCTTGGAAGACCTTAAACCTACAAATTGCAGTCGAGCCAATAAAGAAGAAAAGAATGATATTTTTATGATAATATCATAACGTAAAGGGATAATGAAATGTATATTAACTTAAAAACATAAATAGTATTAATGCATAATGTAGATGTTATTGGTCGATATCTTAAAACTGTATATTTGGTTTGTGTTTATATACTGTCTAACAATGTATAATAATTTATATCAATGCAAATAAAATATTAAAAATGAATAATATTGAATGTGTAATTTATTGTGATATGGGCTAATTTTAAAAGCGTGAGTATAGAATATGTGCATATTTAACTTCTAAGTTTTTGAGTGCATATTTAAGGGTAAGAAAGAGACATTAGATTAAAAAATGACAATCCAGACCTGTCCAAGCATGTTCGAAGCTAAAATACGCTGGAGTCACTCCTCTTAGGTCATTGATAAGTAGCCGGGATAAGAGCAAGGGCGTTTTGATGTATGTCTTTGTTACACATGGATCTTAAATTTAATTCAAAGTTCACTACAGTTTTGGGTATTTGAGTTGTGTATGCAACCTTAAAACTTATTATTGAATTAACACATTAAAGGCGGGAGTCGTAGTACGAAAATAAAGATATATATATATGCAGATGATTTGCCATAAAAAGAAAAGTTGACTTGCTTCAAATGCGAGTTTTGCAATGCATCGCTTCACCGCGGCGAGTGTTATCAATATTATCCCACTCATAAAAAATACTAGATTCCTCTCATAAATATATACTTTAAAACATATTTTGCAATTAGTGTTTAGTTCTTTTTAATATTTCTTGTAGTATTAAGATTTTAAATACATTTTTTAAGTCTAAATTTGTTTATGGTTTGGTTTGGTTTTGGAGTGCTACGGTCTAATTTTTGCAACACAAAGGCTAATGAGACCGGGACCTACTGCTTAAAGCCGATTCCGAACGTCTACGAACATCCATGCCCTATAGGGATTAGAACCCACGAACTCCGGTTCGGAAGGCCAGTACTCTAACCGCTCGGCCATCGTTCGGCAATTTTCATTTTTTTTTAAACATTATACAAAATATCGCCTGCTAGGACGGATCTAGGACGGAAAACGCGGCGGAGCGGTCGCTGCGTTACCTAGCATACTTTCGTCAAGATATCGCGCCTTTAATGTGTTAATATACTTTATTGTAAGCAGTAAGTATCCAAATTTGTCTTACGTTTCTAAAAAAAGATGAAAAAAAATATTTGCTAGTTTATAATAGTTCTTCATTTCTATATATTTTTTATTAAAAAATACTCTAAAAACATTACTATTATTCATTATTTGTTTTTTTTAAATATAGTGCTCTAATCCAGTTGGTTACATTAATTGTTATTTTTTCTAATAAGATAAAGCATTACTTATAAATGTACTGAAAACAAAATGAAAATTACTTTTGTTGTAGAGATAAATTGTTTCGAAAACATCTATTTCTATGGAAACACAGCCGTAAGACACACTTGTTTATTATTTAGCACTTTTCGAACCAGAACTACAGCCTATAAAAGTTCAATTATAAAAAAAAACTATTTCAAAGATCTTCAAAGAATTTTTTTTTAATTTAGAAGAAATCAGCGAGAATTCTTCTTTCAATTAAAGACGAGAAATCGAATTTTTCTAGTTCTTCCTTTTAAAAGTATCTTTAAGTAAAAGATAATTGAACCCATTTCTTTTTTTTTCCTCTTTTATTAATATCTTTGCAAAGAATTTTGATAGCGTTAATGGTAAAGATAGGGGAAATATCGAAATGTAAAAGAATACGACTTAAATATCCATCTTCCATCATCTATTTCAATTATTCAGCATTTTCTTTATTTTATTCAAAATATAGCAAATTCAAATGTTAAATAAATTACAGTAGAACCTCGGTATAACGACCCCCTGTGGGACCTATATCATATGGTCATTGTAAATAAATGAAAAAATAATAAAAAACATTGAGCAAAGAAATGATGCAACAGTACATACCTAGAGAACACTTCTATTTATTTGCATTTCTATTACTGAATTTTTGAAAAAAAAGTCTGATTGACGCCTGTTTCAAGTTCATTTGGGAATTTTTCATTATCACTGATTCCATATCCGTAGATTTTGAAGGAAATCTTCAGAATTAAACTTTTCTTCAAAATATAGACGCATGGCTTTGATTGCATTGAAGGCTTCTTTTTCATTCACTTTTTCAAAAGCTTAGACGATTTATTCTCCGTCGTCGGAATCTAATTGAAGTTGCACCCCAGTACAATAATTTTGAAATAGCCCGCATGTTTATGAGTTCTGTGGACTAAAATCGGCGGTCGCTCTAACGAAAAATAATATGCTTGGGGTTGTTGTAATGGATCAAAATTAACATTATTCCTACGGTAAAATAAATGGGACTTTTTAAGATGGTCGTTCTAAAGAAGAGGTCGTTGCATCGTGGGGTCGTTAAAAAGAGGTTCTACTCTATAACAATATATAAATATACTAGCTGCTTCCCTCCTAGGTTTTGGTCTTGGTATTTAAAATTCAAAAATGAAAAGTCGTGTTTATTTAAGTTAATTTTTAGAATATATTACAGTAGTAAGTTTTTAATTATCAAAAATAAAGCAAATTAGTTTAAAAAATTGATAAGAATATTTTTATTTTATTTTTTCAAAAACTTAATTCTACATTTGGCAATTTATAGTACCCCACTGTTAAAAGAATATTACCTGCATATCTTGTACGATTATTTAAAGTTAATTAAGGTACATATGCAGACAGAAGTATCGAGGCACGATCTCACGAAAGTTAATGTAATATTTATATCTACGATCAATTTTTGCAACATGTGCGGTTCTAAACGACCTGTCTTACTTCTCAGAAAGGGACAGGTTGACCTCTCCATATTGTGTTCCTCTGGGATATGAGCTACCTGTTTACTATGTTACTTAGTACATAAAAGTCTTCGGATTTCATATATTCTGGAAACTGTTCTGTATCATAAGAAACTGTTGCCGGTAGTTTCGGTGAAACTCAAGGACAAAGGAGAAAAGCAACAGATTTCGGAGTTAATGATGAATGGGATGTTATTATGGTGGATAGGATTATTAGAGAGGGCAGAAGGTTTTTGGCCATGAGAAAGAGAGAAAGGAGAAAGAACGAGACATCAGAATAATTTGGACGGATGAACATCTTACCCTTTAACTACGAGAGAGTATATAAAAAGTTGTGTTTCAAGAATTCTGCCAGGTTCAAAGAAAGCTACAAATACTACAAATACAACATTGCACAAGTTAACTGCCGATTTGTCAAGGTCAAGGTCAAGGTAATTGGGTTAACGGAGTACCTAGCGAAGTGGAACGTCTTCACTTTAACCTCCGAACATGAAAAGATCAAAACATAAATTTAGGCCTCTATGCAAAAAGTAATCCAAACAAAAATTTAATACGCTTCAGCTCACAAGAGAGCGAGGAGGTGAGAACGTTCTCATAAAAAAATTATGAGTAACCAACGCGTTGTCTAATTAAGGAATAATTAGACTTTAACCTTGACAGTGACCATTAGGGATGGTTAACAGAGTTATACAGATTCTACAACATGTTGCTCAATAATTACATAGAAAGGTAAAACAATAAACAAAAATAGGGACTATAAGGAATGCAACTTGGTACAACAAATAAAAATTAGCAAAAGTGACAGCACTAACAAAAAGATATGTTTTTGGGTTTTATAAAATTTTTTAATTTTTATGAATCATTTTTTTAGTTTTTTTTTAAGTTTTTTTTATAACATAAAACAAGCCGATACATTACAATAACAAAAACCACATTCGGGCAGCATCACGTCACTTCCGTTGGAATGCCTTCATTCTCAGCAGAGTATGAGCTACTTCAGGATTTGATATTCGTTCAACAGACAGAAATGCAACAGAACGTTTATTATTCCTTTTATTTTTTTAGCTGTTGGTTTCAGAACTTTGTTTTCGATGGTCCAGCTCTCAGGCTCATTTAGTGATGTCAATACATTTTTATTAATATGATAAATTTTTGTAAATTTGACGTAGTGGACGTAGTAGCTGTATTTATTACCAATGTTTTCGTCTGTTTCATTTCAAAGAAACCCAAATTATCAATTAATTATCACTGATAATATTTTTCTCTAAAATAAATTTCGCTATGGTTTATCTTGCCCCTCCTATTTTTACATTTTATATGGTTTGGTTTGGTTTGGTTTAGGAGTGCTACTGTCTACTTTTTGCAACACGAGGGCTAATGACGGGGGACCTACTGCTCAAAGCCGATTCCGAGCGGCTGCGAACATCCATGCCAAAGTGGGATTCAAAGCCACGAACTCCGGTTCCGAAGGCCAGCACCCTAACCATTCGGCCATCGTTCGGCCATTTTATATGGAAAACAGTGTGTGTATACCATTGGTGACGGTTTTACCATGTGGTAGCCAATGGGCAAGAATGGTTCCAAAGTATCTCAATGCATGTCTTAAGAGGCGACTAAAATAGGGTTTGGTGTAGGGTTAACTACCCTACCCCGTAAAAAAAACTACTTGTAGAACCTCAATAGAGTGCAAAAACCGGCTCTAATCTACCCATACAACTCGGAATGAAAAATTAAAGACTGGTAGAGAGTTGTGCTGGACCGTGTGAGTTAGAGGAAGCGGGCTGTTGAGGCAACTAAGACCTGCAATAGGTTGTCACGCTATTAATCGAAGAAGAATAACACACACATACATACACACACACACACACATATATATATATATATATATATATATATATATATATATATATATATATATATATATATATATATATATATATATATATATATATATATATATATATATATATATATATATATATATATATATATATATATATATATATATATATATATATATATATATATATATATATATATATATATATATATATATATATATACATATATATATATATATATATATATATATATATATATATATATATATATATATATATATATATATATATATATATATATATATATATACATATATATATATACATATATATATATATATATATATATATATATATATATATATATATATACATATATATATATATACATATATATATATATATATATATATATATATATATATATATATATACATATATATATATATATATATATATATATATATATATATATATATATATACATATATATATATATATATATATATATATATATATATATATATATATATATATATATATATATATACATATATATATATATATATATATATATATATATATATATATATATATATATATATATATATATATATATATATATATATATATATATATATATACATATATATATATACATATATATATACATATATATATATATATATATATATATATATATATATATATATATATATATATATATATATATATATATATATATATATATATATATATATATACATATATATATACATATATATATATATATATATATATATATATATATATTATATATATATATATATATATATATATATATATATATATATATATATATATATATATATATATATATATATATATATATTATATATATATATATATATATATATATATATATATATATATATATATGCTTTTTGTAAGCTTTGGGAAAAAATAAGAAATATAAATATGTGACAGAAGTTTCTTTTTCAAACTGTAGACTTTGTGAAGTATTCATTAACATAAATATAGATTCACGGGTTTAAAAGTTCAAATAATTGTTTTAAACATACATTGAACAATATTATCTTTAAGTTATAAAACTTAGAAAGAGTTTATGTTATGAGTTTATATTACTACAAACACGAATAAAATTTTATTATTAGGTCAGTAAATCTACTGATTAAATTTTTAAATAAAAGGATGCAAAGTTCTAACTTAAATTTAATTGCTGCGAATTTATGTTTTAAAACTTAATACCGTTCCAATTTACCAATTTAGCCATTTTAAGAAGCAATGTGACTTCACAAATTAGTCACTATTCGTAATCCCAGATATCTTTCTAATTAAGATTTTGTCGCTCCTCTCCCTTTTCCATCACATCAAATTCAATTGTTGGGGTTGAAAAAGGATTGAATTTCGCGTTAGTAGGGATGGAAATTCAAGAAACACATTTTAGTACGTAATTATTCTTAAAATATGGCTTTTAAAATTTTCGCTAATGTTATTAAGTTTGAAATTAGCCCCAAGATTTATTATGGCATTATATGAAGGCAAATTATTTTATTATAAATAACTATTCTTATCTGAACATAGAACAGGTTACTATAGCAAGGTGTTGCTATGAGTAATGAAATAAATATCTCAATTACCTTCCATTAACCCTTTGTATCGCAACAACTCTGATCAGTATAATATTGCCGCATAAAAAAGCTTTGGCAACGATTTCGGTGACCGACTGGTCAGAGCACGAAATCCAGACCCAAACCTTGTGGGTACGGTGCGGTTGATTCAAAGTATAGATTTTTAATTTAAAAATGTTATTTATTGTTGCCTTATGTTCTTGAACATTCTAGATCATTTTTTATTATGTAAATTAGTTATTTCTCGAATATTCTGTTCGGGTATAAAAGCTGATACCCATTAGTTAAAGGCAACTTCTCGATCTTGTAAAGTTGCGGGTTGCCACTTTGCGTCAATAAATTCGTCTGTTAAGCTAAACGGTGTGTTCATTCTAATCTTGGTGACAATATTGTTATAAATATTACAAAATGAAATTAAGCGTTAAAAACTATTAAAAATATTAGATATATAAAAATAAGTAATTTTCTGAGTAAGGCATTTTCTGAGAACAGAGATATTATTCTTGTATATTATAGAGAAACTATAAATATTCGGAATTGCTCTTCAATTCGGATTTGGAGTGCAACGGTTTACTGTTGTTCTACACAAGACGTAATATAAACGGGATGTACTGTTTGAAACCGATTATGAATCTGAGTATCTATACCAGTAGTGGATATTCAAGTTTACGAACTCCGGTATCAAAAAGCAACATTCAACCCATTTGGTCATAGTTCAAGACTTAAATTATGTTAAAACATATTTATACATAAAGAATTTGAAACTAACCTTGTGAAAAATCTACTATTCGGTGAATCTAATTTTATTAAAAAATAGATGCCCCAAATAGTAGAGTTTTCTCAAGGGTAATTCAAACAAATTCAAAGGCAAATTCAAAGGGTAGAACAAATTCAAAGGCAATTTGAGAAATAAGTATTCGCCTCTTATCAGTCAATGAATAAAACTTTAATATGAAAATAGAGTTCAGTATCATCATTTGACAAAAAATCTAAGAAGAAAATCTATTCATTGCAAAGCTCCATAAATTTTTCTTTCAGAAATATTTGTACATATCCGTTAAGCAATGCATTTTGATATAAAGTCGGTAGATATTAATGAAAACATTTTTATATCTTTAACCCTTTAAAGGTCCCGATTAAAAATTCTTTTAGATTTAACGGCATTAAGTTAAAAAAGTTGTTTGTAAGCCTTATAAATAAGAAACATATGTAAAAAAAATTACATTCCTTTAGTAGGTGGAATTTTTTTTTTTTTTTGATGGGGAAGGGGTAATTGTGAAATCTTTCCCTTGTACAGCATGGATACAAGAGTTTCTTAAATTTAATTATATTGTAAGAACAATTATAACTATCACAAAAATGATGTAATAAATAGATAACTAAGCAATTTTTCATTGTTGCTTTGAGTAGGTGTTTTTATTTCAAATTATAAAGAGAAAAATCTAATTCGAGATTTTTCATGTAAAGAAATTTTAAACTAATGTATTTCAAAGAGAAAAATAAACTTTGCAAAATTCTATTATCTATTGCTACATAAAAGTGTCAATAAAATAGAAAATCGAAAAAAAAAATAGTTTCTAGGTTTTTAAAAAGAAGAGAAAAAAGTATTAACAGGTGGTTCCTCTGTGAAACAACTGCCCGTTAAAGGGTTAAGTAATGCGAGAAGCTTTAGAAAAATATTTGTTTAAAAAATATTTCAATTTTATTTTCAATTATTATTTTTAAATTTAATACATATTTTTTGACAACTTTACGAAATTTCCTGCAGAATAATTTTAATCAGTAGGATATTTTAAAGCTATTTTCTATCTACAAACTTCTTTAGAAATTTTATGCCAAGAAATTCAAAATATATATTCAGTTTAAGAATATTCTGCAACATTTTAAAATATCAATGTTCAAGTGCTGTTACATAATTGTCCGGCCATCTGCCAATTTTAAAAGCCATTTTCGAAATTGATCTTTTATTTCACTTTTTAATCAGAAAAGTAAGGAGGCAGATGATTTTAGTTTGAGAACATCATATTTCTCTCTTTTAAAGCAAGCAATCACAAAATCAATATAAGAAGAGCAAACGAGCATCTACCGCATTTACATGCTCTGCAAATACTGTTATGATGATACTTGGTGTTCAAGAATCATAAATATGTATATACAAAACATTTTGAGGGCTATGAAATTTAAATTTATATAACAAATTACCTCATTATACAGTTTCCAAATATCAGCACTTTTATAGTACCAAGGAAAAAATTCAAATGAAACTCCAAGCCTCAAAGGTTACATTATATAATAAACATTTAATATGACATAAAATTAGAATTTTATGTCAGAATATTATTTTATAATTATTAGAATTTTATCTTATTATTTTAAGGAACTAGCATATAGCCCATCATATTACGGGATTAGTAAAACTTTTAATATTACATAATTGTAAAGTGCCCTATGAGGCAGGTAAAAAAAATGGTTTGTTTTTTCGCTGAGAATTATTTGGTACACGCTCAATAATTTGTTTGTCTTCATACTCCTCTAAAGTCTTTCGATACTGTGAATGCAGTTTAGAATCCCGTTGAATTCATTTCGAAAGATAATTCAAAGTTTTCTTAGCTGCGTCGAAATTATAGTTATGTTCTTCCCATTCTTTTTGCCACAATAATTAATGAAAGTAAAGGAATGAAACTATCATTTCCACTACATCCTGGAGGTAGCTAGAATTTGTTGTTAATACCAGTGATCAAAATTTCATTGCAGCAAAAATAATCGATGATTAAATTTAAAATGATCACATATGTACCTAATCTATTATTTAAGCCAAATATGAAAGAAAATTATTTATGTAATATCTAAGTTCAGTGATAAAACGTATGAAAGTAATGCAGACGATATTTAAATAATTTAAAATAAGAAATGATTAAATGAGATAGTTACGGGAATGACCCCATATTGCTAGAAAAAATTGTTATTTTTACCTATTTATTATTTGATAAATTGATAAATTAAATCGCCTGCTCTTAACCAGGGAAAATAGGGCTTGAAATAATGGCATTAAATGTTAGAAAACGGGGTGGATGTCGAACGTTGCTAACCCTAACTGATCAAGAATCAAATATGGATGCCTGTATCCATTCCAGGTCCAACCACTTCCTAAATTCTAGGACAGACGAACAGATAACTTAGGCTATTATTATATAGGGGATTAGGATTTAAAGCATATAGAAGTTGAAAAGGAATGTCTCAAACTAAGGAGATCACAAATGAAATATAGAAAATAAAACATAAACATGCAACTGTGGTTTCCGTAATTAAACTTGTTGCACATCTCTGAATTAAAGAGAAAATTATTTACTTTTTTCATTGTAAAATAATGCTCGAAAATTTAGAGGAATATAATGCTAATCTACTGTAGACTGTACATTTCTTTTAATGTTCATCAAAATATAATATATAACTATTAAAATATTATCGGAAAATAGGTACGTCAGTAGAAGATTGTAAAAAATATTTGGATAGGTAATAATACGTCGATTCTTATCCTCTCTGCAAGTTACATAAGTTGAGGAGTAGTTACATTTTGTAGGTAATAAAATTTATGCTATTAGCTTTTGAAGATGGAAAGATGCTGTATGCTGTTGAAAAATGTAAACAAGCTTAATAATTCAATATTAACATAATATAATAATAACTGATATATTTAATAAAGCAATATATGCAAAAATTGTAGGAGTCTTTAAATGACTAACATATAGCCCTTCATATGACGGGATTAGTAGTTTTTTTTTATTTTCTAGAATTGTAAAGTACCCTATAAGACAGGTAAAAAAAATGGTTTGTTTTTTGGCTGAGAATTATCTGGTACACTCTCAATAATTTGTTTATCTTTACTGACCACGTGTTAGATACCAACTTGTCATAGTACGTGATAAGATGGATAGCAGAGGTTTTAATATTAACAGTGATTATTTGGCGGGATATATGAATGATGTCCAAAATTGAGCAAATCGATTGCAAACAGTGTGGTTATGTATGAAAAACAAAAAACAAAACAAAAAAAAACGAACAAACTTCTTAATTTTAAAAGATATTGTAACGCAATCTCTTTACTACCGGTGCGCTACGTTTTAGCGTGAGACCTGCCCGCCTACTTTTACTGGGGCAGGTACGTTCGTAAACTGTCGCTGGGATGCATATTACTTACAATAATTCCTCTGAAACCTCTTACAGACGAAACAAAATTTTTTTATTTGCACAAAATTAAGAAAAAAAAAACAATTAAAGAAAATGACATATCAAAATTGAGTCTCAGAGCCAGTCCTAGCTAAATATTTTAAAGTGACCGAGCATTGTCCTTTCTTTCCACATCAGCGCAGAGAGATGTTTTTCAGCTGGCGGCCCAATCTCGACTCCCCCAATCTCTCTTCTCTGCTGAACTCCAACAGCCCCCTTCCTTCTTCGGGGGGGGGGTTGTCTGGAAACTTGAGCCCTGCCGAAAAGGGCATACACTCCTCCTCCGAGAACCTGCAAAAACATCCACCAGTGCCTCCGAAAAACGTTATCAGCCCCCTTTGCTGACCGGCTTTTTATTTCTCCTAAGAAAAGCCGCGTGAAGGGCTCAAACGGGGCGATTCTGCCGATTTCATCCAGAGCACACAAAGTCGTGGGTGCAAATTCCTTACAGATATATTACTTAAACGCTAGATATTTATTAGTCCGTGAAAGAAACTCCTAGACTTATATGAAAAGAATTTGCTGTTAATACAGGTAATAAAATTTTTATTGCAACAAAAAAAAATCGATGATTAAATTTAAAATTATCACATATGTACCTAATATATTATTTAAGACAAATATAAAAGAAAATTATTTAAGCAGTATCTAAGTTCAGCGATAGAACGTATGAAAATAATGCAGACAACATTGAAATATATAAAAAATTTAAAATAAGAAATGATTAAATTAGATGGTTGAAGGAATTACGTCACAATACTAGAAAAAAATCTTATTTTTGTCTATTTATTATGTGACAAATTGATAAATTTAATCACCCGTTCTTAAAATGGGGCTTGAAATAATGGCATTGAATGCGAGAAAAGGGGGGAAGGGGTGGATTTGGAACGTTGCTACCCTTAAGTCATCAAGAATCCAATATAGATGCCTCTATCCATTCCAGGTACAGCCGCTTCATAAATTCGAGGACAGATGGACAGATAACTTAGACTATCAATACATAGGGAATAATGCTTTTTCTTTCTATTATTTTCACTTGCTTACGGCATTGTCTTCCGTATTAGCTTAAAGATGTTTATAATATTTTTAACTAAGGAAATCTTTCTTTCCTGTAAAATTCGATATTTGTAAAAATATAGTATTCTTTACTTTGACACATATATAATACACACATATACACACACACACACACACACACACATATATATATATATATATGTATATATATATATATATATATATATATATATATATATATATATATATATATATATATATATATATATATATATATATATATAATACATATATGTAGCTCATGAGTACACACATATATAGCGTATGATTAAAAATAGTTATCTAGGTAATTCCCAGCACAGTTTTTAGTTAGAAATGTTAATATTTTGAAACGCGTGAACTAAATAGTACGAGGCCTACTTGTTCACGGGGATTTTCAACGACATCAAATATGACTTCTACCAACGAAATTTGAATTTGTGGACTCCAGTACCAAAAGATAACACTCTACCGATTTAAAGCTACTATTTGGTGCACAAAGTTCGAGCTTTGATTAATTGGAAGCAAATCTTTAAAAATATCCTTCTAATTCTTTCCTGTGAAATTCGACATTTGTGAGAATATAGTATTCTTTACTGTGACACATATATAACACACATACAAGTACACATATGCATATCGTATGATTAAAAATAGATACCTAGATAAATCCCTGCTCAGATTTTAGTTAGAAATGTTAATATTTCCAACACGTGGACTAAATATTACTGGGTCTACTTGTTCAAGTTGATTTTCAACGACATCAAATATGACTTCTACCAACGAAATTTGAATTTGTGGACTCCAGTACCAAAAGATAACACTCTACCGATTTAAAGCTACTATTTGGTGCACAAAGTTCGAGCTTTGATTAATTGGAAGCAAATCTTCAAAAATATCTTTCTAATTTTTTCCTGTGAAATTTGACATTTGTGAGAATATAAATTCTTTACTTTGACACATATATAACACACATATAAGTACACATATGTATAGCTTATGATTAAAAATAGCTCCCCAGATAAATCCCTGCTCAGATTTCAGTTAGAAATGCTAATATTTCCTACAAGTGGACTAAATATTATTGGGTCTACTTTTTCAAGCTGATTTTGAACGGCATCAAACATGAATGCTAGCAATGAAATTTGAATTTGTGGACTCCAATACCAAATGATAACACTATACTGATTCAAAGATACTTATTGGTGCAGAAAGTTTGAATTTTGATTAATTGGAAAAGTATCTGTACCAGAGAATGGTTAATGGAGTAAGAGTTCATAGCAGTTCTAGATGGTTATCCAAAAATTTAAAACAAACAAAATTTATAAATTATTCTTCACTAATATGGTGTATGACCATATTTCTCATGTAATGCAGCTTGTATTCGTCTGAAAGTTATATCCAAAGAAGATCCGAATAATATTTAGCCGAATATTGTACCATTATTAATGGAGAATTTGTAAAAGTTCCGGAAGAGATTTTAGTGGAGGATACCAATTAAGGATTTAACGATATAATGTTAACAATAATAAATCCTTTCTTTTGAGGTTGGGAGACTAATCTTCCATTTCAGCCTCATATTCAAGAAATCCTTACTGGGCATGAAGAGTGACATTGTTATCCAGAAAAATTTCATCTTTTGTGGGTAATGAAGTTTGTATCATAGAATGGACCTGCTTTTTTAAGGTTCGTTAAAGCTTATCTATACTTCTAAGAAGGGATCCATATTTGCAGGGTTACGATTGGGGCATTTGAAAACTACGACACTGCTATACATATATGTCAGAAACATTTTCCATGTTTGGTAGGTAGGAGATAATCAGGATGACATGTTTTTACAGATGATGTCCAAACATACAACTATCTTACTGTAGGAAGAAGTATAAAAAATGATTCGCCTGGTCATATAATGATCTTCACTAATCAATTGATAATGTTGTGTGATTACGTCACTGTAGACAACGCTTGTCATTAATATATGTGACAAATAACCTAAGAATTTCTACTTTTTAGTAAATGTTTTGTTTATAAAGGTATCTCCTATGTGTAATTGCTTTCACTGCACAATACAGATGTCTATTGAGCTCTGGCTGCAGTTTTTTATTTTTAGATATTAAAATCCACTTTGATATTTGTCAATCACTAAGTTTTTCCATCTTCCCACTAATTTCCTTTACCGAACTATTACGTACCAATGACTTATACCAGGTCATACTGAGATAACACAAAGAGTTAAGACACCAGATACAAATGAGCAAAGACTTACCGTTTGACAAACTTTTGTTTATTTACAAATTTAATCTTTCACAAGCTTGTGACGCAAATACAATATATTCAATCTCAATATGGAGGCACCGTAAACCGCTGAAATATGGAAGCAACTCCTGCTGATGAAGCTATCTTTAAATGGACAAAATAGTTGAGCATTCCCTGCCTCTGCTGAAGGTCTCTTAGCTTCGTCTTTCCTCCGAAAGGGCCTTCAAATCTGCTCAACAAAAGATCCAAAAGCTGCTGTCGCCAAGACAAAAGAGGACTGATCCACGTTAGCCACCCCTCTTGTCCAATGGGGTCGAAAGGGTGGTCACTGACATCGCCCTCGTCCCTCGCTCAGTCTCCCGCTCTGGCGTTGTCCAGCAGTGGGACTCATTGTTACACGAACTTGTCTAGCTGCAAGGTGTGTTCAGCGTCAAGAGTCTACACACTGCATCTTTAGAAACTCTAAAGGCTGGACAATTCCGTCCTAGTTGCTATTGGTAGTTGGGCTTATACATTTTTAGCTCTTCAAAATTCTGTGATCTTTGACAATTTAACCCGATTTGGATTTAACAAAAATCCAAAAACATATACAAGTTATTTAAACCCATTTCCTATTCCTTCGATATATACATTTTATATTAAAAAGACTGTATAGGATTTATTTTAATACTTACAATTCGCATTCTTAAATGTACTTCTTATTTGCAGGTATTTTGACTCAGGTATTCAGACACGATCAACCATTTTTCAAAAATCTATACAAATTTTAAAATATGCAGATTATATTGAAATAATTTGCAGAACCTAGAAATCAGTAAGTGAAGCTTTTTCCGCACTCGAACCGGCAGCTAAAAATATTGGACTAACACAATAAACATAGAAAAAACAAAGTTTATGGCAGTAACACATAACAGGCTTGATGTACAACCATTGGAGATTACAGGTTTGAAAATGTTGAAAAATTCAAATATCTAGGCTCAATCATAACAAAAAATAATGATATTAAAACTGAAATTAGGAACAGATTAAATATGGAAAATAAATGTTATTACGCACTGAGAAATGACTTTAAATTAAAACACTTAAGCATAAAAACTAAAATTAATCTTTATGAAACTTTAGTAAAGCCAATAATTATGAATGGAAGCCAGTGTTGGACTATGAAGAAATCTGAGGAATATAAGCTATTAATATTTGAACGAAAAATACAAAGAAAAATATTTGGAGCTGTTAAAAAATTAATGTATGGAGAATCCGTTATAATCATTAACTATACTCTAAATTCGGACAACCAAATATTGTGAAAACTATAAAGATCTATCAATTAAGGTGGTTGGGACACATCTATAGATGCAATGACTTAAACCCAACAAAAAATGTTACATTTCAAAAGGTTGATGGAAAAAGGAAAAGAGGTATACCAAATACCAGGTGGATTGATATAGTTGAGAAAACGCTACATGAAATTGGAGTCAACCAGTGGAGAATAGTGGCGGTGGATGGCTCCAGATGGAAGAAACTTTTAGAGACAGCCTTGGCCTGTAGAAGGCTGTAGTGCTATAGAAAAAAAAGTTTTAGTTATTTTGATACTCCTTTGTAAGAAAGAAGGACAAAATTTAAATACAACATAATCAAATTCAAGGAATATTTATGAGTTCTCTGGAGTAGCAGAATATGTATCATAACGCATACTAGAAAAATGTATACATGAAGTAGAAGAGATAATATACATAAAATAAAAGAGAGTTAATGTAAATGTCATATAAAAAATAAACTATGTATGAAATATGCTTATTTGGGATATATGTTACAAGCAAAAAAATATCCTTCTCATTAAAAAAGGGAATTAATGCTCTTCCACTAATGAAGACTTTGACTTCTTTTAAGCTCAAAACACTGGAAAATTATTTAGGATTAAACATTTCGTTCTTAGCGAAGATAAAAATTGTGTTCTTTCTTTTTAAAGGCAATCTAATTCTATTAAAGAGGATTCCACGACTGAATCCAGGATAAAGAATTCTAAGTACATAATTCCGTTTGTAAATATCAAAGTTCGCAGTTGGATTAATTTTCTTTCACGCCATTGCCATGCGAAAAAATATTTCTGAAACACATATTACATTTTGTTTTCTCAGGTAAATACGTTATTAATTAGGAACGAATTCATTTGCAGTTTGTAAATAATTTTTTTTTATTCAAAATGAGAGAAATTGTTGCTAAATTAAGTTTTAAATAACTCAAATCTTAATTTTAATCACGGAGTTCAAACATTGCTTAAGGTAGGATGTATTATATAAAAAATGAATGCGGATATTACTTATATAACGTTTCTTATTAGAACAAAGGGAAAAATATCGGAACAGCAGCTGTGAAGCAGAATTACTTTTAAATCAATTTTTTTGCAATGCATCAGGTAGAATGGACAACTATTTTAACTATCAATATAGAGATCCACCAATCTTGTTTGAAGACACTTTAAGTGCCCAAAGTATGTTTGAGTATATAGTAACATATATAGTAGGCCCAAAATAGATTCATGGGAAAATGCCAGAAGATTAAAAGGAAAATATACTATCTACCGATAAATATTTGGACACCTGTGATAGAAAAGAAAAACTAACTTTATTCAAAATGAATAGTTGTTAGAGCCTCCGCGAGAGGCAATTACAGCGTGAACCATCCGGGGAATACTTTTCACAAGTCTCTGTATTACAGCTAGTGGTGTTGACTTCCACTCGGCTTGGAGTAGACATACAAGTTCTTTCACCAATTTTTGACGGGTAGTGCACCCCGTAATTTGACAATCCAACTCATCCCAGAGGTTCTAGATAAGGTTCAGGTCTGGGCTCTGGGCAGGCCAGTCCATTCAATGAACTCCATTGGAACCATACCAAGCCTTGGTTAACCTCGAAACATGACTACTGGCATTGTCGTCCTGAAAGTAACAGGGGTCCAACCCGTAAAACTGCCACAACGTATGAAGCACATTGTCATCCAAAATATTACAGTAGGCATCGGCGTTGAGTTTACCATGAATGGGGACCAAGGGTTCCAGTTCATACAAGGAGTAACACCTCCAGACCATAATTCCACCTCCGCTGAACGTGACTTTTGACACCATGCATTTTGGCAGATGCTCTCCAGGCAGACGCCAGACCCAGACCCTGCCATTCGAACGGTAAAAGATGAACCTTGATTCGTCACTCCAAAGAACCCGTTTCCACTGATCTAATGTTCAATTTCGATGTGCTTTGCACCACATTAACCGAGCAGCTCGGTTGAACTTTGCGATCAAAAACTTATGGGCAGCAGCACTACCATGAAAACCAAGCAGATGTGCTTCCTTACGGATGGTATTCATCGAAACAATACTCACGTATGCCTGTTGAAACTCCTCGCGGATGAGGGTCATCGGTTTAGTGCGGTTGTTCCGAATTTCTCTGGGCAGCACTCGTCGGTCTCTATCTCCCAGTTTTGTTAGTCTACAGACTCAGGCACATTCCGACAATCACCGCTCACCTTCCACTTCTTAATCACACAGGCCACTGTCAATTTTGGGTACTTCAGATCATTAGATATGTCCGTTAAGGATCGGCCACATTTGTGATACCCGATAATTATACCTTTCTCGAAATCAGAAAGCTCCGAACTGCACAGCATCTTGCATGCGACTAGTGCCGATGCTGTTTCCTACACGATGTGTACCGGCGGAGGCCGTGACGTACCACAGGACCGCAGATATCGTCATTTGCATAGGTGTCCAAATATTTATTTGTAGACAGTATCCATTCAGTTTGAAAATTCCCAGTTCTTATTAAGCAAGAAATTCTAAACACTCTTAGACATTAGGATAAATAGAGTGAGTACTTTACGTGTGAGTAATTTATAGTGAAATTTTAATGTTAATTATTGCTAACTCATTTCTAATTAAATGAATTTTACGTGAAGGTAAAATAATCACTTCAATTTACTACGATTATGAACTGTAAAGTTCCCAAAACATTCTGCTTAACGATAAGGTTTTGGGGAATTAAAACACTGTTGCATTTTAGGTTTAATATATTATATAGAGTATAACATCTGCAGAGTTCATGTATGTAATCTGAAAATATCCCTAAGGTTCATATATAATAAAAGTCATCTCAAAAGCTACAGATATAATGCAATCTATAAATGTCCTTTGAGATATGATACGTCGTAGTGAATCACAAAAACTGCTGAGTTAATGAATCTAGTTTGTAAATTTTCTTCTATTTGAGAAAGTAACTGTTTAAAAAAACACTTTTGCATTTTAGGTTTAATATATTATATAGAGTATCACAGCTGCAGAGTTCATGTATAAAGTCTAAAAATATCCCTAGGGTTCAGATATAATAAAAGTAATCTCAAACACTACAGATATAATGCAATCCATAAATGTCCCTTGAGCTATGATACGTCTTAGTGAATCACAAAAGCTGCTGATTTAATGAATTTAGTCTGTAAATTGTGTTCTGTTTGAGAAAGTAACTATTTAAAAAAACACTGTTGTATTTTAAATTTAATATATTATATAGAGTATCACAGCTGCAGTGTTCATGCATGTAGTCTGAAAATATCCCTAGGTTACATATATAATAAAAGTCATTTCAAAAGCTACAGATATATATTAAAATCCATATATGTCCCTTAAGCTATGTTACATCATAGTGAATCATAAAATCTGCTGAATTAATGAATATAGTGTGTAAATTCTTTTCTAGTTGAGAAAGTAACTGTTTAAAAAAACACTTTTGCATTTTAGGTTTAATATATTATATAGAGTATCACAGCTGCAGTGTTCATGTATATAGTCCTAGGGTTCAGATATAATTAAAGTCATTTCAAAAGCTACAGATATATATTAAAATCCATATATGTCCCTTAAGCTATGTTACATCATAGTGAATCATAAAATCTGCTGAATTAATGAATATAGTGTGTAAATTCTTTTCTAGTTGAGAAAGTGTTTAAAAAAAAACACTGTTGTATTTTAAATTTAATATATTATATAGAGTATCACAGCTGCAGAGTTCATGCATGTAGTCTGAAAATATCCCTAGGTTACATATATAATAAAAGTCATCACAAAAACTACAGATACAATGCATATCCATAAATGTCCGTTGAGATATGATACGTGTTAGTGAATTACAAAAGCTACTGATTTAATGAGTTTAGTCTGTAAATTCCCTTCTATTTGAGAAAGTGTTTAAAAAAAAACACTTTAAGCATTTTTGGTTTAATATATTTTATAGAGTATCACAGCTACAGAGTTCATGCTTATAGTCTGAAAATATCTCTAGGGTTCAGATATAATAAAAGTCATTTCAAAAGCGTGATCAATATAAAGCGTGCAATCCATAAATGTCCCTTAACCCTTGATTTGGTTACACCGGATATGTATATTTATAACTATTATATAACATATGTGTCAGTGTTCGCCACAACGGACATTAATTATCTCAAAAATGGAAAATGATATATGTTTTTGTTTATTTTACAGATATCCTAATGTCTATACAGACATTTTAAAATTACAGAAATTAAAATAAAAAAAATATTTGAAAAAACATCTTGTCAAATTAAGGGTTAAACTATGATACTTCATAATGAATCACAAAATCTGCTGAATTAATGAATCAAGTCTGTAAATTCTCTTCTATTTGAGTGAGAAAGTAAAATTTTCGAGTATGTTTGGGAACTATATTGAGTTGAAACAATTCTAATCTATCATTTAAATTTATGTCTAAACACTCCTTCACACAAGGTGTTGTACGTCACGTAACCTATACAATAAATGCATCCTAAAACTAAAATTTTAAACTCATCTTTAGTATTTCCAGTTGTATGAGAAGAATATGAATTTAAACTATAAAACTCATTAATTAAACATAACCCTTTATTAATTATAATTTTGCTTTTTATACTCTAAAGAGTTTGAGAAGATGAAAACTGCGTGTTGAAACTAATTGCATTTTAAGCAGTTAAAATGCAAATCTAATCCAAGTGTTTCTCCTGTGTTTAATTATATTAGCATTTGAATAAGGCATTCTTCAAGGAAAAGTAATCTTTTGTTTTACTATCCTGTTGCAGTCCACGGAAGAAGAAACCTTTTCATGGAATTTTTCAAGAGTAATTTTCATTTCAAGTAAAACAAACAAAGGTGGACTGTGACACTTTAAGCAAATCGTTGTGAATGATGATAGAAAAATATCATCTAATTATAGACTGTGTTTGAGAAGGAAAGGAAAAAATTTATTGATTGAATATGCAAACAAAGAATGTGGGAAACCGAATTATATTTGTAGAAATGAAATCTGGTTAAATAAGTTTAAGTCTTTATTTGCGATTTAATGTTTTACTTACTTTGTAGATAAGCTAAACAAAGTCCATTAATCTATTAATACTTTAATCCAATTGAAATTTTAATTAATGTTACAAACAAATCTGCATGATTAAATTTTGTTTAATACTATATTTGCATAACCACAATATATTATGGCTAGCTTAAAGAGGAATTTTATATAATTATAAAGAATTATTTATTCAATTCCGCAATCTATTTATTTGAAATTTCAATTTACAAATTTGACACTATTCAACAAGACATGTAATTCTTTAAAGATATTTGAAAAGAAATTATGCTGTTTATGTAATACTAATTTTAATCTAAAAAAATATATATTTCTTGTATCAATTTGAGGATAGTATATATTTTTTTTTAAATTTCAAAAGTATTTAGAAAAGCTTGCGAAATATTAAAGTTTAGTTTATGGTACCAAATAAAGGGATAAATGCATATAAAATTTTAAAAAATCATGAAAAATATTATTGCATAAAAGTGCAGTTTTTACTAAAGGTTTGATTAAAAGCAAAAATATTTACTAATATATCGCAAGTTATAGGGATAAATTCATTCAATCAACTGGAAAGGACTAAAAACTCAGCAGGTTCCTCACACATTTTACAGATGCATAATACAAATCACGAAATATATAAGTAGAAAGTAGTTGGGCATCAGTGACCAGGGTAATCAATTATGTCCTCCTCAAATAAATAGTTTCTGTTTTAATTCTTATTAAGGAACTTTAATTCTTATTATGCATATTTCTACCGAAGTCGCTTGAACCTGCTCCATCTGTTGGCTGTTTTTGAGTTACTGTTTTTTCTGTTTAAAAAAATCCCATGCACTAGCGATACTAAAACTGCAAATCGTTTTTTGTTTTGGTTATTTTTTCGGTTATTATGTATTTTTAAAGTTTCTACGGACTTTTTAATCACCCGGTACTTTATTTGCAGCTATTGATAGATTTAGCGAAGTGGTAAAGACACTATGAACCAATATTGTTTCGTGATAAAGACCATCATTTGATCATAACAATTCTTGATCGTACCATTTTCAAGTGTTTTCAGATCCTATATATTCCATATTATCACAAAATCATTTATATAGCTTTTTACCAAAATGATTAATTTAAGTAAATATATGAAAATATCCATGCTCGCCTGTAAATTTTAAGATTTATAATTTTTTTGAAAATTTCTAATGGCAAGGCAGGTTACATTTATAAAAATAACAATTGTGGAACAACTGTAGAAGTAACAAAAGTAACATTGACCGAAATCATTGCCTCAGGCGTTCTCTGGCTCTCTAATACAGGGTAGTCTAAATATATGGTATGTTTGAGTTCCGATCCTGGATTCAGTTAAAATTGGCAAGTGTTAAAAAGTACTTTCATTTTTCCACATGCATATTTGACAAGAAACTAAGATCCAAATAGACACTATGTAGCGCATCGGGTAAACTGTTTAATGAATCTTTGCAATTTATAAATATACCTATGCTTTAGAAACTAACAAATATTCCCAAATCATTGGGGGCATAAATTTTAAGTCTTTGTATTTATATATGAAAGACTAAACACTCTTTCACAAAATATGTAGTACATAATGGAAATTGCACAGTGGTAAATCCATGGCAAAATTTAAACGTTGAACTCACGTTTAGTTCATCCATTCTTATGACAAGACGCTAAATAATAAATATAATTCATTAATTCAGTATAACCTTTTAATGATTGTAATTTTATACGTTCCACTTTACAGCGGTTAGACAACATAAAATTAAACCGCTTGCTGAAACTAACTGCATTTTAAGCAGCTTGAATGCAAATATGATGAAAGTGTTTCTCTCTTTGTTAATTCTATTAGCATTTGAATAGGGCATTCTTCGAAGAAGAAAATCGTTTATCCTAATCCCCTGCTGCAATTTATGGAAATACAATTTTTTAAGTAAAATCTTTCACTTATTAATCTCATACTTAAGAAATACAAATAAAATGAATCTTCGACACTAGAAGCAATGAACTGCCAGTAATGATAGAAAAATGCTGTTTAATTAAAATACTTTCTATAAAGAAAATTAAAGAGTCGTTGATTTAATATACAAATAATGAATATGGTAAACTAATTTAAAGAAGTTATAACTGTTTAACCAAACTCTTTCCAAATCTCTATTCGTGATTTACTTATTCCTTATATCCCCTAAATAATAATTTTTTAAGTTATCTGTCCATCTGTCTTCGAATTTTTGAAGCGGTTTTACCTGGAATGGATAGAGGCATCCATATTGGAATTTTGATGACTTAGGGTTATCAAAATTCAAAGCGAGTAAAGCTTATCATCTACTATTCATCCCACTCTAAAATAAATTGGTGCAAACATGCTTCATATCTTAACGAAATATACTGTCTTCTTTAAAGCTTTCAAAATCGACCCCTTCAAAAATAATATATCTTTCTAGCATTATGACGTCATTCTTTCAACCATCCTATTTAATAATTTTTTATTTTAAATTATTTGAATATCGTCTGCATTATTTTCATACGTTTTATCACTGAACTTAGATATTACGTAAACAATTTTCTTTTATATTTGGCTTAAATAATAGATAAGGGTACATATGTGATAATTTAAAATTTAATCTCCGATTATTTTATGTTGCAATGAAAATTTTATCACCTGCATTAACGACAAATTCTGTCTAACTCTAGGGTGTAGTAGAAATGATTGTTCTATTCCTTTACTCCCATTAATTTCTGTGGCTAAAAGAATGGAGAATAACTCAGCGATAATTTCGAAGCAGCTAAGAAAACTTTGAATTATTTTTCTAAATGAATTCAACGTGATTGTGAATTGCATTCACAGTATAGGGAGACTTTAGATCAGTATCAGATAATTCTTAGCAGAAAACAAACCATTTTTTTTTACTTTCCTCATAGGGTACTCTGTATCAGATAATTCTTAGCAGAAAACAAACCATTTTTTTTTACTTTCCTCATAGGGTACTCTGAATAATTAACAATTTTACTAATCCCGTCATATTACAGGCCATATGCTAGTACATATATACTAATCGAATGCCATCAAGCTAATAATACATATTTTTAACAAAAGATTTTTAAAATATTTTATGAGCCATTTTGTAGAATTAAAAACATTCTACAATCTAAAAACTTTTGCTAGAAAATTTTTTATTAATTTTATGAGCAAGATTGTAAGATTTTGGCAAAATTTATACTTTGACTCATGATTATTCACTGGTATGAGACTACACTGAATACTAAATATAACGCAGTAATTCAGTTTAACTTTTTAATCATTGTAATTTTGTCCCTCACAACTCATAGCGGTTAGAGAACATTAAAACTGCGTACTGAAAGTAATTGCATTTTAATCAGTTTAAATGTAAACATGAACTTGTTTCTCTCCCCGTTATTTCTACTAGCATATGAATAAGGCATTCTTCGTAGAAGAAAATTTTTATTCTAATTTTCTGCTGCAAACTACGGAAGTATTATCTTTTCAACAAAAAAAATCTAGAAGTGTTTGTATCATATTGAAAAAATAAAAAAAAGAAAAAAAGAAAGCTGTGGTGCTCTAAACAAAAAGTTGCCAGTAAATATAGAAAAATGTTATTACTAATTATCAACACTGTTTATACATAAAATAAAAGAGTTTCCCATTTACTATACAAAAAACAATTGCAGAAAACTAAATCATATTTGAAGAAGGGATAATTTTTTAACCAAATTTAGTAGTCTCCATTCATAATTTACTTATTCTCTATACATGTTGAATGAATGCCATTAATCTAATAATACACTTGTATTCAATCAAGTATTTATTATTTTTCCCAGCAAATATTTTTGTAGAAATTTTGTTTATTGTAATATTTGAATATTTACGATAGCTCAATATCGTTATATTTTAGAAAAATATTCTCCAATCATTGTGTGCTGAATGCAATTTTAAATAACTACAACTTAGTATTTAAATATGTGAGATGAAATAATTTTTTGAACACTAATTGAATTAAAATTTAGACTTAAATCTATAGAAGACACTGATTATTAAATATACTCATTAATTCAGTATAACTTTTTAATAATTATAATTTTGTCTTTTTCACCTCATATCGGTTGGAGAACATTGAAAACGCATAGATAAATAATTGTATTTTAAGCAGTTTAAACGAAAATAGGGTGAGAGTGTTTTACTTGCTGCAAATTCTATTAGCATATGAATAAGACGGTCTTCGAAGAAGAGCACTTTAATTCTAATTTTCTGATGCAATCTTCCAAATCTATGCAATCAAATAATCTTGAATTGTTGTTTGTCTCATATTGAAGAAATGAATATACAAAAAATGCATGTAAAAACTAAATACTATTTGATAAATCTAAAACAGTTTAACCAAATTAAGTAGTGTCCATTTGTAATTTATTTACTCTTTCTCTATACATATATATCTTAAAGGAATGTCATTAATCTCACAACACTTTTATTCAATCAAATGTTTATTAATTGTTCTAGCACATTTCCCTGTCGAAGTTTTGTATATTATAAACTATATTAAAATGGGTTTTATGAAGCATTTTTAACGTTTTCGTGTTGTAAAGAATTTCAACTTTTTCTTATCGCGTAGGATGTCAAACGAACTACAACTTCTACTTCAAGCGGAGAAGGTTTCCGGTTTTGATTGGCATTCTGAAAATGTCGATGTATGATGAACCAGTGTTAAATGCTAACCAGTGATGGGCTATATTATAAATTTGTGATTAATTAAAGTATTTTAAAATTGAATAGGGGAGTGATATGTTCATGTTACGTGTGTTTTGCTAGTTAACAAATTAATAAAAATTGTCAATTCATGACAGCGTTTAAGATGATTCTATGATTAAGGTATTTTAACCCTTCCTCACATGGAAGAGTTTTTAAGATATATTATTAATTGCTGTATGCCACTGTATTATTAAATAAGAAATACACACGTAATACAGAAGTTACCAACACATAGAAAACAAATGAGTGTTATAAAAATCATTAACTATAACAGTTTTTTTGAAGATTTACACTGTGAAACACTGGTTTGAAATTAACATCTATACAAGCATTTTGAAATCCAAGCAATTACCTTAAGTTATACAAGCATTGAATATTACCAGGTTTAAGATATAAAGTTTAGAAATACTTATATTTTAGATATTGTTCACCAGATATTTAAATTACTATATAATCAAAGACAATTTTATTACTAGGTTACAAACTCTACTGATTAAATTTGAAAAGATATTAGCCGTAAATAAAAGGACACGAAGTCTTAATTTTGATTGCAGTGACCTGAAGCACATTTCTCCTGTAAAACTTAATATCGCTGACTTCCCAATTTAACATTGTAGCCATTTTAAGAAGATTTCCCAAATTAGTTTGGACTTTTAATACAACATATCTTTCTAATTAAGATTTTGCCGCTTCTCTTCCTTTTCCATTGCGTCACATTTAGTTCTAGGGGGTTGAAAAATAATTGAATTTTGCGTTAGTTGAATTGGAAATTCTAGAAACACATTCTCGTTTGATGTTATTTTCAGAAAACGTGCCTTTTAAAATCTTTCAAGGATTTTATTCCGTTTAGAATAATCTCCAGTCTTTACTTTGGCATAATATGAAATAACATAACATAGTATTCATAGAACTATTTTTTTCGTCTGGTCGTGGAACAGTTTACCAAATAAGATAATTGCAAAAAATAATAAAATTAAAGGGATGCATAAATTACATTTCATGAACTATGTGTACCCTCTCAACTCCAGATAATAGAAAAACATATTTCTTTAAATGCTACAAAATAGCAAATGAAACATGTAAAAATAAACTTAATACACAAAACAGACAGAAAATAAAGTGTTTTCTAAACAATATATTGCCGAATGATGGACGATTAGTCAGGGTGCTAGCCTTCGGTACCGGAGCTCGTGGGTTCGAATCCCATTGTGGCATGTATGTTCGTAGTCGTTCGGAATCATATTTAAGCTGTAGGTTCCGGTCTCATTAGCCCTCGTGTGCCTTAAGTAATTATGGACAACATAGAATAAAATCAATACGAAATTCAAAGATATTTAAAGAGCACACACTGTTACTTTTAATGATCTGTCTTTACCGACTGATATATCGCGGTTCTAACTGATAAGGTTCAAAACTGTACTAAACCCACGCTCTACTAAATAAAAATACTAGAACAGTGACGCATAACACAGTGTATAGAATGTACAATATCATTGTTCCAATATCTCATCATTTGTGAAATAGTTCTTGTAAAAGCCTGGATTAATCCGAGGAAGGTGATTTACTTGCTAAGGGATCCAATAGTCAAGCTGACATAACCAAGTGAAAAAAGTCTTGAACTATTTGTCTGGGGTCAGAATAAAGAGCCGTTACAAATTAACAAGATAATTTTCCTCTAATTTAACAGAACATAAAAAATGGCTAAGAGTATATTTATTGCTATTTTATTTTCAAAAACATGAAAATGGGTTACAAAAATTTTACTTTAGATTAAATCTTTCTTGGACACACAAATTTACTCAAGCACTAACTAATTGATTTTTATGTACCACGTAATTTTTAAGTAGCACGGACCCCTGGTGATCCACAGAAACTAGTTTATAAACCATTAGTATAGGACCTTCATATTGTCTTTAAAAAATAATAGTGCCTCCTACTTACATGCAGAAAAATTTCTTTAAACTCTTCTTCCATAGTAAACAGATTATTTTATTTAAGACCTGCTTGTGAAAATAATTTTTAAAGAGCATATTAAAAAAATATCTAGTATACCAAATATAAAAAAGTGCATGATATATCAAATTCTTCCCGAGCAAATTCGTAACTTCAAAGCCTTCAGTGATAATAATATATATATTATTAACTAATTAATTTTTATGTACAACGTACCCTCTCATAGATAACATGGACCCTTGGAGATCAGCAGAAACTAGTTTATAAACTACTAATATAGGAACTTCA
>CM063506.1:132408836-132413836 GCA_032207245.1 Pardosa pseudoannulata | reverse complement strand
GAGCAGCAGTAAGCGATGTTGATATGGCGGAAATTCTGAAGGAATTGCGTGATATTGTGTTATCCCTGAATGCTAAATCCAATCGAAACACACAAAAGAAGAATGTAATGTGCTGGAGATGCGGAGCCGAAGGACATATACAAAGAAGCTGCCAAGCTCGCCAAGATCAACGAGCTGATAATGTAACTAGAACCAAGAAACAGGAAAACTAGAACATGGCTGTCTCGTGGGGCGGAGATTGCCAGTTAATAGAGAGCCCCATTTTGAGGTTTTTCAAATTTCTTCAGAAAGTGGTGACGGAAATGGATTCTTTATTGAAGCCTATGTAAATAATTTATCCTGCCGGATGATCATCGACACAGGGGCCAATGTTACCATCATGAATGAAGATGTTGCTCAACAACTTAATGAGAAAATTATCTGGACGCCGCCATGCGTTACTCTCCAGACTGTTACCGGTGACAAAATTCCGATTATTGGCAAGATGAATATTAAAATAACATTTGGAAACAACTCGTACCTTCATACTGTGTATGTGGCAAAAATTACGGACAGTTTTATCCTCGGACTGGACTTTCTAAAGAAATACAATTTTATATTAGACTTTAAAGATAATTCTCTACAGTCTACGTCAGAAGATGTAACACTGTTCCGGAAAGAAGTTAGTGAAATCAAATCCTGCTATCGAATAATTGCTCCATTGGATTTCATCATACCAGCCAGGAAAGAATTAATATTGGAGGGCTATGTGACGAAGAGAAGAATTTTCGACTTGGACTCCTCGAATTTCCTAACTTCGGGAATTTTCCAAAAGGGGTTTTAGTAGCTTCAACACTCATAGATTTCTCAAAAGAAGCCATACCGGTGAGAATTGCCAACATAAGTGATAAACCGAAGATTATTAAGAAAGGTGAGGTGTTAGCCACATGTACCCCAGTGACTTGTGTGGAGCGAAGTTCTTTCCAAACATCAAACGTGTCCTCTGAAGATTTAACGAAGGACTTGCTAACAAAAACAGAATTAAGTAAGAAACAGAAAAGCGCTGTAGAGAAAATGCTTGGTGAATTTAGTGAACTATTTTCGAAGTCATCCGACGATTTGGGAAGAACAAAGTTAAAAAAACACCGAATCGACACAGGAAATCATGATCCTATTAAACAACATCCTCGAAGATTAGCCGAACGATGGCCGAATGGTTAGGGTGCTGGCCTTCGGAACCGGAGTTCGTGGGTTCGAATCCCACTGTGGCATGGATGTTTGTAGCCGTTCGGATTCGGCTTTAAGCTGTAGGTCCCGGTCTCATTAGCCCTCGTGTTGCAAAAAGTAGACCGTAGCGCTCCTAAAACCAAACCAAACCAAACCTCGAAGATTACCATTCTCCAAAGTAGAAGAAGTGAAAGATCTTTTAAATGATATGCAGGAGAAGGGCGTCATCGAACCTTCTACCAGTCCTTGGGCCTCTCCTATCGTCTTGGTCAAGAAAAAGGACGGTTCAACGAGATTCTGCGTGGACTACCGTCGCCTGAATAACATCACCAAGAAAGACAGTTACCCTCTTCCCCGAATCGACGACACCTTGGACACATTATCGGGAAATGTGTGGTTCTCTACACTTGATTTAAAGAGTGGCTATTGGCAAGTAGAGATGGATCCCGTAGATCGTGAAAAGACAGCATTCACGACTGGTGGCCAAGGACTTTGGCAATTTAAAGTTATGCCTTTTGGCCTATGCAACGCACCTGCTACTTTCGAGCGCCTAATGGAGACGGTGTTGAGAGGACTTTCTCCCGAAGCCTGTCTTGTTTACTTAGATGACATAATAATCGTGGGGCGAAGTTTTGAAGAACATCTTAAAAACCTGAGAAGGGTGCTAGAAAAGTTGAAAGAAGCCAATTTGAAGTTAAATCCAGCCAAATGTTATTTGTTTCGCAGCGAAGTAAGTTACCTTGGTCATATAATTTCCGCTGAGGGAGTAAGAACTGACCCCCGAAAAGTGGCAGCAGTTAAAGAATGGAGGCAACCTCAGAATGTGCACGAGTTGAGAAGCTTCTTAGGTCTCTGCACTTATTATAGAAGGTTTGTAAAAGGCTTTTCGTTAATCGCAAGACCACTTCATAGGTTGACCGAGAACAAACAACCATTTAAATGGTCTGAGGAATGCCAGGTAGCATTTGACAGCTTAAAAGAGGCTTTAACATCCGCACCTATATTGTCTTATCCGGATCCTGACAAACAGTTTATCTTAGATACAGATGCCAGCCATACCAGTCTGGGAGCAGTGCTATCTCAAGAAATCGATGGTCATGAACGTGTAATCGCTTATTGGAGTAAGTGCCTGTCGAAGACCGAGCGAAATTACTGTGTCACCAGAAAAGAATTGCTCGCCATTGTTAAAGCTATAGAGAATTTTCCGTTATGTTTACGGACGAAAATTCCTGCTGCGAACAGACCATGCATCTCTCACATGGCTTTTGAATTTCAAGAACCCAGAGGGACAGATAGCTAGGTGGATGCAGAAGCTGCAAGAGTACGACTTCGATATCCAACATCGCAGAGGATCCTCACATGGAAATGCAGACGCCTTGTCCAGGAGACCTTGTACAGGTAATTGTCGCTTTTGTTCTGCAGCTGAGATAAAATATGGGACAATAGAGCCGGTTGTGCGCCACCTCACAACGTCATCTACATCACGATTAGACTCTTGGAGTGATGAAGAAATTCGTGAAGCACAAATGAAGGACCCTGAAATAAAACCCATTATTGAATTCATGGAGTCGTCTAGTACAAGACCCAATTGGCAAGATATCTCTAGTTTAAGTCCTGGTGTCAAACGTTATTGGGCTCTCTGGGATTCTCTTCAATTTCGAAACGGCGTCCTGTATAGAAAATGGGAATCCGACGACGGCAAAACATCGAGATCGCAGCTAGTACTCCCACGATCGCGAATACCAGACGTGCTAAAGGAGTTACACAATAGTTCAACAAGTGGACATTTCGGAGTTATGAAAACCATCCAGAGAGTTCGAGAGAGGTTTTATTGGAACAACATAAGAACTGATGTCGAAAAATGGTGCAAATCCTGCGATGCCTGTGGAGCGCGTAAAGGACCCACTAGACGCAGTCGAGGAAAGTTACATCTGTATAATGTAGGGGCACCATTCGAAAGAATAGCATTCGACATCTTGGGACCTCTTCCACGGACAGCGGACAATAACCGATACATTTTGTCTGTCATGGATTATTTCACGAAGTGGCCTGAGGCATACCCGATTCCCGATCAGGAAGCGACAACTGTTGCAGAAGTTTTAGTGGCAAATTGGATTTCTAGGTTCGGGTTGCCCCTTCAACTTCATTCAGATCAAGGGAGGAATTTCATTTCTGCTGTCTGCCAAGAACTTTGTAAAATCCTGGGAATCGATAAAACACGAACAACCCCTCTACATCCGCAATCGGATGGCATGGTGGAGAGATTCAATCGAACAATCCTAAATAGTCTTTCTCACCTCGTTTCGAAGAATCAACAAGACTGGGATCAGAAACTACCGTTATTTTTGCTGGCCTACAGGAGTGCCGTCCATGAAACCACCGGTTGTACACCCTCACAGATGCTCTTCGGTTGTGAGCTCCGTCTCCCCTGTGATCTTGTATTCAGACGTCCACCGGATGCGCCTTCTTCGCCTGAAGCTTATGTTGAAAATCTGCAGGCGCGGTTAGAAGACGTTCATCAGTTTGCCCGAGGTCGGATCAACATCGCGACGGACAAAATGAAGACCAGATACGACGCAAGAGCTACAAGACATGAATTCAACGAAGGTGACAAGGTTTGGTTTTGGAACCCACACAGACGTAAAGGACTTTCTCCAAAGCTTCAAACTTCGTGGGAAGGACCTTATACAGTTTTAAAAAGACTGAACGACGTCGTGGTTCGAATCCGTAAATCAACGAATGCTAAGCCTAGGATTGTTCATTTTGATCGTCTAGCACCATACTATGGTAACATTACTTAGTTTAATTAATAATTGGCACTATGGTTTCGTGACCTTCAACTTTTATTTATTTTTTTATTTGTAAATAGTTCTGTAAATAGTTGTTTAGTTTCTGTTATTTATTCTGTTATTGATTTATTGTAATTTAAATTTATTATTCCATTTATGTTTTGTAAGTATTGTATTTGTGAGTATCGTAAGTTGCTTTCTGCTCAAGTGCACTGCCCGAGACGTGCAGTCTTTGAGGAGGGAGCAATGTTACGAATTTGCGAAAATTGCTTGAGTTTAGCATGGGACTCTATGGGTATCTCGCCAAATTGGCGAGATATAGGCTCGTTGGCGATGGATTTGGCAACCTATTTTTGTCGCCAAGTTCATCGCCAAGTTCGTCGCCAAGTATCGCCAAGTGTCGCCAAATGTCGCCAAGTGTAGCGTCACGTGGCCACTTCCGGTTCCGGCTTCTGGAGTGTTCTGGCAGTTTCTGTGAGCCTATATAAGGCAGACGGAGTCCCATGCAGGGAGAGTCGTTAAGAGAATATCTCGGTCTAAGAGGAGTACGCACGGTGTGTTGTGCTTGATGCGGAAAGTCTTGCGTGAGCCGACGGCATTGGGCTCAAAATTGTTCCGCGGAGATTTCGACGTTGTATTTCTTCCAATAAAGTATTTGTCTTCGTGCTGCAGTCTTGCTTGCTTGTAAAGTCCATTCAATCCCCGAACCCAGTCTTGGAAGTTCGTAACAATATATATATATATATATATATATATATATATATATATATATTATATATATAAATATATATATATATATATATATATATATATATGTACAAATATATATATTATATATATATATATATATATATTATATATAATATATATATATATATATATATATATATTATATGTATGTATATATATATATATATTATATATATATATATATATATTATTATATATATATGTATATTATATATATACAAATAGATATATAATATAAAATTATATTATATAATA
>CM063506.1:132385729-132398229 GCA_032207245.1 Pardosa pseudoannulata | reverse complement strand
TATATATATATATATATATATATATATATATATATATATATATATATATTATATATATATATATATATATATATATATATATATATATATATATGGGATATTGTATTTTCTCTTTTCTTCTTCATTATTTTATTAAAAAAAATTTTTGTCACAACGTGCGACTAAGATATAGAATAGATATAATTATACTGTTTTACGAGACGTTTACGAGACAAATAATGCATTATGCAACGTTAAATGAAAGCCTGGCTTTAAGTCCGGCAATTTTATACACTCTAAATCCTTTAGAAGAACGAATAATTTAGATTCATTTTTTTAAATATATATCTCTTCAAACAACAATTTCTTTCAGTTTCTTGCACTGTGGAAAGAGCCCATAGTTTCGGAGTTATTTATCTTTCTATACTGCATCATGATGTTACTAAAGGTAACCTAAACGAAAGATTTGATCCTTGGATTTCAACTAAAATATGCATTTTGACCAAGCCGGAATCAATTTTGAGTATTTTGACAAGATGTCTAAACTTGCGTTTATAGTACGTTGCGTACATGCTTTTATCTTTCATAAAGTCATATAAAGGAAACGTTTTGTATTTAGAAGATATTAATCTAGTTGTAGTCCTTATTTTTGGGATTGCAATATGCACTCTGTATAATCAAACATTTAAGCATAACACTTACCATTATTAAAAAATGAGTGGTTCTATCACATTAAAATGCTGTTTTTAGGACGGTTTTAATATGTGATTTAATTTTGCAAGACTTGAAATCTGCTTAAAGAATTAAAAATATAATTGTGGTGTAATATTAATGCTGATATTTACTTTTTCGTTTCTCTAAAGTTTAATTCAGAATACTGATCAAGTTAATTTAGATTTTTTTTCAATTAAAACATAAAAGGTAATTTAGTTTTAGTCCCAAAATTTATACCTCATTATAATTCTAAAAGAAATTGTAATATATACTATTTTAACTCTCATAAAAATTCATTTATTTAAGTTAAAAGTGCAAAATGTTGAATTCATTCAAATTTGAATCATTGAAATCTATGCTAACCTGAAAACAAATGTTATAACATAGTATCTATTCATTTTCTATTCTATTCCCACAACTTTCAGTAAAAAACGTGTAAACGAATGTTTATTACGTTAAAAATATTTTGTACGATTAGAATTCTTTTATTTTACTCTTTCGGATAAAAAACAGAAATTTAACATATCTTATTATAATTTCAAATTAATAAACAACTTTTAGCCTTTAACAATTATAATAATATGAAAATATGAGTAAATGATGTTGATTAAAAGAAAAGATGTCGTTATAAAGCGTTAATCGTGGTAAGATTCCCGACCGTGTATATACAGAAGGAAATGTATATATTTCCGATCAGATACTCCGAGTTTTCAAAATGTACACTAGACCTGATGGAAGTTTTCAACCCTTGTGTTTGACAGCTTGTTCGTTGACACATTTGAAAACCCTCATTATGTTATGACTTTTAAGTCCTCTTTTAATTTCCTCAAAACCATTTAATCATCCTTTTACATTGTTTAATTCATGACAGTTTAAATTTTTGTGAAGATTTTTGTGAACTTTGGTCCAAAGAGCAAAATAACTCTAACTGTTATTATAGTACTACATACAGTTTATTATAATACTACAAACATTCGTTTACGCAAGCTGAAAGAAGAAATATTGCAAGCTTCATGAGAACAGAATGTTGTTGACATGCCCTCGTTTGCAGGCATCACATTCATATTTTTTTGGCGTACATTCCATGTGGTAAAATAAATGTTGTGTTTAAAGTGTTGCAAACTAACATTTGTATTTCCTAAGCTAAAAATATTTTACTTCTTGCATATAAGTTTCATGCACTCAGTCGATCTAAGAATAAAAAGGGCATTTGCTATTCGGCACTGGAGATCGTGGATTCAAATCTCACAGATTCCAATGATCGTAACCATTTGGAATCTGCTCTAAGCCGTACGTTTTGTTTATGTTATCTTTCATGTAGTAAAACAGTAGACTATAGTGCTCCAAACCACCCATCATACAAGCAGTAAGGCAAAGGTACTATGCAATATTTCTTTTAATGTTCAGACTAAATGAATGTGTATATAAATACACATTTTTCATAAAAGACAGAATTTAAAACTATTCCCATTGTCAATTGGTTTTGGTTTATCAAGATCAGTGCCAGACGACTCAAAAATTTAAGGTTATATGCTATTTTTATGCTTGACGTGTGCATTTTACATTTTGCATATCACTTCTATTTTATAGATATAATAACAAAAACGATACTTTTTAATAATTAGCTTATTTTAGCATTTGTGAAAATACACCAAGAAAGATGAATGTGATGAATGGAGGTTAGGTTGTGACACCAAAATTCTTGAAGCATATAATATTTGATCCTTTACATCTACGTCAACGGACGATTAATCGTATGATGATAATTGTGAATGATTAGCATATTTGTATTCTTTGGAATCAAATTATAATTTTTTTACAAATCTTACTATAATTTAAAGTTCGGAAACATTTAAACTGTTAATGACAAAAATAATATGATAAGATGGTAACAGATTGTGGATTAAATGGAAACATGACGTTAAATATCGTTAATACGTGGTTGTTTTTTCACCGTTTACATGCTGAAAACAAAATGTATATATATCTGACTCTGTATTAATGTATGATTATTTAGTCTCAAAATCTCAAGGTGTACCTTATACCTCCTACAAGTATTTAACCTTGGTGTGGAACACCATGTACATACGTTTTCGACAGGCATAAAAAAAATTCGCTACGTTGACATGTGATTTAACGTCATCTATCCATTTTTCCCAAAATTATTCTTTAAGTATATTTAATTTTTTAAAAGTTTATATTTTCTGAATTTTGAATGTTCGTAAGATACGTAAAATTTAAGATTTTTATTGAATCTAGAAGAATAAAAAATTTCTAGAAATGCATGGTTGTTATAGTACTACAGAAATTCGTTTACTTAGAATGAAAATAGAATATAACATGCTTTAGGAGAAAAGAATGTTGTTGGCATATCTTCGTCAACAGACATCACATTCATCTTTATTAGAAAACATTTTCATATAGTAAAAGAAGTGTTTACGTTCCAGGGGGAAAGTCATTTTACTTCTTTCATATTAGGTTCATCCAAGCGATAAGAGAGATATATTAGACTATATATCTTTAATTATTCTGCCTAAATAAATGCTTATATAATCCTACATTATTTAGCAAAAAGGTAGAAAATTCTAAACAATATATGTTTAAAATGTCATTGGCTTTAGTAAAACAAATAAAAAAAATTCAGTTCTTAAAGTTTGTATGAAAGAAAGAGTATTTTATGGAAGTATTTTTTACATTACAAATATAACTTCTTCATTATAGATATAATGACAATATGTTTTTATTGCATTTTTAGCTTTATTTAACATTTGGAAAGTACATCAAGAGAGATAAATGAGATGATTGTAGGCAAAGAAATATGAATAACATTTTTATATTTCATGAAGCATGTAATATTTTCTCTTTTTATTCTATGTAAACGAATGTCTGTTGTATTATACTAAATGCGCTTGAGTAGGATTAGTTTTGGTGATAAAAGAATCAATTTCACAAGTATACAAGAATTTCATATTTGGAAAATTTAAACTTTTAATGAATTGAATAACATGAAAGGATAATTCGATAACTTTGATTAAATGAAAATATGACGTAAAATATCGTTAATCGTGGTGGGTTATTCGACCGTTTAAATGGCTACAGGAGAAAATGTATAGATATTAGACTCAGTATTGTTATGTGATTTCGAATTCCCAAGAACCTTCTAGTTTCACCCTGGTGGACACCTTGGGTATTCATTTTCTCAAATATTCAGAAAGCCCACTATTTCTCTTGCCATATTACTCCCTTTTTCTTTTGTTTTTCATAACGTCTAATTATTCTTTTATGTTATTTAATGTATTATAAGTTGACATTTTTCGAATTTTAGATATTAGTGAGCATTGTAAAATTTATGCTTTGATCTCAAATATTAAACAATTCTAGAGGTGCACAGTTGTTATACTACTAACAAACTATTCCTTGAATAGACTAAAAATAGAAATATTACACTCATCATGAGAAAATAAATGATGTTGATGTATCCTTGTCTGCAGTCATCACATTAATCTTTCTTGGCATACTTTCCAATAGTAAAATAAGGGTTATTTTTCAAAAGTTGTGGTAAAAAAGTGATGTGTTTCCCATACGATCAATCACTTAAATCTTACGTAAGGTTTATCCAATTGGTAAGACTAGGATAATAGACTTAATTTCTTTTATTACTCTGTCTAAATAAATGCATATATAGGCATACATTTGCATAAAAGATAGAAATTCTAAAAATAAAATATATTTGAAATGTCATTAGTTTTACAAAAAATAAAAGCAAGATTATTCAATTCTTAAGGTTGGCATGAATCAAGGAGTCTTTTGTGGATACTTGAAGTGTGCATTTACATTTTAAATATCATTTCTATTTTACAGATATAGTTAGCTTTTTTCATTATTTAGCATATTTTATCATTTAGAAGTCCGCCAAAAGTTTATGTATAGATATCATTTTTATGAATCATGTAATATTTCCTCTTTTTAGTACGTAAAATATTTTATTAATTGTGCATGATCAGAATTTGATACTTCGTTATCAAAGTATTTATGAATCATGTATTTCCTCTTTTCAGTTTACGTAAACATATATCTGGCCTATAATAATACATGTGCATGATCAGAATTATATTATATTTCGTGAGCAAAGTATTTTCTATGAATCATGTAGTATTTCCTCTTTTCTGTCTACGTAAACATATATTTGTCCTATAATAATACATGTGCATGATCAGAATTGTATTAAACTTCATGTTCAAATTATTTTCTATGAAACATGTAATATTTCCTCTTTTCAGTCTACGTAAACATATATGTGTCCTATAATAATACTTGTGCATGATTAAGATTGTACTATACTTCTTGATCAGAGTATTTTCTATGAAGCATGTAATCTTTCCTCTTTTCAGTCTACGTAAACATATATTTGTCCTATAATAATACATGTGCATGATCAGAATTGTATTATTCTTCGTGATCAAAGTATTTTTTTTTATGAAGAATGTAATATTTCCTCTTTTCAGTCTGCGTAAACATATATTTGTCTTATAATAATACATGTTCATGATTACAATTGTATGATACTTTGTGATCAAAGTATTTCCAATGAAACATGTAATATTTCCTCTTTTCAGTCTACGTAAACATATATTTGTCCTATAATAATACATGTGCATAATTAGAATCGTATTATACTTCGTCATCATAAAGTATAAATTTCACATATATTACTAGAATTTCAAATTCTTAATATTCAAATTTTTATTGATTAAAATAATATGAAAAATATTTCAATAATTTGAAGAAATGAAAAGAGGGTGTTAAATGGCATTTCACATAGTGTGTTTTGTGGATAGAATAAGATAAAAATGTATATATAGGGTGACTCAGCAGTGATGTATTTCTAGAATAGAGTAATTTATGTCTACACCTAGATGTCTCCTAATCACATAGAATACTTGGTTGGAAATTTTCATATTTATTGCCTAACGCTTCAAAAACACGCCACATGCAACGCTGATTAACGCTATTTTCATTTCTAAAAAATCATTCAACTATTGTTTCATATTATTTTAATTTAGAAAAGTTTAAATTTTCTTTTTCCAGTTTTTTAAAACTTTATTTTTGTTTCAAAGTCTTTTTATGTAATCAAATTCATCTTGTTTAATTAAACGTTTAAATATTTATAATTTTTAAATTGCAGAAAGATATGTAAAAATTTATACACTGATTCTAAAGAAGAACATAATTATAACCATCAACAACTATTAAAACACACAAAACTTTCACTAGAACAGGTTGAAAAGAGGAATTATAACACACATCGTGAACAAAAAATTTTGGACACATCCTTGTCTACAACCATCGCATTCATCTTTCTTTGCATACTTCTAAATGCTGTAATAAGTTTTTGTTTCCCAAGGGAAAAATCATTTTCTTCTATCATATTAGGTACATTAAAGCGGAAAAAAATTGAGAGACCATCATTTATGTTTTTAGACTAAATATTTGGGTCTCGGCAATGCACATAATATTAATTTTTACCATTTTATTTTCTAGTTGGATATCATTGTCTAATTCTCCAACATAATTTAGAATTGCTCTCTAAATTTGTATAATAACTCGACTCCTTAGATAAAATTCTTAATGAGGAGGTAGGTATGTTATACGATTTCTCAAGTGACTTGTAGAGGCTTTAGAACTTTTCATTAGAGCACTGTGCATAACTTCTAGAAAGTCTTTTTTAGTAATTTGAATATTTTTCTTTAATATTAAGGTCATTTTTAGATTGTATATACATTACGCTTTCATCTTTCACTATAGGAACTGATCATGTGGTCCTACCATCCAACTCTCCGTGTCTTGAAGCTCAGTAAGGTAAATTTTATTCTAAATAAACGTCTGTGAAAATTTGTAAAATATAAATATTCCCAATAATTGCACATAAATTCTTCAGAGAACCGTACGAAACTGTTTGAAACCATATTTCTGGAATACAAATTTTCTGTTTATTTAATATTAGATTCATTTATTAAGTGTCGTATACACATTTTCTTATGTAGCCATAAATAGTAATATTAAAAATTCTGATATTAATAACAGTATTTTGAAATATCAAGCATATATCTCCTAAGTTCCAAAATATAATATTTAAATGAACGAAAACTAAAATAATATATACACTTTCCTTTAAACTGAATTCTTTATTTCTTCTTATCTAATTACATAACTGAATTAAGATGTTCACGGCCTCTTAGGTAACCCAACTGCAATCCATTCCTTTTAAAACCCCATTCAAAATCTTACATCATGCATGAGGAACTTTTAATCTTCTCCAGCAAATAGAAACATTGCTCAATGGTGCGATTAAAACGTATCTTTTGAAATTCCCAGATTTAAGGGGTTTTCAATAGAAAACTCCAACGTGGCTTGCAAACACACACCGTAAAGATGCTTGGAATATTTTAACGGCAGCTTGTTATTTTATTTCTACTTCAGAAATAATATGCATAATTTAAGAGATACATCTGCTATCGAATATTTAATTCATAAGACTTTTATTTGCAGTTCATCTAAGTCACACTTTCTTAACTCTGATTTATACTTCAAACATTTTGTTTTATCTCGAGATTTCAATTTTTATGGAAAACGTGAAAAATAGATTTGAGGGAACCAAAGTTATAAAACTTTTATAATATCTATAATAATTTCTCTGATTTATAGCTGTTATAGAATAGAGGATTATTATAGGTTTGATGGAACCGAACTTATAAAATTTTATAATATCTATAAGAATTTCTCTGCCTTATAGATGTTATAAAATAAAGAATTATTATAGATTTCAAACATTTTGTTTTATCTCGATGTTGGGATTCTTATGGAAAACGGGAAAAATAGATTTGCCGGAACCAAAGTTATAAAATTTTATATGTATAAGAATTTCTCTGACTTACAGATGTTATAAAATAGAGGATTATTATAGATTTGCTGGAACCTCAATGGTGCGATTAAAACTTATCTTTTGAAATTCCCAGATTTAAGGGTTTTTAATAGAAAACTCCAACGTGGCTTGCAAACACACAACGTAAAGATGCTTAGAATATTTTAACGGCAGCTTGTTATTTTATTTCTACTTCAGAAATAATATGCATAACTTAAGAAATACATCTGTTATCGAATATTTAATTCATAAGACTTTTATTTGCAGTTCCTCTAAGTCACATTTCCTTAAATCTGATTCATACTTCAAACATTTTTTTTATCTCAAGGTTGGGATTCTTATGAAAAACTTGAAAAATAGATTTGTAGGAATCAAACTTATAAAACTTTTATAATATCTATAAGAATTTCTATGATGTATAGCCGTTATAGAATAGAGGATTATTACAGATTTGTCGGAACCAAAGTTATAAAATTTATAATATCTATAAGAATTTTTCTGACTTATGTTATAAAATAAAGGATTGTTATAGATTTGCCCAAACAAATCTTATAAAACTTTTATAATATCTATAAGAATTTCTCTGACTTATAGATGTTATAAAACAGAGGATTATTATAGATTTGCTGTAACCTCAATGGTAAAACATATCTTTTGAAATTCCCAGATTTAAGGGTTTTCAATAGAAAACTCCAACGTGGCTTGCAAACACATACCGTGAAGATGCTTGGAGTATTTTAACTGCAGCTTGTTATTTTATTTCTACTTCAGAAATAATATGCTTAATTTAAGAGATACATCTGTTATCGAATATTAATTCATAAGACTCTTTATTTGCAGTTTTACTGAGTCACAATTTCTTAACCCTGAATCATACTTCAAACATTTTGTTTTATACCGAGGTTCAAATTTTTATGGTAAATGTGAAAAATAGATTTGAGGGAACCAAACTTATAAAACTTTTATAATATCTATAAGAATTTCTCTGATTTATAGTTGTTATAGAAGAGAAGATTATTATAGGTTTGCTGGAACCAAACTTATAAAATTTTATAATATCTATAAGAATTTCTCTGTCTTATAGATGTTATAATATAGAGAATTATTATAGAGTGCACATTGCAATCAAAACATGAATTGTACCGCCATGGCATTGAACAATTGTAAATTTTAAAATAATCAGCAAAAATTCTAACAAATTTTAAGTTATGCAAGTGTATCGATGTACCTTCCCAAGATGGTCAACACGTGCGCACACAGATGTGGAGTAAATTTCTAAGAAGAATTTAGATTCAGCTGTTAACTTGGAGTTTTAATGGGAACCCATGTGGATGATTTATAGCTGATGGAGTGGCACAAGTGTAACGGTCAAGCTGAGGAACGGATGCAGCCATGAGAAATGGGAAGAGGGGCTAGGCAATAATGTCAACTTTCACCAAAAGGGTCCATTTTAATGAACCCACCTGCACAATTGAAGGGAGTGTAGATGTGTGAAAATTTCATCAACAAGTGATTGGGAAAGAGAAAAAAAGGGGCGTTGAACTGAGGTGTAAAGTTGTGGAAGAAAAGTGGGAAAAGGAGTCGAGGTCGGAGTTGTAGAGAGAACGGGTGCATCCAGATCCCATTAACAAACCAAAGAGCCCGAGCCAGCAATCCCGATAGCACATCTGACAAAGGGACGACCACTAAACCAGCACCAACGTCCAGCAAAGTAACTACCACTACGCTTGTACCGACGTCCAGCAAACGACCTTTACGCCCTCAGGCCCGCACGGAGGCGTTCAGCCTGCTTACAGCCCCAGCCTGCTTTCCTGTAATTACTGGAGGTATACCGACTTAATATTCATGATTGTTAACTAGGTATAACATTTTGATAAGGAATACTCTTTCAAGAATATTGATGAATATTAAAACGAAATAATTGCATGTCATATATATTAATCAAGTCATGTATTAATCTGTAAATAATGTATATAATTAATATAAAGGTATTACCTTTAATTCCATAGGATTATACTGTATAACCTTTGAAAACGAACACTGGTGTTTGTGTTGTAATATTACAACAACAAGATATATACGTAGTACGTCAGTAGAGATGTCACAATCTGTCACATTTTCTTAATCCTGATTCATACTTCACATTTTGTTTTATGTCAAGGTCTAATTTTATGGAAAATTGAAAAATAGATTTACAGAACAAACTTAAAAAGTTTATATAATCTATAAGAATTTCCTGTCTCATTGGTGTTATAGTATAAAGAGTGCATATTGTAAAAAAAGGAATATACCGCTAGGTGATTTAACAATTATATTAAAAGTTCAACGTCTAATGGCTAATGGTTTTTTTATCCAGATACATACGAACGCAAATACGTCAGTAGAGATCAAAACTACATAAAATCCTGTCACATTTTTCTTAACCGATTCATACTTCAAGCATTTGTTTTATGTCGAGGTTCTAAATTTTATGGAAAATTGAAAAATTATTTAACAGAACAAACTTATAAAAAATGTTATAATATCTATAGATTTCTTTCTCGGTGTTATAAAATAAAAAGAATTATTATAGAGTGCATATTGTAATCAAAAAAGGAATTATACCACTAGGTGATTTAACAATTGTATATTAAAAAGTACCTTCTATGGCTAATGGTTTTTGAGTTATCCAAGATACATACGAACGCAAATACGTCAGTAGAGATCAAAAACTACATAAAATCCTGTCACATTTTCTTAACCCTGATTCATACTTCAAGCATTTTGTTTTATGTCAAGGTTCTAAATTTTATGAAAATTGAAAAATGGATTTAACAGACTTAAAAAATTTTATAATATCTATAAGAATTCTCTGTCTCATAGGTGTTATAAAATAAAGATTATTATAGAGTGCATATTGTAATCAAAAAAAGGAATTATACTCTAGGGATTTAACAATTGTTATTAAAAAAGTTCAACCTTTATGGCTAATGGCTTTTGAGTAATCCAAGATACATACGAATGCAAATACTTCAGTAGAGATCAAAACTACATAAAATCCTGTCACATTTTCTTAACTCTGATTCATACTTCAAGTATTTTGTTTTATGTCGATGTTCTAAATTTTATGGAAAATTGATAAATGGATTTAACAGAATCAAACTTATAAAAGTTTTATATTATCTATAAGGATTTCTCTTTCTCATAGATGTTATAAAATAGAGAATTATTATAGAGTGCACATTGCAACGAAAACTGAAATTCTACCGCTAACTGATTTAACAATTGTAAGTTAAAAAATTCAGCCTTCTATGGCTAATGGATTTTGAGTTATCCAAGATACATACGAACGCAAATACGTCAGTAGAGATCAAAACTACATAAAATCCTGTCACATTTTCTTAACTCTGATTCATACTTCAAGTATTTTGTTTTATGTCGATGTTCTAAATTTTATGGAAAATTGATAAATGGATTTAACAGAATTAAACTTATAAAAGTTTTATATTATCTATAAGGATTTCTCTTTCTCATAGATGTTATAAAATAGAGAATTATTATAGAGTGCACATTGCAATCAAAACAGGAATTCTAGAGCTAGGTGATTTAACAATTGTAAATTAAAAAATTCAGCTTTCTAAAGCTAATGCTTTTTTAGTTATCCAAGATACATACGAACAAAAATACTTTTGTAGAAATATCACATCGAAACTACATAAAATTCTATCAGGTGTAGCACAAATATATATTTAAAGTTTCCAATTAAAAATTGTAATTTCATACGTAACTCTGAAACTTTTTAAAATTAATTCCGGCTTAATCGAAATGAGTATTTGCGATGAAATCTGAACGCTGAATATTTTATTATTACGCTTCTTTTATTCAGTGTAAATGAGTAAAAATGTAACATTGCTTTATTATTTTTATTACTTAATTTAAAGATTAAACTTGCTTTCTTTTACTACGTTGTTATATATTTAAAGTTCTACCAGATGTTTCCCGCTGTATTTAAAAATGAAAACATTCGCTTTTGATATAAAATTCAAATTATTATACTACATCTTGGGGTTTAGCTAGTAAGAATTATATTTTACTTATTATTAAGCATTATATTTTATTATTATCATTTTGATTATTTACATTTTTCTTTATCATATATGAACTTTTTAATAATTCGATTAAATTAATTTCACAGACGAAATGTTAAATTTTCATTTTAGTTTTTTCTTATTTTTTAAATTCATAAAAACACATCAATTTCTTGATAAAAAAGGTTTTTGCTTAATAAGTATTTATATTTTTTTTGTTGTGGGAAAAGATCCAGAAGATTTGAAATAAATATTTAAATAAATAAGCAACTTTAAAAAAAATCTTTTAGAGGAATAGAGAAACAATATTTTATTAAATTGTTTGCAAGTGATATATATTATGTAAGAATATAAATAAATTGGATAAAAAATATCATTTTGGAGATTTACATTTTTCTTTATCTCACATTATGATAATGGGTTGAAATTTACGTTGCATATTGTTTTAGAATATCTAATTAAGAGAAGAAATATAATTTAAAAAATAGCTTAAGGCTATTTCTGAAATTAAGTATTCAAATTTTAGAATAGAATATCTTGCACCTATTAAGATTTTTAAATTAATTTTCCCCGGGTTTACCAAAGTAATTAAGTTTATATAGACATTTTTAATTACTGAAAATATGAGACAGATTTTTATGATGACAACTATAATACATTGTAGAATTAGGTTCCTAAAGGCATAATAACCAATAAGATTTTTTTGAGATAACTCCCTTTTTGTTTAATATTAAAAGAAAGAAGTATTTAGACAAGTAAAGTATTAATACATAAGGAGATAAATGAAACAAATAAAAAACTTCTTAATGTTATTTCAA
>CM063506.1:132358229-132380729 GCA_032207245.1 Pardosa pseudoannulata | reverse complement strand
ACTTTACTTAAATTAATTTTGAGCTTCATATACCATAACTTCCATTCTATATCTAGTAATCACGATTTAGGAATTTTGATGGCAGTGTGTATACACAGGATTTCTCTGTATTCATAATTAAAGTAAGAAATTGTCTAGATATAAAAGAAAATAAACAAAGTATGAAAAGTATGTAAAAATTTATTACTCAGCGAATATATTAAGATTCGATATGAATGCTACAAATTTAGATATACAAAAAATGAATTTAAATTTTGAATTAAACAATTGTCTGGTAAAAAACCACATTTGCCCCTTTTAGCATTATACCATAAAAAGTACAAAGATTTTCATGTAAAATTGCATATGATAAAAAAATAAAACTTACGTATGTATAAAAGATGTTTCAGATTTTAATATTCCAAATATCAATTTAAGAGATAAAAAAACATTCACCCAAACTTTTTCTCAAAGCCCAAATAAAATATTGATTTTAAAAATACAATCATTATGAAAAGATTGAAGTTTTTTATCAGTAATAACTATTTTAACAATAAAGGAAATCGCATGAAAGAAGCAGAAAAAAGCAATAATGGAGTTTGAAGATTCCCAAAAAATAACACTAGTTTATGTAAGTTTTATAGTAACATATAAGAACTGAATGGCTAACTGATTACATAAGAGTAGTTAAAGGAGTGGTACAGAAACTATATCGGCAAAAAAATAATAAAAAAGATGATCTCTTTATATTTTGGGACTTGATGTAAGATAATGTGTAGTATAATTCAAAGGTTATCCAAGATATTTGAGAATATAATTTCACTGAGTACTTTATCTGAAGTGAAATTCGATATTCTTAAAATAAGGGGGAATAAAAAAAAGGATTGTAATAAAGGAGATTCAAATTCGTTTTGCAAATTCTCTTTGAAAAAAAAATGGATAAGTTATGAGAAACTTAACACAAGAAGTGCATTTTTAAGACTGTTTTAATTTTTGTAATCTTCTGAAGTGTTTTGAAGTAATTACTTTTATATTAGGTAAAAAAATAAAGGAAAGATCTGATCAAAGTTATATTCTAATTATCGCTTTCTCATTAATCATTATATGTAAAATTTTCTTCATCTACTGTAATAAAAAAACCTTATGTGCTCGAGATATTTAAGTTCATTTTGAATTTCATTTATATTTAATAATTAAAAACTATGTGACATAAGACATCATTTTTCAAGTTGTTTAAAAAGTGAAACATTAATTTAATGATTATTAACTTATTGATTTATTGATGAACTTCTTGAAGAAATGTTTTATTTTTTTAAATAACAATGTTTCAAAGGATTTGTATTATTGATATATTTATTTTTTAAGATTTGTTGAGAATAATAAACTTGGCGAATGTATATCATTTGTGGGCAAGATATTTATTGGTCATGTGATAGAAGAATAAGAAATATACTTCTATGTGCAAGTTAGGACTATATGACTATTCTACTGCCAGCATTTGCTTGCAGCAAATTGGAATTGTTAAGGTTATTTGGTTTCATTAAGATTTTTATTCCGTATTTGGTGTTTATTAATATTTTTATCCTTATTTGGATTTAATAATATTCTTAATCCTTATTTGGTATTATTAAGATTTTTCTCTCCTTCTTTGACTGGTTGTGAAAATTGTGATATCAAATCCCACTTCTGTCATGGAGCCGTTACCGAATCGACTCTACCACGTTTCTTGCCTATCTAGGGCCAGCGTGAAGTGATAGTAAAGCTAAATAGTGAATCATAGTAGCGTGGGATAGCTTCTCGGTATCTAGTTAGGCTCTAGTACATCGACGATAAGTCTTTTAGTTTAATCGACATTTCATATATTATTTTTAATTTATATTTGTTTTGAAAAATAAGTCAAATTCTTGGAACAAACTACTTCAACGTCAGTGCAAAGACTTTCAATACTGCCTGAGTTTACTGGCAGTTAAAGTGTTAAGCAAAAGGTAAATTTAACTACTGCTTAACTCTGTGACTACCGGTTCTAGTCTATTTAGCTGGTCCGGTTCTAGTCTAGTCTAGTCTCACTGAAAAAAGACACTAGTTTCTTCTACTCTTTTTCCTTCCATTCTTACATTACCCTACTTTCATACTCTAAGTTCTCCCTCCGTAGTAATAAAGCCATCAAAAAATTACTGGTATAAGAAACTAGCAATAACTACTCTTTTTTTGTAAGACTGCTTCCTTCCATTGTTTTAGAATTATTATTTTGTTTTCTAGTTTAGTTACAAAGACACGTGACTGTCTCATATCCAAAAATCCCAAGTTTAAGGGTGGTATCAGCAAAAGTTAGACAATTTTGAAAATATTTTTTAAAAATTATACATCATTGAAAAAATTTTTAATTTTCATATTTCTTCTTTCCATCTATAGATGGCAGCACCAGGATATATAATTAATGATAGTTCTAGCACAATGTTTCGTTTGCTTTGGAAAATCGTAAATTTGATTTTTATCGCTGTGGGAACAATGTTACATCTATTTAGTGTTTAAGAATAAGAATTTAAAACTCATTAAAAACCACACCTAACATGTCTTGATTAAATGATTTTAAACAAATAAATGCCGAAGGAATACGTCAGTACTACAACTTATCGCTTGTAGATGTGGAAGACTTCTCTGGACTCGTCGTCAGTCTTGCAAAAAAAAAAAAAAAAAAAAAAAAAAAGTGTCGTTTTCCCTTTGTTTTATATTGTTCCAAAATGTCTATCCTACAAGCAGGGGATGCCAGTAGCATTTTTTTTCTTTTTTTCCTCTGGTAATAACTCTGTCCTCTAAAAAAATTAGACTGCCACCGCGGAGAAAAAACAGGGGTCCACTCAAGAACAGAGGGGTCAGAATCCCGCCTTCTATTGGTTGGGAAAAGTCCGATTTCTTCCTAGTTCAGACCGGTCGTGTTCTGTATGTCTTTGACGATGGCTTACGAGAAGAGGTAAAAAAAAGTTTGAAGCACCGAATGTAACTTATTGTTACAATTGCATATCACACCATACAAAAATTCCTACCTTAATTGCACTTATAAATTGTTTAGCCTTTGAATTTATTTTTTATTATTTTAAACATAACTAATCATAGTTTTCTCAATGTAATTGAAAAATTTTATAAGGTATCATTCTCACACTGTACAACACATTCGTCTAATAAAAAACCTCCTTTCAACTTGGCCTTGATGAATGTAATATTATTTTATGCATTTGACTAATAAAAGCGTCATTTATAACATTTATAAACCAATATTATGAAAACCTGAAGAATTTCTAATATTACATCTTTAAACATTCCAGAACAGGTTCAAAAGTGAATGTTTTTTCTGTCCACCAATCACATAAATTACATAAATTATTTGTTTGAATTTTTTAACAGCATACAAAATAATATTAAAACTTTATACTGCCAAACTTTCTTAGTATACCAAATAATTTGGTAAAATAATAATAATTTTTAATGGTGTCACCAAAAGGAGCGTATAGTAAGTACTTAGATTTTACTGAATTCTATAAAATAGTCCTATCGATATTTTATACACGACACAGAAATGATAAATACATAAAATATAAAACTAAGTTTCAAATTTTTCATGTTTATAAATTTTTTAGTAAAATCAAAATTTTAAAATATTAAATAGTTATAGTTTTCTACGACTTTTCCTTATTATTATTATTGTCAGCTAAGGAGTAACATGTGTACCGAATTTCAAACATTGCTACACAATATATTTTAGATAGCATCAGCGTAAGAAATCTTTATTTTAAATAATGCTAATTTTAAGGTAACCGACCAGGATCAAATAGTGATTTTCGTGAAAAATATCGAAAAAGTTTTTATTCGTTTATTTTAAAGATCAGTCCTTTAGCTTTCGAAAACAGTTTTCAGCTTGTTTCTAGAGTTATTAGAAGTCATGATACAGCTGTTTAATCATCACCGGAAGTGTCGAAAAGATACCTGAAGGGAGCAGTTAAAGGGCTTGACTTTGAGTGTTAGCATGAAAAACGTCTTAAATAGCATATTATAGTTTCTAAATAAATAAATAAATTACTCCATATTTCTGAATGTTTATCAAATTGTAAACACTTAATGAATTTATCCAATAAAATATTTAAATTGGATTTCTGAAAACTGGGATTTTTGCTACACTACCCCACCTCAACAGTCATCACTGCAAAAATAATTTTTAGAATATAATTAGAATTTAACTGAATGTTTTTAATGATATTATGATATTATGTATCCATTGTACCTCAGGATTATAAATATATTCATTTTGAGATGAGTTATGGGCATTTATATTAGAAACTTCATTATTTTTTTTTTACTTTTGCTCTAAATTACTTGATTGACTATAACTCATTTATATTTTATAATATTTTCATTCTGTTGGTTCAGTGCGTACATAGTGGATATATGTCTACATTTATCCAATTAAAAGTAATATGTTTTGAGTGTTTTTTTTAGTTAGAATTGTTGGTGTAATGTCAAAAAATGCTTGTTTTTTCTCTATTTTTGCCAATTTTTAAGACAATAATATATATGTATTTATGTTTATTTTAATATTTTTCTAAGTTTTATAACGTATTACTGCAATAATTGAAAAAATATTTCCATAAAAATCTTATTTAAAAATTTTCGCTCTGAACGGGATCTGTTACCTTAAATAGTACTTAATGGAATAAATCGACTCAAGAATCAACAGTGATTATGGTTTTTTATTTATTAGAATGAAATCTTGTACATTTTTATACATTTTCGATATAATATAGAGAGTAAACAGTTATCAGATGAACTAAATTTTGAAAAATCGAAATTTTTAAGGTATCGTGTCACTGTAATGTGTCTTGTTATTTTATTATCATGATATGACTGGCAATTTTAAAAGACAAAATAAATCATTTTCTACATCTTTATCTAAATTGTTTAAGATCCACAGTAGTTAAATCTACTTGTCCTTAAAAAGTGAAAATAATAATAAAAATGACTCTTTTATAGAATTTAACTATAAAGTTTAAATATAATAAAGTATTAACTAAAATTTTACAATAATTTAACTATAATTTAACTATATAATTTAACTATAAAGCTTAAATAAATAAAGTTTAAATATAGAATTTAACTGTAAAGTATCTAGTTATTTTATTATATTCATATGACTGGCAATCTTAAATGTCAAAATAAATCATTTTCTACATCTTTATCTAAATTGTTTAATATCTACAGTAGTCAAATCTACTTGCCATTAGCAAATGAAAATAATAATAAAAATGACTCTTTTCATTCATGTACTACACTGATTTTTCTCTCGTATATTTTTTAAGTTGTTAAAGAATCTAAATAAGTAACCCCTCTCGAAATTATATCCTAACACTGAAAACGGAAAATGATACAAATACCTTTATTCATTTGTTTGCTACACTGGTTGCTCTCACTGCAGTGTTACGTTGACTTTTACCTAAATTAATTAAAATCGTTAACTATTTTATCGTTATATCACAGGTAAATGAAAATGGCATAATACTTCAACGCCGTTCAGGATCACCAGCTTGTGAAAAGGAAATTGAATTTTCATTCTTCAGCTCTTGAAACGGATGTTGAGAGTGATACGGTGAGGATTTCAAAACGAAGTCTCATTAGATTTGCAGATTAAATTTCTCTTTTCGCGGTCCAAACACATTTATGCTGATTGAACGATTTGGTTGAACACATTCCTTATTACACATCTCTTTGTCCTGAAATAAGAGAAACATGAGTTATTTTTTAAATTAGTTCTCATATAGAAAATACTTTTAAAAGTAAACTGGGGATTCTAGCAATTGAGAAATGATTGTGTACTTTGTTCCTATGTAATTATTTACATTATTATTATAATTATATACAATATTAATTAGAAATTTTTAACATTTTATTAAAATACATAGTAAGTTTGAATGATATTTAAAATTTTAAAAATATTTAAAAACTTGTATCTGCTTTGTACAAGTTGATCGATTGACTGCAAAGAACATACATTTTATTGTCTTATACAATTACTGATAATTTTAGCTGTTGATCGGTTGACAGCAAAGAATGAACGTTCTATCTCTACAACTACATTGGTACAAGTTGATTGGTCGATAGGAAAGAATGTACCTTCTATCGCCTCTACACTGTCATTGTTACTATGAACATATTTATTTCTACAAGTTGATTGGTTGATAGAAAATAATGAAAGTTCTTTATCTCTACATTATCATTGTTACTATGAACATATTTATTTATACAAGTTGATGGGTTGACAACAAAGAATGAATGTTCTGTCTCTACAATATTACTGTCACTGTAAGTGCATTTGTTGGTACAAGTTGATTGGTTGGGAGCAAAGAATTTACTTTCTATCGTTCTACACTATCATTGCCGCTATGAACACATTTATTTGGACAAGTTCATCGGCTGACAGTAGAAACGGAACGTTTTATCGTCTCAACAGTATCATTGTCACTGAGTATATTCCTTGGTAGAAGTTAATCGAATGTCAAAAAAGAATGAAAGTTCTATCACCTCTACAGTATCACTGTCACTGTGAGTATATTCATTGTTACTAGAGGAGCGGCTGACAATAAAGAGTAAACATTCTATCCTTTTATTATATCCATGTCACTGTCAGCGTTTTTATTGGTATAAGGTGATCAGCTGATTTGAAAGAATGGCCATTTTATCACCTCTACAGCATTACTATTATTTCTGTAACAAAGAGTTATACTACTACAATGCAAGTTCGAGAGAGTGACCTAAAGGCGAAAGTGGTGTCAGTGACCCTCCTTCGACCCCATTGGACAATAGGGATTGTTAACAGCGGAGTAGCCATCTTCGGCCCAGGCAACACTGTCCAAAGTACAGTTTTTTAGAGAGATTTGTGAGACCCCTCGGAGAGAGAGCAAGAAAAAAGAAGGAGTATGCAGCTAAATATCTTTGGCAGTTTTTCTCACCATTTTTCTTTTTATAAGACGCCATAGTGGGCGGATCTTCAATCAAGTATGATCCCTCTGGGATGATCTCATAACTAGCTTTGTTATTGCTTAATTTCACCTTTATGATTAAAATTAAAAACATTAACCAGGAGGCATTGTAATTTTTCACGGAGACTCCATATATACGTTCTGCTAGCTTCGACGCTCAGTAGGTCTTCACCTCCACAAGTACCATGTGCACATTTCATTGATTTTAATTTTTCTAAAGTTCCATGTTTTTTATAAAAACTTTGAACTGATAGAAGTTCCTATTCAACTTGCTCTTTCGCTTTCTCCGCTAATCTTGCAACTGACCTGGTCGAACGATAGTCGAATGGTTAGGGTGCTGGCCTTCGGTACCGGAGTTCATGGGTTCAAATCCCACTGTGGCATGTATGTTCGTAGCCATTCGGAATCGGCTTTAAACTGCAGGTCACGGTCTCATGTCTCATTAACCCTGGTGTTTTAAGAAGAAGACCATAGCACTCCAAATCAAATCAAATTTGCCACTGACCTATGCATATCTCCTCCACTGTTGTGACACCACTGGTTATTAGGTTATTAATCGTGCGGTGACCTAGGAATGTCTCTGATAAACCAGTAATATTTTTGCTGCGTAAGCAAACGTGAATCATTCTTATTAACTCAAAATAACCATTTTTTCTTGTTCTTATAAATTTCACAAAAAACATTCTTCTGGGAAGTCAAAAACGAAATGACAACAAAAGGTTTCGACGATTGATGCGGGAAAACGGCGAATTGCGGTAAAATGAACTATGAATTAATGAAACAATACCATTTTTCTTATCAGGAAAAGTTGTAGACCTACTGAATTGAATGAACAGTGGATGAAAATAAATAAAGTGGGAAAGATAGATCAAAGTTGCCCACTACATATCATTATTTCTTTCAACGTACAGTAACTATTGGATTGTATAATTATATTAAAACTAAAACTAAAAAATAACAGTTCCAAGGTGTGTCCGAGACACGTAAAAGAGAATATTAAATACTTAGGCATTTTCCCAAAATCATCATATTTGTCAGGAGCTGTAAATTCAAATTTTAAGTGAGATTGATTTTTAATGGGAAAAGAGTAGTTTATTTTTTACAAATTTTTTTTCAAATTTCACTTTACTATTAAATTGATCTTAAAATAGATACAAGTATTTCACTTTATTTCAGGTAGAGATGATAGTGTGTTAGAGGAAATACAGATAATTATGACTATCTTTGAAAAGATCAATAAACGATTCTCTGATTTTCTCTGATTCTTTTTGTTAGTTTATGAAAAACTCCAACAAACGCTCTAAAGTTGGGAGAATAATCTATCTAACTTTATATTAAAATACTGAAAAAAAGGGCTTAAATAGAAAGTAATTCGAAAGTTTCCAACTTTTTTCAATTTTTAAATTAGATTTCTGGAAATGATTTAAAAATAGAACGTTCTATGTTTCGTCAAATATAACTTTTTAATTTTTACTCTCTTATTCAAGCTTAATTTAAAACTTTGAAAACAATTATTAATCTCAATTTCAACAACATATTTTTGTAAGAGCTTGCTTTTTTAATATCATTCCTAGGTTAAGATGTCTGCTGATTAACTGCTGCAAACGTAGAAAACTGAACTTTATCGAAACCATCTATATCTTAAAAACAATTTATTTAGGAAAATTAAATTTTTACTGAATATTCAGATATTATTTTGCTTTAACTGTATGCCATCAAACATTTTCGGAATTGGAAACGAAAAATTTAAATAATGATAACTTCGTTGATGTTTTTAGTCTTAGCATATTGCGTAACTTGTGAAGTTACGCAACAGAGTTACGTAATTGCGTAAGTTCAGACATTGTTAAGAATTATATTTGATTTAAAAATAAAACAGTAAGACTAATTCAATTTGAGAGAGTCGTGAGTTTTCGTAATTATTTATAAATTGGAAACGTCAGAGATTTAAAATTGTCTTAGAATTTTTATTTCTGTATTCTGTATTTCTGTATTTCTTTGTAACACATCGTGTTCTGATACATTTCACAGCGGAATTGTATCGGGAACGGGCTTTTTTGGAGTAAATTTAGTTAGTTAAATTTAGATCGAAAATTATTTAATTTTTTAAACAACATTTCGTATTTTATATTGAAATATATAAAAAATATAAATAGGCAAATAAACATATATATATATATATATATATATATATATATATATATATATATATATATATATATATATATATATATATATATATATATATATATATATATATATATATATATATATATATATGTATATATATATATATATGTATATATATATGTATATATATATATATACACAAATATATATATATATATATATATATATATATATATATATATATATATATATATATATATATATATAAATATAAATATATATATATATATAATATATAAATATACATATATATAATATCATTTTCGCAAGGATAAATAAAAAGTTAATTTTAAATCTAAATTGATTTTTTTAATAAGACTTCCAGTTCTGTGATTCCGCATCGACTAAAGTAAAAACTAGTTTTTATTTGTCTAAATTTTTTACAGAATCTATGTAGTAAGCAGGAACATTCGTCTTCGTTGTCCTGTACAGTTTACGTACTAGAACCAACTTTAATGAACGCAGTGATTCCTTTTCCAGAATGATCCTAGAATTCACAGAGCTCCAGTTATGAGATTATTGTTTTTTATCTTCAAAATATGCTACTTGAAAAAAACTAAATAACGTTTTAAAGCTAAAATGGTACTATAAAACTTCATAAAATAACAGATAATTTTACTTTACGATTAATCAAAATGATGTTGATATAATGAAAATTTGTATTTGAAGATGTATTAAGCTTCTTAAATTAATTTAAATCTTTAATTTGTTTAAATATTTTACTTTTGTAAGAAAAAATATTTTATTTCAATTAGAAAATATTTAATTGTATATTTTAGTATTATAAATTTTTTTATGTAAGAGCATTGTTTATTGTCATTATGATCATACAGTAAATAATTAAATACTTCTAAAATTTAGAAATTATGTACCTTGTTACCTGAAACAAAGATAGTACTTATAGTAATAAGGGTCCAATTAAAAAATAGTTTAATTATATGAAACAATACACAAAAAATATAAAATATATACATCAGGCAGAAAAATACAGATTCTCTTTTGTACCAAATATATATTTTTTGTTAAATTTGAGTATAAGGAACTAGTGTCTTACAACAAATAACAGCTAGTTATAATTATTTTGTGAACCACAATTATATCATTACGAACCATATATTTTATTTATAGCATGACCAAAGCGAGTTTTTAAATTTTTATTATTTCATAACAGTTTTTAATCTTTTATTTTAAAAATGCTTTTAAAGTTATAGTTTACAAACACAACCAGACTTTTTTTGTAATTTGATATAAAGTTTAGTTTTTATTATGCATATGAACTCAGTTTGCTTAGTCTAGCCAACTTTAACGAACACAGTGGATCTTTGGATGAATTGATCTTAGAATTCACAGCAATCCATTTATGAGAACATTGCTTTCTATCTTCAAAATGTGCTGCTTGAAAAACTAAATAATGTTTTAAAGATAAAATGCTACTATAGAACTTCATAAGAAACAGATAATTTTATTTTATTATTAATGGAAATGATGTTGTAATAATGAAATATGTATCTGAAAATGTATTAAGCCACTATAATTAATTTGAATTTTTTATGTGTTTAATTATTTTACTTCTGTAAGAAAATATTCTATATTAATTAGAAAATATTTAATTGTATATTTTAGTATTATAAATTCTTTATATAAGAGAATTGTTTATGCTTATTATCGTAATACAGTAAATAATTAAATACTTCTAAAATTTAGAAATTATGTAACTTGTTTCCTGAAACCAAGATAGTAACTATAGTAATATGGGTCCAACTTAAAAAAAATTATTTTAATTATATAAGACAATAAACAAAAATATAAAATATAAAATATATACATCAAGCAGAAAAATACACATACTGTTTTTCACCAAATTATTTTATTAAATTTATGTACAAAGTACCAGTTTCTTACAACAAACAACAATTAGTTGTAATTTTCTGTGAACCACAATTATATTATTACGAGCCATAAATTTCATTTTATAGCATGATAAAAATGACTTTTTAAAATTTTTTATTTAATAACAGTTTTTAATCTTTTATTTTAAATATGTCTTATTATAGTTATAGTTTAGAAACTTAACCAGGTGTTTTTCTTCAATTTCATATAACGTTTAATTTCTATTATGCATACGAACTTAGCTTACTTACTTTGGCCAAATTTAATGAACACAGTAGATCCTTGGATGAACTGATCCTAGAATTCACAGCGTTTCAGTTATGATATTATTGGTTTTTATCTTCAAAATATGCTACTTGAAAAAAACTAAATAACGTTTTAAAACCAAAATACTACTAAAGAATTTCATAAAAATATATGATTTTACTTTATGATTATTTGAAATGATGTTGAATTATATCAACATGAAAATTGATTATGAAAATTTGTATCTGAATTTGTATTCGTATTACTAGGAACATTTGTATCTGAAAATGTATTAAGCCCCTTTAATTAACCCATATTGTACCACACCAACTAAATATTTCTGTAAGTTATTAAAACTTAATCCATATCATTAATATGGTGTAACTAAGTATATAAAACCAAAATTTTGAAAAACTATTTTTAATTTTTTAAGTAATTGGTTGTCCTATAAGTAAGACACCGGTCCATTACACTACTAAAACTTAACAAATATCACTTTCATTGCATTAAGCTGATTTATGGATGAAATTTGGGGAAACATTCAAAACAAAGTCCAACATTACATTTTAAGCATACTGTTGTAGGTTTTCTCTTGCAGTTATTGAACTGACAGTAAGAGAGTAAGTTTATCTAGCAAAAAATCTCCAGTTTTCTTAATAGAATAGACATCTATTTAAACCTTGTCGTGTCCAGATGTTTCAACTGGTTTTCATTGAAAGATAAGAAAAGAATGTGCGTTATCAATGCAATATCGAATTTATAGAAAAATAATCAGGATTGGACCGTTGTCTTAATTTTAGGGCACCTTTTTTTATATTTACAAAATACACATGTAAAATATATTTTTCAACAAAAACATTCAGCTACATTATTAGTTCTGTTTCTAAACTAAAAGTAACCTCCACATTGTTTAAATAATAATAATAATAATAAATATAAAATTAAAGATTAAAAAATGACAATTATTAAGAGGTTGTTGAAAATAAATTTTACAATACAATATAATTTGATTTCTCAGTTTTTTTGTTACTATGCTAAAGTGTGTCTATTTTAAAGGTGTTAAAATAAAATCCACTCAGAAAATATTTATAACTTTATTAATAATGGGATTTTATTTGCTGTCCTGTTTATAGGACAGCAATCCAATATGGGTTAAATTAAATCTTTTTTTTAGTTTAAATATCTGATTTTATTCTAAACTGCAATTGTATTTCAAAGATGGATTTTACCTTTTAACAATTTGTTTTTCACATTTTACTTTTATAATTTTTGCTTTCATAGCTTTTATAGTTTTTTTTTGCGAAAGTAAGGAGGTTAAGCTGCTCATCTATCTTCCGACGTTCGCATCGTGTTATTTTCCATCCTGTTTGTCGTCACAATGAATTTTTTGTTTTTTCATTTCCAGACACAAAGCGGTTCATCTGAAAGCTCTGGTGATTTAGTTGTAAACATCGGCTTTAGCCATTATGCAACAGTAGGACATCGTTAAAAGAAATATCTGATTGAAAGACAAATGTTTAAAAAAGAAATTTAAACTTCAGATTCACGAGAGTTTTCGTACTTATTTATACATTCGTAAATAAAAGAACTCAATAGTCAAGGATTTAAAACAATGGTCTTAGATTTTTTATTTTTAATTTCCTTGAGGATTATTGAGAAAAAATATAAAGTTAAGCTAAATGTTTAACATTTTAACAGCAACTTTTATATATTTAGTTGTTATTTTTTAATCCATGATAAGTGGGGTTAAAGAATATATAGTAATATTATCGCAATTAAATTTTTAAATCTTAATACGAGTTTTGATAATTTCTTAAATAAAGCATAAAATATAATCTTTAATCGCTAGTTTTTACAGAATAACATTTTATTTTTACTGACCTCACTAATAGCAGAAAAATACAGATCACTTTTTTTCACCAAATATTTTTTTTAAGTTTGTGTATTAGAAACCAGTTTCTTATAACAAATAACAGATAGTTATAATTTTTTGTGAACCCCATTTACGTTATTACGAGCCATATATTTTATTTTATACCATAACAAAAGCGACTTTTTAAGATTTTTTCTATTTCATAACAGTATTTAATCTTTTATTTTAAAAATGTCTTTATAGTTATAGTTCAGAAACTTATCCACTTGTTTTTCTTCAATTTCATATAACGTTTAATTTCTATTATGCATAAGAACTTAGTTTACATATCCTGGCCAACTTTAATGAATGCAATGGATCCTTGGCTAGATTAATCCTAAAATTCACAGCCATTGAGTTATGAGATTATTGCTCTTTATCTTTAAAATGTGTTACTTGAATAAAACTAAATAATGTTTTAAAGCCAAAATGCTACTAAAGAAATTTATAAAAATATATAATTTTACTTTATGATTAATCGAAATTATATCAACATGAAAATTATTTTGAAAATTTGTATTTGTATTATTATGAAAATTTGTATCTGAAAATGTATTAAGCCCCGTTAATTAATTTAAATCTTTTTTTTAGTTTAAATATCTGATTTTATTCTAAACTGCAATTGTATTTCAAAGATGGATTTTACCTTTTAACAATTTGTTTTTCACATTTTACTTTTATAATTTTTGCTTTCATAGCTTTTATAGTTTTTTGTTTTCTTGCGAAAGTAAGGAGGTTAAGCTGCTCATCTATCTTCCGACGTCCGCATCATGTTATTTTCCATCCTGCTTTTCGTCACAGTGAATTTTTTTTTCATTTCCTGATACAAAGCGGTTCACCTGAAAGCTCTGGTGATTTAGTTGTAAACATTGGCTTTAGCCATTATGCAACAGTAGGACATCGTTAAAAGAAATATCTCATTGAAAGACAAATGTTTAAAAAAGAAATTTAAACTTCAGATTCACGAGAGTTTCCGTACTTATTTATACATTCGTAAAAAAAAGAACTCAATAGTCAAGGATTTAAAACAATGTTCTTAGATTTTTTATTTTTGATTTCCATTAGGATTACTGAAAAAAACTAAAGGTAAGTTGAGTATTTAACATCAAAATAGCAATTGTTATATATGTTGCTGTTATTTTTTAATGCATGATGAGTGGGATTAAAGTTTTTTTTTAATATTTTTCCAATTAAATTTTTAAATCTTAATACGAGTTTTGATAATTTCTTAAATAAAGCACAAAACATAATGTTTATTTACTAGTTTATACAAAATAACATTTTATTTTTACTGATATCATTATAGCAGAAAAATATTGATCCCTTTCTTCACCAAAATTTTTTTTAAATTTGTGTATAAGGAACTAATTTCTTATAACAAGTAACAGCTAGTTTTAATTCTTTTGTGAACCCCATTTATATTTTTACGAGCTATATATTTTATTTTATAGCATGACCAAAGCGTCTTTTTATATTTTTTTTATTTCATAACAGTTTTTAATCTTTTATTTTAAAAATGTTTTAAAAGTTACAGTTTAGAAACTTAATCAGGTGGTTTTCTCCAATTTGGTATAACGTTTAATTACTATTATGCATAAGAACTCAGTTTACGTACACTCTCCACCATTAATGAACTCAGTGGATCATTGCTGAACTGATCCTAGAATTCACAGCCATCCAGGTATAAAATCATTGGTTTTTATCTTCAAGATATGTTACTTTAAAAAACTAAATAATGTTTTAAAGCTAAAAGCTACTGAAGAGCTTCATAAAAAGAGGTTCTATTACTTTATGATTAATAGGAATGATGTTGATATAATGAAAATTTGTATCTGAAAATGTCTTAAGCCCCTTTAATTAATTTGAATCTTTTATTTGTTTAAATATTTTACTTTTGTAAGTAAAATATTCTATTTCAATAGAAATTATTTAATTGTATATTTTAGTATTATAAATTCTTTACAAAAGAGCATTGTTTATACTCATAATGAGCATACAGTAAATAATCAAATACTTCTAAAATTAGAAATTATGTAACTTGTTTCCTGAAACAAAGTACCTATAGTAATATGGATCCAATTTAAAAAAAATACAGCTTGATTATACGAAATAATACACAAAAAAATATAAAATATATACATCAAGCAGAAAAATACACATCCTCTTTTTCACCAAATACTTTTTTTAAATTTATGTATAAGGAACCAGTTTCTTGCAAAAAATAACAGCTAGTTATAAGTCTTTGTGAAAGACATATTACTAGCCATATATTTTATTTTATAGCATTACAAAAGCGACTTTTTAAGTATTTTTTATTTCATAACAGTATTTATTATTTTATTTTAAATATGTCTTTATAGTTATAGTTTAGAAACTTAACCAGGTGTTTTTCTTCAATTTCATGTAACGTTTAATTTCTATTATGCATACGAACTTAGCTTACGTACTCTGGCCAAATTTAATGAACACAGTGGATCCTTGGATGAACTGATCCTAGAATTCACAGCGTTTCAGTTATGATATTATTGGTTTTTATCTTCAAAATATGCTACTTGAAAAAAACTAAATAATGTTTTAAAGCCAAAATACTACTAAAGAATTTCATAAAAATATATGATTTTACTTTAGGATTATTTGAAATGATGTTGAATTATATCAACATGAAATTTGATTATGAAAATTTGTACCTGAATTTGTATTTGTATTATTAGGAAAATTTGTATCTGAAAATGTATTAAGCCCCTTTAATTAATTTAAATCTTTTTTTAGTTTAAATATCTGATTTTGTTCTAAACTGCAATTGTATTTCAAAGATGGATTTTACCTTTTAACAATTTGTTTTTCACATTTTACTTTTATAATTTTTGCTTTCATAGCTTTTATAGTTTTTGTTTTTTGCGAAAGTAAGGAGGTTAAGCCACTCATCTATCTTTCCGACGTCCGCATCATTTTATTTTTCATCCTGTTTGTCGTCACAGTGAATTTTTTTTCATTTCCTGATACAAAGCGGTTCATCTGAAAGCTCTGGTGATTTAGTTGTAAACATTGGCTTTAGCCATTATGCAACAGTAGAACATCGTTAAAAGAAATATCTGATTGAAAGATAAATGTTTAAAAAAGAAATTTAAACTTCAGATTCACGAGAGCTTTCGTACTTATTTATACATTCGTAAAAAAAAAAATTCAATAGTCAAGGATTTAAAACAATGTTCTTAGATTTCTTGTTTTTGATTTCCTTGAGGATTATTGAAAAAACTAAAGGTAAGCTAAATATTTAGCATTCTAATAGCTGTTGTAGCTTTTTTTATGTTGTTGCTATTTTTTAATAAATGATGAGTGGGATTAAAGTATTTTTAAAAATATTTCCCCAATTACCTTTTTAAAACTTAATAAGAGTTTTGATAATTTCTTAAATAAATCCCAATTTAGACTGTTTATTCACTAGTTTATATAAAATAACAGTTTACTTTTACTGACCTTACTAACAGCAATTAGCTTTACTGAAGCACTGAAGTGTCAAAGTTTATGTAAATATTCAGCGTTTTAAATTTTATATTTAATATTTATGTAATGTCAATAATATCAGTTTTTTTAGAGTAAAATCGGAATATAAGTGTAAAAGATTGTTTGTTATATGTAAACACTGGACAATAAATTAAAATATTTGTTTTTGATATTTTTTAATCCATGATGAATGGGAGTAAAGCTTTTACACTAATATTTTCCCAACTACCTTTGTAAATCTTCATACGAGTTTTGGTAAATTCCTAAATAAAGCATAGTTTAGGATGTTTATTCACTAGTTTATATAAAATAACATTTTATTATTACTGACCTCATTAACAATTAGCTTTACTGAAACTCTGAAATGTCAAAATTTATGTAAACATTCAGAATTTTAACGATTATATTTAATGTTTATGTAATATCAATAATATTACTTTATTATATACATCAAACCAGAATATTAGTGTAACAGATTATTTGTGATATGTAAACACTGGCCAATGAATCAAAAACCTGTGATGGTTTCTACATATATTTTCCAGTTGCATAAGTTTGCAAAACCTGTCTATGTAGGAGGTGAAATGCCATCATAATGCTTATATAAATAATATATGAAAAGGAATTTTATGATAACAGCAGAAATGAGGATAAAACGACAGATCCTTCACATTTTTATTGGTTTGGAGCTCTACTGTCTTATATTTTGAACATGAGTTAACCCTTTAAAGGTCACCAAAATAAATTCATGGGAATTTAATGTAATTTGTTAATAAATGTTATCTGTAAACCTTGTATATGTAAAATATATAAATTCTCTTTACATTCCTTAGAAGGGTTTGCCTTAGAGGATACCAAATTAAGGTTTGGGAAGTGGTTTAGTTGAATAACCCCTACCCTTGTACAGCTTGAACCTTATGCCTTTTTAAAAGTTGAACTATACTAGAAGAACAATAAATTATAATCCTTAAACAGGCATAATAAATAAACATCTTAACAACTTAAAAGTGTTGTTTGTATAGATACTTTTATTTGAGGTCATAAGTAAGATAAATTGAATCTGAATGCTCAAGTACAGAAAGTTTAAATACATACATTTCAATAGAAAAAGATATAAATAAGTTAAACGTAGAACTATCATCTGTTATATATCTAAAATATCAAAAATATAATATGTATAAAATGTATAAAATATGTAAAATATATAAAATATATAATGTATTTTTAATATATAAAATGTATTATATATATATATATATATATATATATATATACACACACACACACACACACATATATATATATATATATATATATATATATATATATATATATATATATATATATATATATATATATATAATATATATACATATATATATACATATATATATATATATATATATATATATATATATATATATATATATATATATATATATATATATATATATATATATATATATATACATATACATATATATATATATATATATATATATATATATATATATATATATATATATATATATATGTATGTATAATCGAAAACTCATCCATATCTCCAAAAAGTTTTTTTTAACTGCAAAAGCTCTTAATTCTACATCATTGGCTTCCATATATCACAGATGTATGAGACTGGAGCCATAAATAATTATAAAAAGATAAAGCAAAGTACCAAAAAGTCCAAAAAGTAAAGTTTTTTAAAAAAAGATGTTTAACAGGTGGTTTTTCTACGAAACCACTGTCCGTTAAAGGGTTAATGAGACCAGTACTTACTGCTTAAAGCCAATTCCAAACGGTTAAGAACATCTGTACCATTAACGGGATTCGAACCAGCGAAAACCGGTTCCGAAGGTCAGCACCCTACCATTCGGCAATCTTTCGGACCCTTCATCTTTTGAATAAGGGCTTATTGTTTAAATTCGTGAAGCCCAAGTTACGAATATGAAGATAACAGAATTCTCTGGGTTCTTAAAAGTAGCCATTTTGAAGGTAGTCATCATATGAAAGCAGAACTTAAAGACCAGGTCCTAAAGACGTAAACTTGTATCTAACTCAACCAAGCAAGAACAAGTTTGGCATCGTCTACGGTGGATTGTGCATTTCAAAACATGGACTGGACTATTATTCAACCAAAAGAAACGTAGATTTGTAGCTTTAGATCTGGATCCAAATTTTTCATATTATAGTATTATGAAATATAGATATGTATAGATGATAGTATTATGTAGGACGGATAACTGTTAAAAACCTCTCGTTTCTTTTCAGAATATCACAATTCATTCTCAGTGGTGTTTTGAATGTCGAAATTAGACAAAAGAAGACTACAATAAATGTTATGTGGTAGATGAATGATGTTACACATTGTTTCACACAAATTAAAATCATAGATTTTTGGGATAACATTCTGCAGTCGTATACACATCTTGCGTATTTTTTGTTGTGCAAAGGTCTTGATTGGTCTGTACTGGATTGTATGTTCTGTTGACTGTACGTATGTATGTATGACTGTATGTTCTGTATGACTGTACTATGTATGTAAGAGTGTATGTTTTGTATGACTGTATGTACTGGATATGTTCTGCTTATATGAAAATGGTTCCCATATGTACGACTAGAATAAACACACAGGCATGCAAAACTGGAAAATACTAGTAGATCTAATGCATTATGCGGTGTTACAATTCTACTTCTGAGTTGAGTAGTACATAAGGGACGACACTGGTTTTATATAACAAGACAAAATATTTCGAGATTTACTAACTGAACACTAATCAGCTTCCTAACTGCTTCCGTGATCACCATTAAGGCCAGATCTTAATTGAACAGGAAACTATTTAGAGCATGTTGGAAAGGCGTGTTTGTCAGCAGTTTTCTCTTTAATCCAATTTACTGGATCTTAATGATTTTTTTAGTCAATTAACAGTGTTATCGGGCCTTAAAAGCTTTTCAGAAGTTTGTAGAGCCGATGTATTTACAAATGGGGGGTTCTATTAAAAAATTTGGTAAAAAGTATTAATTTTTGGTATTTGTTTTGGTCTTGCGAGTTTATAAGGTCTTATGATACAGTGAATTCTATATTCTATACAATATGAAATATTTTTAAAAGTTTGTAGTGTGCAGATTGCATTTTTATAAACCCTAAGTAGGGTTAAAACTTTAAAATTTACCGTTTCATAACAATTCTTCACCATATATCTAGTGTAAAAACATTTAAAATTTTCATTTGTTTAACTTTTGTTTGAAACTGTAGATTAAGGAATAAAAAAGGATTTCATTTTATTTTATTTATTTGTCAAATATGCTCCATTTATTTATTTTCACTGTTATGAATTTTCCCGAATTTTATTTTTGTTCTTTACTAAAAGAAAGAAGCTAAGCAACTCATCTATTATCGAATGTATTCAACATGTAGGTTTTTATCTTGTTTCCATCTCATTACGTTTCTTCGCTTAAATGACAAAGCGGTTTATCAGGCAGCTTCGGCAATTCCGCTGTAAACATTTGTTTTAGTCATCACTAAGAAATATTTGTGATTTAGGTACAAAACATTAAAAAAGAAAATTTAATTTTTAGTTTTATTCATTCACAGAAACAAAATCTTTGAAAAATTAAGGATATCAAATAATGTTTTTCGATTAGTTAAACATAATAACAACAATTGTTAAATAAATAATTTTGTTTTCTCGTAGCAGGGTTTGTAGCATTTTGATATCCATAATTATTAGGATTCCCGATTTTATACGATTTATTTTATACGAACTTTATATTAGTTACTTCTTAGAATTTAAAAGAAATTTTGATGATGCATTAAATAAATTACTAATTTTTAAATGTTTGCCTAACAGTTTATTATTATTCATAATTAAAATTAGTATTCTTAACTTTTTTATATATAGTCTGAGACTATTTACAGTACTTAGATTTTAAATTGCCATTCCCAATAATATTCCCATAATATTCCCAAAAATTTATTACTTTAAAGTTTATTTCTTTTTGATATCACTCCAATTGAATAACACCATAATATTAATAAAACTTATCTGCAACAAATAACTACGAGAATATTTAGTATACATAATATTTCATGATACCTTGATGCAACTTTACTTGCGATACAAGGCAAACTTTAATGTTTACAATCTGTATATTTCGTTGTTATTAAAATTTTATATTAACAAAATACTTAAATATACCTTTACATTACACAGAGTTTTAAATAGTTGGTAGTTTAACGTTTGCGTCAATAATTTTAAATTTTTGTCTGTTTAAATCTTAGATTTTATTCTAAATTCTAAAATGAATATTGGAACTAGGTTTTTTTTCCACTTTGTCAATATGCTCTTCAACCGTCAAGCATCTTCAATATGTTGGTTTACATTCTGTTTGTCATCGACCCTTACTTCGGGATACATAATGGATTGATTTTGATGTTCTCTAAAATAAAATACTAATTTTATATTATTTACTGTGTAGTTTATTTAAAATAATATTTTTAAATTTTATTTTCTCTTTACCTTTATTTAAAGTAATTTACATCCCTAATAAAATTCCTAGAATGTTCAAAGTTATTTAAATATTAACTATTTTACTGTTTATATGACTATAAAGTCACTATATTGTAATAAAAAACACACGTGTTTGTTCTTTGACTAAATAATTATAATTAGTGCCAACTAAGCTACCACGGTTCTAAAATTTAAGGACATGAAATATAATACAATAAATTTAGTTTAATAATAACATTTAAAAAATGTTTAAAAAATGAATTACTTTAAATATTCTAAGAATTATCCAACTTCAGTGTTTTTTAATTTATATTTCAAGTGCTTGAATTTATATCTTACAGATAATAAGATGTAAGATTATTAGATGTTTAATATTCTGTAAATATTTATAACTATGAAAATATAGATGAAAAGTAAGAAATAATTATTCATCACAATTTATTTCATTAACCTTCTAAAATAATTCATGAAATCATCAAAATTTTCATTTAGTTTCATTTAAACTGTAACCAAGTTACATTTACAATAAAAACGTTAATCCACCTTTCCGCTGATCAAAGAATATTGAAGTATAAAATAAATAAGTAAATAAAATTCTTTACTTTTCTTTTTAAATTTGTGAAAAATACCGTCATGAAATAGAAAAATAAAATTGTTATTTGAAGAACATTATTTTAAATCCTTAAATTTGTGATAGAATTTTTATGAATGAATAAAGGTATAAAACCTCTCATGTATCTAAATCTCAATTTTTTTTTACCGATTTGCCCTTTAATTAGTAATACCTCACAACAATGTGTTATTTTTAAGTAAAAGTTAAAGACAATGTTTACAACAAAGTTACTGGACTTTTCAGCTAATTGTTTTGTATCATAAAATGAAGAAAAAAATTTACAATAATGAGGATGGAAACAAACATGTCATTGACGTTCGGAAATATGTGAGCATCTTAACGTTCTAATTTTAATAAATAAAAAAGAAGTTAAAAAGAAAACATAAAAATAAATAAATAAATAAATAATTAAATCACATTTGACCAAAATTAAATTCTCCTGTTTAATTCCTAATTTTACAATTTCAAATAAAAGTAGGAATATAAACAAAACTAATTAAAATCTTTAAAGTTACAAATATGGTAATGGATTATTGTAAAATATTTTTTTATTATTTTAATATAGATATTAAATATCTATAAACATAAAATATGCAAAATCTGAGCTTCAAAATCCATATTTATTGTACT
>CM063506.1:132350729-132353229 GCA_032207245.1 Pardosa pseudoannulata | reverse complement strand
TAAGTTATATACACTATTTTACATAAAAATTTTATTTGATTAAAATTAAAGCATCCTAAAATTTGGATAATGTATTAAGTAGACAATGAATATTAAATATTTGACAATATTGTTGTAATAAAAAGGTATAATTGTTGCATTAAACATATGACTCAAAACTATATCAGAAACTATATTCGATTAAAAAGCGAAACTTTCTTTAAAAAAAAAAACAGAATATTTGAGAAATAATCTTTTAAAAAGTTTCTTAATTAGTGAAGAGTATATTAATTAATTGCTCTATGCTTCTTTTTATCTTTGAATTTATATATAGACAAAATAGGGTATCGATATTCAAATAACGTAAATACTACTTATAAAAGACAATATCTTAAAATATAGTATATTTCAGCAACTGTTTTTGCCGTTTGCGATATTAAATGCTTTGGAACTAAAGAAAATGCTTTACGATTTTTAAAAATATACCAATCTTAATGGCAAAAGCCTTTAATAGAAAGTCTCTAAAATTTTCTATAAGAAATAAATAAATGTAATGCACCTCTATACGAAATTAGTCTTTAAACTGGAAACGTCATTTTTAAAAATTTAAATAAGTATGATGACAAAAAAATCAGTGCAACAAAATATTCATGGTATTTTAAAAATGACTTTTGATAACGAACCTTGTACTTAGCCTAATTATTTAGAATAAAAAATAATTATTCCAAATTTTTGGTAGAAATATATGGATTGAAGATCCGTTGTTCTCTAAAGTACATTTTAGTAATGTATAATATTATTTATAATGGTTAAAAGAGAGTTATTACAGTGGATATTTATTACTACGAAAACTAAAGGAAATGTTCTTCAGAGATACACATGATAAAACTTAAGTAAAGTGCCAATTCTCTCATTCTGCTTTAAGGAAAAAGAAAGAATAATTATGTACTAACTGTTTAGACAAAGGACGTTTAAAAATTTCCTTCTAATACCTTTCAAAAGAGGAAATAGTTATTTTCTGAATATTTCCCAAGAAAGTTTAAAACTTCAGCCCAAAAATGGATTCCAAAAATTTAAGTAATTTAATTTCTGAATTTCCAAACTTAATTTAGTTTCCAGATAATTTTTAAATATTATCCCGCTTAAAACTGGGGCTTAAAAATGTGAGTTAACTTCCTGCAAAGCATTATCTAAGTCTATCAGTTCTTAAGATATTTTTGAGTAATTTTCGTTTAGAAATATTCGCCTTTGTTTAATAATCCTCTTTGAAACTTATTTAATCTACACAAAATGCAATCTAACTGTATTAAGAAAATTTTCAGTATTCTAACAAAGTTATACAAAAGTTTAGTACTTATATTTTTATTGCATGATGACGTTGGTGTAAAATAAACTCATACCGTAGATCAACATGACTCGCAAACCTTAATTTTCAGCATAAATATTTCGACAGGAATAAATTCCTAATACAGAGAAAGAATTTATATTACTCCCGAGAAAAAGTGGGGTTGAGATACTGACGCTGCACACCAACTACGATCTTGGGAATTCTTCCTATATCCCAAGAAATAAGAGTTCCAAATAATGTTCTTCTAAAAACTGCATAAAGATAAATAAACCAGAAAATAAGCATTTGAGGCGTACATAAAAATCTCATGTTATTTAATGTAGAAAGTTGCTATAATCTACACATCAATGTATACACACACACACACACACACATATATATATATATACATAAATTTGAAAAAAAAAATAAAATTCTATATTAAAATAAAATCCTAACTTAAATGTTTTATGTTTTCTATTGAAAATCTCTATTCCCTATTCACAAATTTGAAAGAACATTTTTCATAATAATGCTGGGAAACACTCATTTACTAGTACCTTGAATTCAGAGTTGAAGCCCCGTTGAGCCATTTTCCCGCACATTGTAGAGGTACTATATGTTCTAGAATACACTAGATGTAATTAAAGAGACGTTATTGGTTACGGGAATGATATCATTCCTGGAGAACACCCCTTCTAGTAGTTAATAAAAGGTCTGGCACACAGATTTTGTGGCTTTTCCCTTTAAGATCATTATGTAAACACTAGCATCAAAATACTTCTGTGTTCTGTGTATGTATATATATATGTGTGTGTGTGTGTGTGCGACTAAATCAATGCCAATTTTGCAAAAATATAGACACTTTTGGATTTACAATCAACATTTATGTTTATACTAAAGTTTTAATGAGAGGTGTTCATTAAAGGTGACTGGGTAACGTAAAATATGTTCGTGGTCACAAAATTTTCCAGGTTCTCATATGATATCTCTGGTGGTGGTAGGCCAAGCCTGGGAGCCTTCTGCTTGGTCCCTGTTTCTCAATTGTGAACCCACCTGTGGTAATGGTACTCGTATTCGTAGCATTCCTAAAGCTACACGTGTTCTTTGGGTGGTGATAAATGGATAACTGCTTCTTAGCCATGTTTTGACATAAAGGTATATGTGCCTGTATTGCCAGCTGCATTTGAAAAA
>CM063506.1:132338229-132345729 GCA_032207245.1 Pardosa pseudoannulata | reverse complement strand
ATAAATAATAGTTGCGGGTGGTTTTACTCCTTCACAAAATCTTAATCACCAATAATGAGTTATGCAGTTCTTTATTTTGAAAGATGTTATTCGAGAATAAATCATAATGCCTTATAACAGGAGTTTAAAATTTCTAAAAAGGAAATTATCATCTTGAATTTCAGTATGACAATAACTTTATATTGTTTCGTTATTTCACTACTATAGAATATTTAATAAATGATAATTTTATAAAATATTTAAAATGAAAAATAGACATTTAAAAAAATCAATGTTTATTTGTTGAATAAAATTATTCTATTTATCTAAGTTTAATTTAAGCTATCTATTTATTTACGATTTTGTATAAAATAATCACATATGAATAATAATGATCTTAAATCTTATAGTTAGTGTTTACTTACCCTATAAAATAGACTGTAATCAAATAGATTTTTTGGAGGTATTTAAGGTTTTGAAGATTAAATTAATAATTATAAATAATAGTTGCGATTGCTTTTACTCTTCACAAAATCGTAATCACCAATATATAGTTATGCAGTTCTTTATTAACATTTTAATGAGAAAGATGTTATTCGAGAATAAATCATAATGCCTTATAACAGGGATTTAAAATTTCTAAAAAGGAAATTATCATTTTGTATTTCAGTATGACAATAACTTTATATTGTTTCGTTATTTCACTACTATAGAATATATAATAAAGGATAATTTTATAAAATATTTAAAATGCAAAATAGACAATTAAAAAAATCAATATTTAATTGTTGAAAAAAATTCTTCTATTTATCTAAGTTTAATTTAAGCTATCTATTTATTTACGATTTTGTATAAAGTAATCACATATGAATAATAATGATCTTAAATCTTATAGTTAGTGTTTACTTATCCTATAAAATAGACTGTGATCAAATAGATTTTTTGGGGGTATTTAAGATTTTGAAGATTGAATTAATAATTATAAATAACAGTTGCGGGTCCTTTTACTCTTTCACAAAATCTTAATTACCAATAATTAGTTATGCAGTTCTTTATTAGAATAAATCATAATGCCTTATAACAGGGATTTAAAATTTCTAAAAAGGAAATTATCATTTTGTATTTCAGTATGACAATAACTTTATATTGTTTCGTTATTTCACTACTATAGAATATATAATAAAGGATAATTTTATAAAATATTTAAAATGCAAAATAGACAATTAAAAAAATCAATATTTAATTGTTGAAAAAAATTCTTCTATTTATCTAAGTTTAATTTAAACTATGTATTTATTTACGATTTTGTATAAAATAATCGCATATAAATGATACTGATCTTAATCTTATAGTTAGCGTTTACTTATCCTATAAAATAGACTGTGATGAAATAGATTTTTTGGAGGTATATAAGATTTTGAAGATTGAATTTATAATTATAAATAATAGTTGCGGGTGCTTTTACTCCTTCACAAAATCTTAATCACCCATAATTAGTTATGCAGTTCTTTATTAATATTTTAATGACAAAGATGTTATTCAAGAATAAATCATAATGCCTATAACAGGACTTTAAAATTTCTAAAAAGGAAATTATCTACTTGAATTTCAGTATTATAATAACTTTATATTATTTCGTTATTTCACTACTATAGAATATCTAATAGATGATAATTTTATAGAATATTTAAAATGCAAAATAGACAATTAAAATAAATCAATCTTTATTTGTTGAATAAAATTCTTCTATTTATCTAAGTGTAATTTAAGCTATGTATTTATGTACGATTTTGTATAAAAGAATGGCATATGAATGATAGTTATCCTTAATCTTATAGTTAGGGTTTACTTTTTTTACAGAATAATTGCAACCCATTTAATATTTTTTTATTATTTAAAGCCATTATAATCTATCATCATTTATCAAAGTGTCATTGAAAAGTTTTACCACTGATTGCTCAGTGGAAAGTCGACAGTAGACTTTCAAAACTAATTTATTTTATTTACAGCAAATATATCTGAAAAATTATTATTGGAGATATATAGTTTAAAACTAATTAGTATGTCAATGTATAGTTTAAAACGATTTAAATGTTGTTAATTATCCATTGTTTTAAAGTTTCATCATCAAAAATAATATATTTGCGTACTATGTGATCCTTGTTATTTACATTATACGTTTAAGACCTCAGAATAAAATATCTTTTTAGTTATAAATATCCAAGAAACACCATATTTATTCGTGTATAGTTCAAACCCTTATATTAAATATTTAAGGCGACAAATAGAATAGTATGTAATGCGGGGAATAATTTTTACTGCTTCCTGTAATCACGGATGCGTTGTGAAATCAAGGCATTTATTTAAAAATACAACAAATATGTCTGAAAAATTATTATTGGCAATATATAGTTTAAAACTAATTAGTATGCCAATGTATAATTTTAAAGAATTTAAATGTTGTTAATTATCCATTGTTTTAAAGTTTCTTCATCAAAAATAATATATACGCATTCTTTGACACGCTATATGATTCTTGTTATTTACAGGATACGCTTGAGACCACAGAATAAAATATATTTTTAGTTATAAATATCCGAGAAACACCATATTTACTCGTGTATAGTTCAAACCCTTATATTAAATATTTAAGGTGACAAATATAGCGGTGCATAATGGGCTAAATAATTTTGACTCTTTCCTGTAATCGCGGGATGTTTTGTAGAATCAAGGCATTTATTTAAAAATACATAAGACGTTGGGTCTCGGTTTTAAAAAACCATTTACAGATGGAGAATTAGTAAAAGAAGTCATGTTAGAAGCTGCTGATTCACTTTTTGAAGAATTTAAAAATAAAAAAGAAATAGTTTCAGTTATAAACATGTTGCAATTATCAGCACGAACTGTTACTAGAAGAATTGAAGTAATTGTGGAGTATTTGGTGGCGGAATTAGCAAATGATATGGAAAATTGTATTTTCTTTTCGCTTTTCGCTATTTTTCTTTTCTACTAAATAATATAAAGTATATAACAGATGTAAAATTACCTGTACAAAAGTTATCGTCAATTACAACAGACGGGGCATCAGCGATGACTGGTAAGGAAAAAAGGATTTATTGCCTATGTAGACAGGATTCCTTATTCCCTAAATTTATTTCTTATCATTGCCTCATACATCAGGAAATGTTATGCTAAAAAACAATCGGTTTTCAACACGTATTTACGATAGTAACAAAAATTATTAATTCCCTAAGATCGGGAGCTATGCAACACAGATTGTTTAAATTACTTTTAGAAGATGAGGACGTTCAGTTCACAGATCTTCTTTTACATACTGAAGTGAGGTGGCTGAGCAGAGGTAAAATACTTGAGCGGTTTATCATGCTTTTGCCACAAATAAAGGAATTTATTTCATCAAGAGGTGATTTTTACGACCAATTAGAAAATAAGAATTGGCTAATCGACCTCGGATTTCTGACAGATATAACGGCAAAGTTGAATGAGTTAAATTTAAAAAAATACAAGGGAAAAATCAGCATATCGCTGACATGATTAGTGCAGTAAATGAATTCAAATGCAAGTTAGTGTTGTTGAAATCTCATCTATTGAAAAAATCATTATCACATTTCCCAAATATAAAATATACTGTTGAGAGTTTAAATTTGAATAATGAAAATTTTACTGCTACATCATATTTAGAAATTATAGATAAGCTAATAGAAGAGTTTTCTTCTAGATTTGAAGACTTTGCAGCATTAGAACCCGTTCTAAGATTTTTCATAAATCCATTCAATGTTACTGAAGATGATGTCCTTGAAATAGTTTCAGTGTATTTCGATCTTCATAATATCGAAGACCTAGAATTAGAAATAATAAACTTGCAAAGTGATATTATTTTAAAAGCGCATAGTACTGATAAAATGTTTTGGAACTTAGTCGATGAAAATAAGTATCCTATTTTAAGGAAATGTCAGCTAAAAATTTATTCATATTGTGCGACAACATACAATTGCGAGTCTTTGTTCTCAAATATAAAATATTTGAAATCAAAATACCGAACAAAGCGTAATAACTCGCATTTAGATAATTGTTTAAGGACCTTGAACTCTAAATATATCCCCAATTATAAGAAATAAGCTGAAAATATGGACACCCAAGTTTCACACTGAATTATGTGTATCATTATGTATGACACCAACAAAATAAAGTTATAAAAAATCTGTTTTTTTTTTTTACTCCCTAAATATACCTTTTGATTACCTGTAAAATATGCGGAAGGAGGGGTTGCGTCGGGGAGGCGGATTGCGGCGATGGGCGCGGGCGGGGCGAATGCGCGCGATGTCGGGGCGGTATCTGCGAGGCGGGGGATGCGGGGGGGGGGGGCCTATTCGGCGGGCAGTTGGGGCGGGCCGTATGCGGGCGGGATTGCGCCGGCGGCTGGGGGTGGGGTGTGCGGGTCGGGGGGGCGCGCTCCGGGCGGGGGCGTGCGGGCAGCGGGGGGCGGGGGGCGCGCGGCAGGGGGGCGACATATGCGAGTAGCGGAGGGGGGCGGCGGGCGGGGTCGGGCATGCGGCCGCGTGTGCCTCGGGGTGGTGTCGGGGGGGGGGGGGGGTGGGGTTGGGGGACCGCGCCGGGGGGGGGGTGGGGGGGGGGGGGGGGTGATTTTCAAATTTATTAATGCTGTGCTCCCTTAAGGACAATACAGAGTGCCGACATCTGGTTTAAATACAATACAATTTTTGTCAAGTTTATAAGATGTTTAGCACTAGTATTTTTTTTCCATTTCACGATGTTAAATCCTCTGTAACTCAAGAATTTTTTTTTCGATTCTAAAAAGCATACCCAGTTTTAAAACAAACACATTATTGAGTAATCTATAAAATTTCAAGTAATAAATAAATAAAAGTAATGCACCTGAAATATTTTGAAATCCATAATTCAGTATGAAAATTTCGGTTCAACTATTTGAATACAGCAAATTTTAGGGTAATAAATACTGACCTTGTCCAAAAAATATCTTTTGATAATCAAGCATATGCTTAATTTTATTTCGGAATAAAGACTCCTTTCAAGATCGATGTTTGTCCTTTTGAAGATCTTTTGTGCCCTACAGGAAGAAAAAAAGTTAAATATATTAATTTTATAAACATAAAAGGGGATATTTCATATACGAATGGGATGTTTAAAATTTTCAAAATATTTCAAGTAATAAATAAGTAAAAGTAATGCACCTGAAATATTTTGAAATTACTAATTCGTTATGAAAATTTCAGTGCAACTATTTGAGTTTAGCAAATTTTAGTGCAATAAAATAATGATGTTGTCCAAAAAATGTCTTTTGATAATAAAGCCAAACTTTTTTTTTCAGAATAAAAAATCATTTCAAGGTCAATGTTTGTCCTTTTAAAGATCTTTTGTCCCCTCAAGGAAGAAAAAAGTTAAATATATTAAATTTATAAACAAAGAAAGGGGATATTTATGTATATGAATAGGATGTTTAAAATATTCAAAATACACAAAGTATTATTTTGGTAAATATAGATTTTATACAGTTTTTCCATTTTATAGATACGCTCTAATTTAAAGTTTTGGTAACATTTCTTTGAAAGTAAGGGGACATGGTATTTGATTAAGTATTATGAAAGTACTAATAACAGTAATTATCCATTGTTTTAAAGGTTCATCTTAAAAAATAATATATTTGCATTCTTTTGCCTATTATATGATCCTTGTTATTTACAGTATACGTTTGATACCTCATAATAAAATATATTTTAAGTTATAAATATCCAAGAAACACCATATTTACTCGTGTATAGTTCAAACCCTTATATTAAATATTTAAGGTGACAAATAGAATGGTTCTTAATGCTCGGAATAATATTTACTGCTTCCTGTAATCGCGTGATGTTTTGTAAAATCAAGGCATTTATTTAAAAATACATAAGACGTTGAGTTTTAGTTTTAAAAAGTTTAGAGATATTCTTATGTTGAAAATATATAATGTTCTCCCATGGAATGTAAATTAAGACACTAAAATGTATGAGAAATTTTTAGAAACATGAGAGTATTTAATAATAAAAGAGTGTTCCAACAACATTTCTTAAAACTACCAATTACTTTTATAGTTTTATTTTATCTTTAGAATTTGTATGAAAACAATGCAGGTATCGATTTCCACTTACATTACGTATCGTTTACACAACACAATTATTCCATGTTGTAGAATGTTTTAGCAACTAGTGTTTTTCCATTTCACGATGTTAAATCCTCTGTAACTCAAGAATTTTTTTTTCGATTCTAAAAAGCATACCCAGTTTTAAAACAAACACATTATTGAGTAATCTATAAAATTTCAAGTAATAAATAAATAAAAGTAATGCACCTGAAATATTTTGAAATCCATAATTCAGTATGAAAATTTCGGTTCAACTATTTGAATACAGCAAATTTTAGGGTAATAAATACTGACCTTGTCCAAAAAATATCTTTTGATAATCAAGCTTATGCCTAACTTTTTATTCAGAATAAAGAATCATTTCAAGGTCAATTTTTGTCCTTTTGAAGATATTTTGTGCCCTACAGGAAGAAAAAAAGTTAGATATATTAATTTTATAAATAAATAAAGGAGATATTTATATATACGAATAAGATGTTTAAAATATTCAGAATATTTCAAGTAATAAATAAATAAAAGTAATGCATCTGAAATATTTTGAAATCCCTAATTCAATACGAAAATTTCAGTGCAACTATTTGAGTTCAACAAATTTCAGTGAAATAAAATAATGACGTTGTCCAAAAAATGTCTTTTGATAATGACGCCAAACTTTTTTTTCAGAATAAAAAATTATTTCAAGGTCGACGTTTGTTCTTTTCAAGATCTTTAGTCGCCTGAAGGAAGAAAAAAAAGTTAAATATATTAATTTTATAAATAAATAAAGGAGATATTTATATATACGAATAAGATGTTTAAAATATTCAAAATACACAAAGTATTATTTTGGTACATATGAATTTTGTGCAGTTTCTTTAATTTGTAGAAATGCTCTAATTTAAAGTTATGTATAACATTTCTTTGCAAGAAAGGGAACGTAGTATTTGGTTAAGTATCATGAAAGTACTAATAACAGTATGAGTAAAATCAAATGATTTATCTTGTTTATATTAAAGCTAAATTTGAAGCTCCCAATTTATTTCAAAATCTGTATTTTAATTCACATTTAGACATTAAAACTAAATTTGAATTTCCCAATTTAATTCAAAATCTGTATTCTTATTTATATTTAGACAACACTGAAAGATCATTGTATACAATGATATTGAATGTATAGTTGTTGTTGTTATTACTTATGCTCCTTAGACAAGCCAATGGCTGCTGGAAGTAAGAGAAAAAATACGCTTTTAGTTTTTTAATGAAAAGTACAGCTAAGATGAAGAGCAATTTTGCTCAAAGTGGATTCTCTAATTTAGGAGCAGGGACCAAGTCGAAGACACCTAGGTTTGGCTTTCTATCTCCAG
>CM063506.1:132325729-132330729 GCA_032207245.1 Pardosa pseudoannulata | reverse complement strand
TCTAAACAGAATCTGTTGCTTTTTCAGCCTTTAAATGTAGCCTCCCTTTTAGAGCCCCTTTTGAAATGAAATTATGAATCATTTCCAACTATAACTACGTGAATTGTGATATGGTCTTTAACCCTTTAGCGAACAGTGGTTTCTCAGCGAAACCTCCTGTTAAACAATTTTTTTCTCTAATTTTTAGAGAAATAAGATTTTTTTTCGATTTTTTTATGCTTTAGACTTTTAAATCTTACAATAAATGGCAGTAATACATTTAATTTATTTTTTCTTTTGAAATATATATATTTATACTTGCTGTACCTGGAAAACTAGTAATGCAATTGTTTTTCACTTATAACCCCAAACAAAAGTATCTATTCAAACAACACTTATAAATTGTTAAATTATTTATTTTTTTTCACTTTTTAAGAACACGTACTTATTGTTCTCCCAATTTATTTAAAATTTTAAAAAGTATTATGTTCACGCTGTACAAGGGGATGGGTTTGTTAGTCCCCCCCTCAATTCCTCCTATGGTATTCTGTACGGCAAACCCCTCCAAGGATTGCAAATAAAAACTTTAATAAATTTTGCATTTATAAGATTCATAGATAATATTTATAAACTAATTTCCTTAAATTCTAAAGAATTCATGTAGGCGACCTTTAGAGGGTTAATAGGTAAATATTTTGCTATTGTATTTCTCTGTTTCTTTAATATATTTTGCCATTTTAATTTTGTCAAATGTCAATTGTATTCGTATAAATAAATAAATGACCACCTTATATTTATTTTATTTTTGAAAATTTAAAATTTTCATACCATAGTGTAAAAAATAATGTTACGTTAGCCTATTGTTTGAGAAAGAAGAAATTAAAACTGATTAAAACACATAGACAAATATGTCTTGATCAAATAGTTGTATACAATTAAATGCCCAAGGATTGGTTTGGTTTTGGAGTGCAAAGGTCTACTTTTTGCAACAGGAGGGCTAATGAGACCGGGGCCTACTGCTTAAAGCCGATTCCGAACGGCTACGGACATCCATGCCATAGTTGGATTCGAACCCACGAACTCCACGAAGGCCAGCATCCTAACCATTTGGCCATCGTTTGGCAAATGCCCAAGGAACTGGAATCAATTTATCATTTGAAGATTTCGAAGACTGCTCTCGTGTCGGCGTCAGTCCTAAAAAACAATATAGCGTTGATATTCCCCTTTCTCCTGTTGCTTCAAAAAATTTCTATCCCGCAAGGAGCGGATACCAGGAGCGTTCACCCTCTTCTCGCCTCTGGTAACAACCTTGTCCTCTAAAAAAATAAACTGCTCTAAGGGGTTTGGTTTGGTTTGGTTTGGTTTGGAGCGCTACGGTCTACTGTTTTGCACACTAGGGCTAATGAGACCGGGACCTACTGCTTAAAGCCGATTCCGAACGGCTACGAACATCCATGCCATAATGGGATTCGAACCCACGAACTCTGGTACCGACGATCAGCGCCCTAACCAATCGGCCAGCGTTCGGCCTGCTCTAAGGGAGATAAAACATGGGTCCCTTTTCAGAACGGATGGGTCAGAATTCCGTCAAACCCACGGGCCCTTCTATTGTTTGGAAGAAGTCTGCAGTTTCTTCTAGTGCAAACAGGTAATGTACTGTATGTCTGACGAAGGTTTAAGAGAAGGGGTAGAAAAAGATGAACCGCATGCAACTTATTGTTACACATATACCTAAAAATCTTTGTAGAAAAGAACTTTTATCTTTCATATACACACAACAGAAAATATAAGTAAATAAAACGCTCCGATTAGGGTAAAACAGAAACAGAACTGTAAACAATTTAAAATGAAGTAATTCATCCATTTTCATAAAATAAGTTTAAGCTACGTTTGATATTCTAAAAATATTTCTCATTAATATAAAATCATAATTGTACGTTGATATAATATAAAATATTACTCTAAAAAAGAAATGGAAAAAAACCTAGAAGAAGATTTGATAATTCTTTTAGTATGAAAATTATTTAGTCAGGAGAAATTCTCATTTTTAAAAATTTAACTAAAATTTATGATAAAAAAGCAGCTTTTAAAACTATAAATATTTTAATATGTTAAAAACAGATTATTTCTATAAACAAGCGTTTTTGTAAACGTAATATTCTTATATATAAATTTGAACAGTTCTTTTACTATACACAAAATGCAATCAGGGCAGGAACTAGGTTCTTTGGAGTCCGTGACCAAAAAAAAAAGTGGGATACACTCTACACCAGAAATGTATCAATTGACTTCAGCCGCAGCACATAACCCTTGTCAATCAAAGAAATATTCAAGGAGGAAAGAAGAAAGAGAAAAAGCCGGCTCGGCCGCTTTAAGAGCGTTCTCGTGAATGGGTAAAAAGCCAGCTCCGAAGATTACCCTTAATACGGAAAGATGATGGTTGTCACAGTGTACGGATCTCCCTGACTGCAAAAATATTTCGGTTTTCTATCCTTTAGCTTTCTACCCTTTAGTTGCCGAATGATGGCAGGATGGTTAGGGTGCTGGCCTTCGGTACCGGAGTTCGTGGCCTCGAATTCCACTATGGCATGGGTGTTCGTAGCCGTTCGGAATCGGCTTTAAGCTGTAGGTCATTATCCCTCGTGTTGCAAAGAGTAGACCGTAGCACTCCAAAACCAAAAAAAAAAAAAAAACCAAAAAACTCAAAGACGGTTAGAAGCAGAATGTTGAAATTTCCTGTTTAAGAATCTTGTAATAGCTAATTGTGCACTCTCGTGTACATTGTAACCTGGTGTTTTCAAAGAAAAATTCATTGTAACGGACATTAATATTTCTACACATAAATCAAAGTTGAGAAAAGAATAATACTGAAAATTTATATTTAGGATTCCTTTACCACCTAGTTGGGCTCGATTGTTTTTTTATTGCAATCCGCATTCCAAGATGAGTGCAAAAAAATCTTAATAGTCCAGATTTTACACTGAGGTATTTCCCCAGTTTCAAAAGACAGTTAACAGATATTTTTTTAAATAACAAAGCATATATAAAAAATGTTTAGATAGTTTTGTAACAACTCTCAAATTACAATTTTTCACGTGTTTAAAAAGTGGATATGTTGGGACAAATGCAATGCATTTACTCATGTTTTTTAGAAAGGCCTGCAGTTAATAAAACTAGATTAGAAGAATTAAAGATTAAACGAAAAATAAGTAACACTTTACCAGATAATTTACGTTTTACACAGATAACTTCCGAAAGCTCTGAAGTTAATAAAACTAAGTTGGAAGAATTAAAGATTCCACCAAAATTAAGTGACACTTTTCCAGAAAATTTACATTTTATCCAGATAACTTATGACATTCCTTAAATTAATAAAACTTTGTTGGGAGAATTAAAGATTCCATGGAAAATAGTAACAATTTTCATGATAATTTATGTTTTGGTGTAAAAGGGTTTTAATAAGTTATAACATAAATTCGCAAGATTACTCTAAAACATGCACTGAAAATAGTAATTTATCAAAATTTTATGCTAAAAATATCAAAACGCAAACTTTTTCGAGTGCTATTACTTTATGCATTATTTTTTATTATTTATTTATATTCTTATTTTACATTTTCTATCCCACTGAATTTGGCACACGTGCCATGTAATTATCATCCCTGCTTTAAAACTTAGGAGTTTGTAATTTAATAAGCAGGGATTAATTGGTTTAGTTCGGAGATTTTGACGATGCTAGTATTTGCAATTTCTTCGAAAAATAAACTTTCTTTAATTTTAATCCATATAGTGTTTTAGAATATCTTTCCTCCACGTTTTAAAAAATAGAGCGGAGGAAGTCAAATTTCTAATTTTCAATGGTGATTTTAGATATAGCGTGTTTCAAAAAATGACCAGTATATTTGAAAAATCAATAAAAACTGAACGGACAGTGATATCAATGCACAGTTTGTTGCAATATGCCTGAGACAGTATTAAATTTTTAAGTAGACAAACTTTCAAAATTAATTACAATTTTATCACAACAGATGGCTCTGAAGTCTATAAAAATCTAAACTACGATATTTTCCAGATATCCACCATGCACAGCAATAATATGGCGTATTCTGAGAACGAAATTATCAGAAACCCTTGTGAACATCTCAAGCGGGATGGCTTCACATGCACAACAGATGTACTGTTCCATTTATTCAATTGTTTCCGAATAATGGTGGTACACCTGGTCTTTTAAGAATCCCCATAGAATAATATCGTAGTTTAGATTTTTACAGAATGCAGCGCCATCTCTTGTGGAACATTGTAACTAATTTTGAAAGTTTATCTGCCTGAACATTTACTATTGTCCCAATCAAATTGCAATAAACTCTGTATGTCTATCACTGTCCATATAGTTTTTACTGATTTTTCAAATATATTGGTCATTTTTGAAACAACCTGTATATTTTAGAATTGCACCCATAACAATAAAATACTAAACCTTTAACACTTGAAATTTATTTAGAAAATCATCTTTCTCCAGTTTTAATCAGAATAATTGTCTGACCGCTACTATCTAATAGTTTCCTACCAAAGGTCTTATATGAAAAACATACTGCTTAAAGCCAATTTTAAACCTCTACGAACATCCATGCCAGTATTCGATTCGGACAAATGAATTATTGTAGGAAAAATCTTCACTCTCCCCATTCGATCATCGTCACCTAAGACTGGTCGGCAAACTTTTTTAAGCGAAATAGCTAATTATGGCCAAAGAGCCAAATATGAACATTGTTTAGTAAACTTTTATTAATAAATAAATTTATTTATAAATAATTAGTACACTAAATAAAACGAAATTTCATACTTAATAAATATTTATTAATGCGAACAATGTACTTGCATCTCCTTGGACAGTTTGAGTAAGTCAGGTTAGTATGTTGTTTTTTTATCTTAGGCATGATTCCAAGCTCAACAATAAGACGACTTTTAAGTTTACTCTTGATAATGTTAATGCTTAAAAAGGATTGTTCGCATATATATCT
>CM063506.1:132318229-132320729 GCA_032207245.1 Pardosa pseudoannulata | reverse complement strand
TTTTATACAATTAAATAAATGCCTAAGGAATACAAATAGTTGAATCAACTTATCATTTGTATATCGAAGACTGCTCTTGAGTCGGCGTCGAAACTAAGAAAAATGGCTGAAATTTCTTTGATAAGGGTTCTTCCACCAAAACCTGGATGCCAGCCTTTCACCTCTCATTCTTCTCGTAACAACGTTCCGCTCCCAAAAAATTTCCACCTCTCCGCAGAGACAAAAAAAAAAGTCCACTCCAGAACGGTTGGGGAGGGGGTCGAAACTCCCTAAACGAACGGACACCTCTATTGGCTGGGAGAAGTCCGAAGTCGCTCTGCATTCAAACCGGTCTTGCCCCGGAATGTCCCCGTCAAAAACACACGGGAACCTGAACCGCATGTAACTTATTGTTACAAGCCCTAAAATATTCCAGTATGATTTTGCAAAGCGGAATACTAAAAATAAGGATAAAAACGAATGTTGTGTTTTTATATTAGTAAATATTCTTTATAAATTTAAAGATTGTGAATTGAATACTAATTGTTCGCCGAATGATTGGCTGCACCAGCGAGGACCATCTACCCTAAAATAAAAGGTTTAAGATGTTTTGGGTGTACCCGGGTGTACAATCCACAGCAGCTCATAATATACAATGCAGTAAAAATACAGTAAAAATATTACAAACCAACACATACAAATACCAAACCGACAAAATAGGAGAAAATAACACTAAGAAATACAAAAAATAGTAATAATAATAATAACAACAATAATAATAATAATAATAAAGATTGTAAACGTCACAAGAGTGTAACTGAGCAATCATAGAAATAATGCGTAATTTCCAGGGCCTAATTTTAGTTGCAAGCAAAACAAGCGGCCCAAAATAGAAAAATTAGACATTTATGAATCACAATATATATTCTAAAAATATAGTCAGTTTCACATTAAATAACTTAAATTGTTAAAACCAAATTTAAGATTGACACACCACCTCTGTGCGGAGCATCGGACAAGAGATATCGAACGGATCTTTCGAGACTCCTTGAAAGACTCGAATAACGTGATTGATATCTTACTGTTTAAAACGTTCCTAAAGTCCAGTTCGAAACTGAATTTCACCAAAACTCTTGAAAATAATTTTTAAAGATAATATAGCATATATTATGGTTCATCGACAGTTCTGCAAAAGATAAAGGGCATATTAAAAGAAAGCACTGCATGCAATGCTTTATAAAGAGATGATCTAAGAAGTTAAATTACACTGTATTTTCTAGATTTTGCTCTGGCAGAAGTAAAAGCAAAGTTGACTACAAAAGCAGATATACAGTGGACTATGTTATCTATCGCGGTTAATGTTATCAATCGTTTATTGTTATCGAAATCACTTTGTCCCGATTTTCTCTATTCATTTGTATATTAAAACTATCGCTTTATGGGATCGTTACATCGGTTAATGTTATCAGTTTTCAAACCTCATTTTAACTGGCAAAGGAATATTCACAATTCAGAAGGAACCCATTCCTTTCCCTGTTGTTTGAATTTCCGAGAATTCTCCCTGGGGAATGAATAAAGGAGTGGGATTATACACGTTCAATTTTTCAGAAATATGAACACCCTGCTGGTGGTCAATGTTTGTCATATAAGCAGAGGGCAACACATTCTTATCGGAACTGAAAAGGAGATTATTCACATTTCGTGCCTTGATTTTGCGAAAAAAATTACCAGAAATCTCAAATGGTAGATTATCCTTCGGATATAACCTCTGAAGATATTCAAGTCATTGGTGAAAGTAGATCAAAACATTCCGATATCTTCCACATTAACAGAATCTGAAGTCTGTCAAATTGTCATAAGATAACAGACGAACGATGGAATTCATGAGTCAGATGAAGAATCTCTAGATATTGAGCCACCTCCTACAAGTGATGAAATGAGAAATGCATTTAAAGTGTCGAAACGTGGAGTACAACACCGCTCCGATGTCTTATAAAACATTACGAACACAATTGACAATGAGCTTCATAGAAAAAATTGTAGACAGCCAACAATTGATGAATTTTTTTAGTTATGTATACAATTCTTATGTCTTAAAGGATAATATATAGTACATAAATATAAGGTGAGTTTTTTTATTTTCAGATTTAGTACGTATGAATTAAAGAATGGGGGATGGGTACATTTATTTAATTTTGCATACCGTTTATTGTTATCAATCGGTTATTGTTATCATAATGACGGTGGGCCAAACTGCTCACATTAAGCGGAGTCCACTGCACTTGCATAAAATATTTTGTGTTAATATATTGTACAAATTGAATCAATCTCTAATGCATAGAGTTATCAGCACCGTTTTCTTGTATTGCAGTGTATCATACATTAAAATAGTATTCCGATATTTTCTACTTTCGTATGCGGTGGATATCACATTGGTGTTGCTAGATTGATTATATGGTGCTATTTAATGAGAGTTGGCTTAGGAATGTTTTCGGCAAAGTGTTTCTTTGTAAGATGAACC
>CM063506.1:132300729-132303229 GCA_032207245.1 Pardosa pseudoannulata | reverse complement strand
TAACGTGACTCATGATTTTCCAAGAGGAAGAACACCAAACAGTTTCTTAATATGGGATATACCCTCCCCTAACTGCAATAGTTGCTTACAGTATGCTCCAAATACTCAGAACCAGCTGGTCCAACATTTCTTGCGTTAGGAGTGTCCATTCCGCAATCAGCATCGGTTTGAGTTGTTCGGTGTTCTCCGGAAGATGTAAGTGGGCTGCAATGCTTCTCCCTAAAGCAGGGGTAGGCAACGCGGCGCCCGCGGGCGCCATGGCACCCCCGATCGATTTTTAATGCGCCCTTTCTGGACTAATGTAAATGTATGATAGCCAGATCGATTTACTTACTGTTAGTGTTGTTGAAATCCTATCTATTGAAAAAATCATTATCACATTTCCAAAATATAAAATATACTGTTGAGAGTTTAAATTTGAATAATGACAATTTTACTGCTACTTCATATTTAGAAATTATAGATAAGCTAATTGAAGAGTTTTCTTCTAGATTTGAAGATTTTGCAGCATTAGAACCCGTTCTAAGATTTTTCATAAATCCATTCAATGTTACTGAAGATGATGTCCTTGAAATAGTTTCAGTGTATTTCGAACTTCATAATATCGAAGACCTAGAATTAGAAATAATAAACTTGCAAAGTGATATTATTTTAAAAGCGCATAGTAATGATAAAATGTTTTGGAACTTAGTCGATGAAAATAAGTATCCTATTTTAAGGAAATGTGCACAAAAATGTATTCATATTTTGCAACAACATACAATTGCGAGTCTTTGTTTTCAAATATGAAATATTTGTAATCAAAATACCGAACAAAGCTTAATGACTCACATTTAGATAATTGTTTAAGGACCGGGAACTCTAAATATATCCCCAATTATAAGAAAATAGCTGAAAATATGGACATCCAAGTTTCACAGTGAATTATATGTATGATTATGTATGACACCAACAAAATAAAGTTATGAAAAATCTGTTTTTTAATGCCTATTTATACCTGTTGATTATCTGTAAAATATGCGCCCTCGGTGATTTTCAAATTTACTATTGCGCCCTTAAGGACAAACAGGTTGCCGACCCCTGCCCTAAAGTATGCTCCTCACTTTCCAGTAGCACCTCAATAGCAAGAGTCTAATAAGTCCTGTTGCTTTAGTTTTGCATACCAGTGTAATTTTAAACTCTATATTACGGAATATTTCACTACGTCGTCATTAACGCCTTGGGCCATAAAAAACAACAACTTGTAAAATAATGAAATCTTGCGTATATTAGAAATATCATAATATCTAATTATACTCCTTTTTTTTGCGATTACCCTATGTATTCTTTATAGCGAAGCATTTCACTATAACGTAAGAAACGCCGTGAAACATAACACAAAAATGTGTAGCCATATATTGATGAAATTTTGTTTTTTAACAGCTAGTTCTGTCTCTATTCTTTTTATGGTAATCTGCCTGTTATATAAGAACTACCATTCATCGTATAAAGACGCTGTGGGTATAACTGTAAAACAACTGGGAAATATTTGAATTTTGCATTTGGCACTATAACATTTAGTTGTTCACATACCCTTTCGATTGCAATCTGCAATCTACTTAATAAAATACTTTAATATAAAGGTTTTGATGCCAGAAGTCACAAATCGAAATTGATTAACCGTAAAATGTTCAAATCTTGCATTTAGAACTATAATAATATCAAATTTGCTCCTTCTCTTTCGACTGCACTTTGCACTCTATATAAAACGAAGAATTTCAGTATAAGTTGTAGAAATGCTGTGGAGCATAACGCAAAAATGGTTAACCATAAAATGAGGAAATTTAGTATTTAGGACTATTATTAAATCTAGTTTTGCTTTTACCCTGCTATTGCAATATATTATAGAGACACAGTGGGTTTAACTTAAGTAAAATTAGCCTTAAACTATTGAAATTTTGAGCTTTGGATAAATATATCATTCAGTTACACATCTGCTTTCTGGATTGTAATATTCATAATAGTGAAGTATTTCAATAAAATATTTATAATGGCATGTACCATAAACCAAAAATGATTAGCCATAAAAATATCAAATTTTGTTTTCAGGATAATTATCGCATTTTGTTAAAAACCTACGCTTTTGATTGTAATCTTCAATATAATGGAGTACTTCAATAAATTGTTTATAACAACATGGGACATGAATCAAAAATGGTTAGTGGCAAAATATTGAAATTTTGTTTTTTTGGACATTTTTTTTTCTTTTCGGACATCTATTTATTTACTTAGCCTTTTGATTGTAATTTTATATAGAATGAAGTGTCTCAAAATAGTGTTTATATCTCCATGGGCCATAAATCAAAAACTATTTTGGATTTAAAACTATGTAAATCCAAAATGGAGCATTACTATCTAGTATTGATCGAGCTTAATATTTTAATCTTAGTGAAATTACTTTCTAAAGTTTCTCTAAGAAAAGTAAAATTATCCGTAACTCCTTAATTCCTTTTTCTGGTGT
>CM063506.1:132288229-132295729 GCA_032207245.1 Pardosa pseudoannulata | reverse complement strand
CGAAACTTTTTTTATTTTGCACTTTAATATATACTGTATGATTATTTAACAAAAGAAATATTTTACGAAATCACAAAAATAAACGATTTTTAAAATTAATGTCCGATAATCTCTCAGCGCATATTTATTCATCACTCTTTTTGTCACAACGGCTCATTTTATCAATTTAAAAAACAAAGCTTCAAATTGACAAAACACGACTTGTACGTTCTCGAGCTAGGAATTCTAATGAAGAAGAAGTAAAGCAACAAAAGACCGAGTAACTCGACAATCATAACTGGTGGAATGAAAAAATGCAAAGCGTTGCATAGCAACGTAAACAACACGCATATAATGTCTTACATACATATAATTATGCGTATTTCGTAGATTTGTGGTGGTTAGCAGGTATCCACCACAAATCTACTAAATACGTATTTTTACGTGACCCGCGCTCCAGTAACAGACTGTAAAAATACGTTGCCCGCACGCGAAGTGTTAAGTAACTCATGAATTAAAATTAACTTTCCTTTCCTGCCTAATCATCTTCATGTTTACAAACACCATTAATTGCTCCATTTAATAATCAACATTTTTGCTCTCGTAAAGATTCCCCAGATGACGTCTATCCCATCCGATTGTCTGTTGGTCACTCGAAATGCAAAAACAGAGGGCATTCGCTGGAAGCTAAATGGGCGAAAATAGACCGTAATTGATGAAAATAGTGATTAGCAAAAGTTCTGAAAAATTTCTTTACCATAGAATAAACCAAAAAGAAACCGTCTTTTTGTTCAACTCCTCTTCTTAGCCCACTCTCCTGTTTCTAATCATGGATCTTGTTGGTGCTTCAACCACATTTGGCGAATTTGGAGTGCTTGCAGCTTGCGTGCGTGGCGTGCTTGCAGCGTGGCGTTTGAAATCTGGCGAGGAGATCGTAACTCAACAAATTGATACATAAACAAAAACAACATTTTGAGGAAAAATTTTACAAAAATTGAATATTTAAAATCTAATTGAATTAACAAAGAAAACACAAAGGAACACATAACATTCATACTAAATAGACTGAAACATTCACTTAATCACAAATTAAATAAACTGAGTGTGATTTTCATCACAAATTTGTGATTTAGTGTAAATTGTAAAATTAATTTAATTCACAAATAAATTGGAAAATACCAAGAGAAAGTTAGTCCAAAGGGATGAGGGAGGGTAGGCGGGCTCTCATCCAGCAAAAAACTCTTTGACTTAAAAGAAACTGTATTTTGAGTGGAGGTTGAAGATGAGTTGTAAAATTGAAAATTTTTTTTCAAATCTCTTATTCATTAGATACGGCCTGTATACTAAATACAACTAAGGGTGAATTAAAATCCGCGCTACATTTAAAAACTGTCGGCGAGAAGAGAAGTGAGATATCTTCTTAAAGCACAACAACAACATTAATGTAAAGAATTTGAAATTTGCAGCTACGATTTGACACATCTAGATCCAAAATCTAGAGGGCTTGGATCATGTATTTCATTTTGCAGTACCATCATCTGGTGATGGGAAAAACTTTTTGAATAACTTTCCTGATCCTTTGTAGAATGATGGACAGTAGTGAAAAATGTATTTTCATTCTTAAAAATATAGCCCATTTTACCGATTCAGAAGGATTTAACTGTAAGTAAAATTTCTCAGAAAGGAAAGACTATTATCACCATAAAAATAAAATAAATGTTATAAAAAAAGAATCATTATAATTGACAAATAAATATTAATACAACAGAAAAAGGCAATGATTTTTAAAACGTAGTAGAGGATATTTACAAGTTTAATTCTAGAAGAACTGTATTTATATGCTGAGTGAACTGAAAACAAGCTGAAACTTTGTAACAAAAGAGACCAGAGGGGATTTAAACAAATATTTTGGACGAAATGTTTATTTTGATCCCAGTTTCAGGGATACTAAAATGGATCAGAAAGGGAAAATGCGGATGATTTTAATTTTCTTTTGGAACCTCCGGAAAAGTAATTTATATGAATGAAATCTTATGTAACCAGTGTAAAAAATTGTCTATATTCAATTTAGTAACCTGTGAAAACAATATTTTTATATAAATTTTCATTTTATTTAAATTTGTAAAAAGAATCTCAATTAAAATTTGTTTTCGGTAGCTGAAAGGAAAATGTTGTAATTAGAAAAAATCGCTGAGATTCAGTAATGTAAACATATATTTTTAAGGGGTCATAAGACTCACAAATGTAAAAAAAAATGTAAAACAAAATATATTGTTCGACTTCATATCTTGAAAATTACCAGTTTTATAAACATAATTATTTTAATACAGAACAAATTATTATATTTACACACATATATCATTCATTTCTGAAGCATAAAAAACATTTTTGTTATAAAGTTTTAAATAAGAGATACTTTATTGTTACCTAAAATGATATTAAGGCTAACGCACATGATTACTAAAAATATAATTAAGATTAAGACACAGTTAGTGTTTTGAAACATACTGAAATTTATATAAATGTATATATATATATATATATATATATATATATATATATATATATATATATATATATATATATATATATATATATATATATATATATATATATATATATATGTAATGAGACTGACTTCTCGATGGGGGTGTTGCAGTCATGGCCATAAAAATGATACCGTTTCAGCTATAGACTTTTATTAAGACAACTTTGAAGGACGGGTTCCCACTTCACCTTTCATTTTGCCCGGGGAGGATATTGTAAGGAAAATTCTCAGGGGTTTTCAAAACTTAAATCAAGGGTAAAAATTCCCGCGTCTTTTTACATTCCCCTTTTTAACCCCTAACCTAAATTGACCACTGGGGCTACAGGTTACGCCCTCAGAGAAGGGGCCTGGCCAATTATAAACCTACATGGCCCTAGCGGACAATTTAGGAAATTTCCAAATAAAAAGGAGATACACGCTAGCGGAGACAGATTTTCCTAGAGATATTTTGCCACAGATGTTGATCCAGGTGTTAATGGTCTTGTAAATAGAATTTTATGCTAGCTGACCCTTCAGTTTGTCCCTATGATGAAGTGGGAACCCGTCCTTCAAAGTTGTCTTAATAAAAGTCTATAGCTGAAACGGTATCATTTTTATGGCCATGACTGCAACACCCCCATCGAGAAGTCAGTCTCATTACATATATATATATATATATATATATATATATATATATATATATATATATATATATATATATATATATATGCCGACACATACATATATACATATATACATATGTATGTAATTTTATTTTCATATGTTAAGTACAGTTGTAGGTTGATTACAGTTACAGAAACGAATACAGAGACGTCAACAGGGTTATTTTTAAGAATTCTAAAAAGATTATTATCATTGCTGTTATAGAAATTTTCTGCTTAGTGTTTCTAAAAAGATTGGGTTATTGAGAACATTTAGTTCTTCTTGTATGCTATTATTTCGGAAATATCAGTGTCCGTTTACTGTCCTTTCGATAGCTACAGTGTGTTAAACATTTAACATTTATTTTCTAGATTCTATTGAATCTGATGAAGCACGTGTTGAAATATGGTTTCAAATTAGTCGTTCACAAATACGAAACGTATTTTTAATGTTTATCTTTCTGTTTTGTTCGCAATCAAAAAGGATGTAATGTGATTGAATTAAGGAATAAATAAATTTACTTAGCAGACGGTATTTGCAAGGGAACCGAGGAAGATAACTATTATATTTCTTATGATGATAGTCAACGCGGCTGTGAATTCATTTAACAATTTCGGTATATCATGAAACTATGATAATAAAATATGCTTTGGAATGTGACATATATGCTTGCCCAGAAAATTTTATCCAGCTTTGCACAATTATATTCCTAGTAGACTATTGAACTTTGAAGAAGATAAAATTGAAATAAAAATAAGGTACATTTTAAAGTTCACAGTCCATTTAAATATTTTAAGGATTGAAATTCTTTACAGATGGAAGTAAAATGGAAACAGGAACGGGTTATGGTTATGTAATAATAAAAAGAAATAACATAGTATATACCTGTAAAACAAAATTGCATTGTCATAATACGGTATTTCAGGCTGAGGGGTCTGCAAGACTGATTCGCTCAGAAAGATAAAAGAATTGAGTGAAGACAATATATATTTATATACTGACAGTCTTTCAGTAATCAAGAACCTAGAACAATTAGTACCGAAATAAAAATTAATTACCGAGATTCAAAAAGAATGTAAAAACATGAATAACTGAACAATTAATATAATTTGGATCAAAGCTCATACGGGGAATACCGGTAATGAATATGAAGATATTTTAGCAAAGAACGCCACAAAATCAATAAATTACAAACCAATACAGCTCCCGGTATCAATATTGAAAAAATATATGAAAGAAAACATAAATAAAGATTGGCAAGATTATTGGGACAATAGTGAAAAAGGAAGAGCAACCTATACTATAATATCTAAAGTAGAACAAAAGTTACAATTCGAAAATAACATATCAGATTATTGCATAACCGGTCATGGAAGTTTCCCAACCTACTTGTACAGATTTGGAAAATTAGATTCACCAAATTGTAAATGTGGAATAATAGGCAACTCTCAGCATTACATGGAAGTAAGATGTAATCTCGATCCGACGTTTATTAAAAAATACGAAAACGAAACACAGATCGATTATTTAAAAAAAAATATATATAAAAATCGTAATCTTACTAAAAAGTTAAAGGAAATTTATAATATATTGAATTCAAATTATTCTTATATACAAAATAAATTTTAAAAATTTTAAAATGAGGGAAAATACTTGGTAAAAATAGTGATAGTGATAAAAAAAGTTTTTTTTAAGTTAATAATTCAGTGTATAACATTAAAATGAATAATGTCGAAAGGTTCTCCCCACCCACTTAGGCTTTTTCATCCATAAACCTCTTCAGTTGGATGTGGGTGTGGGTCATCTAAGTCCATTTAAATAAAATGTTTTATCTTAAATGAAAAGGATATATATAATCAATATTTAGAACTTAAACAGAAAAGTTTAAATAGCGATTCCTTGCAAAATGCGTTTCACATTTTTAAAGAAAATTTAATTTTTATATCTTTACAAAAAATTAAATTAGAAGAATCGGGGTTAAAGATTGCTCGGATAATCACATTGTTATTTATAAGGAAAATTAAGTTTCTAATATATCGGAAAAAGCTATGGTTTAAATCTATTAAAGCGTTCAGGGCAGCATTTTGCTTTCTTTTGAAAACTGTCGGTGAATAAAAAACAATTTTTGCACTGGCTTCAAAGATTTCCCAGTTGAAAAAATGCATTATATTTTTATTTGGTATGAGCAGCTGTTGCTAATTAGAGTTTTCTAGTTTTTTCTAATGCTTTGATGTGATGCAGCACTTTTACAGCCAATTTAAGCTAATAAAGTTTGCATGAAATGCTGATATGCATGAGATTTTTTTTCAGAAAATGTTATTCTTATGTATAAGAAAAATAAAAAAATCTAGGCTTTTACGTACTCTATTATTATTTATAAGGGGTAGGAAACTTATAAGTTTGATGGGAAAAAAGGAAATTAAAGGCAATATTTTATGCAAAAAGAAAATGAAAAACGAGATAATATTTTGATAAAAATTAAATAACTCGCTCTATATTTTGATTTATTTGCCATCTGTTTCGTATACTACGCTTAGGTGGATCATTTTTAATTTTTATACCAGTGTTACTACATTTTACTGCTATTGGGGCAAAATATTTGAATATCGTAAAAATTTCTCATCCGGAAGATTAATGGAGGACTCCAAAGAAAGATTAAAGGGCATTGTTTAAATAATAATTAAGTAAGTGTTCGGATAAATGTTCAAAGAAAAGTCATTATTATTATTTATAGACCTTTGAAAGCAAGATTTTAGGTAAAATATTTGGTGGAGTTTATAAAAAGAGTGCTTCAACATCAATGACTAACTTTGAAATCTATTGAAAATATCCACAACCTGACATTGTTAAAATAATAAAAAGTCACATAATTTGGTCACTAAGACATTACTTTAGATCTGAGAATAACATTTCGGTAAAACGGCTCACATTTACGAAACCTTACGAAACCTTTACGAGACCTTTGAAAGCAAGATTCTAGGTAAAAATATTTGGTGGAGTTTATAAAAATAGTGCTTCAACATCAATGACTAACTTTGAAATCTATTGAAAATATCCACAACCTGACATTGTTAAAATCATAAAAAGTCACATAATTTGGTCGCTAAGACATTACTTTAGATATGAGAATACCTTTTCAGTAAAACGGCTCACATTTACGAAACCTATGGGAAGTAAAAAGCAGGAAAGATCCCCAGTTAAGTGATAGTTTTATGTAAAAGAGATTTAAAACTTTTACTTAAAGTAAACTGAAGCGAGTTTGTTATGTATACAAACAGATGGTAGATATTGGTTTGGATGGATTTGACCTGTAATTGATTCCAAAACCTTTGAAGAAGAAGGAGAAGAAAAATTTAATACATATATTTAATGCAATACATGTGCGTGTGTGTATGTGTATGAGGTTTAAAAATGATGTTTAAGAATTAAGCGAGTTATAATTAAAAATAATTAGAACTCATTAACGACAACGTAATAGCGTAATAGCAGAAAGATACACCCTCGAGCGTAACTATAAAGAGTAAAAGAGATGACGCATAAATAGGCATAGGAATTTTGCTTAGGTAGCAACGCCAAAAGAGTCAGTTCTGAGAGGGTACTTGGGCTGATAACATCCTCCACGCTTGTCATGGTAAATTATGAGAACAAAGGATATCTTACGGCATAGCTATGGACAGAAGGATTGCAATAAAGAAGTTTTTATATATGAAATGTCATGTATGTATAATTATTTAAATCTAGCAAGTCAATTATTTTTTCCAATATCTTAAATCGTCAACTGAAGGTCCAGTGATAATACAGAGGCCGCAAATTGATTAAATAACAAGGACAAATTTTATAACAAATCATATATCATAAATACTTTATGTACTATAGGTATATATGTAAAGAATAGAAGTTGATAATCTATTAAATTTGTTATCCATTTAAAAATTTCTAAATACACAGACTTAGTTAGAAATGTTCAAAAACAATTTGTCTTCTTGTGATAATTATATACAGACAATGTTTTCGTAATGTATCAAATTAGTGCAATGTGATTATACAATATTCAATGCATTTTTACTTTTATAATTACATTAAAATTTTCTATAGCCAAAATTTGAGATTCATTGATCTGGAGTAACTTTCATTTTATGGGTACTTAAAATATCGAAAGTTTGAACAAACGATAACAAAGATTTAAAAAGGTGATAATCATCCTACATATTGAATAAACGTGGTAAAACTATTTTATATTCAGAAACGATAAACCCTTACTTTGAAAAATCGATTTAATACTAATCAATATCCAATTACACCCACTCTTCGCAATTGGAAGGTTTCGCTTC
>CM063506.1:132283229-132285729 GCA_032207245.1 Pardosa pseudoannulata | reverse complement strand
TATATATATATATATATATATATATATAGATAGATAGATAGATAGATAGATAATGATAGATATAGATAGATAGATAGATAGATAGCCTGAAACCGGCTGTTGTGTATGAAAGGAAGATAAGGCTTAGTATTATAAGTTTAGATATGTAGAAAATAAATCTGATTTAACCGGCACTCAAACTGCAAAAAACTTGGGCTTGACTGAAGAACAGGGTGCCTCCAACTTTTCAATAAAACTCTGACAGCCATGTTAGCCTAACATTTTCTACTGATCCCGCCGTGTCCGAACGATATGTATCTATATTTTAATTTATATTATATTTGTATCCAACTCTTCTTCTGGAACCCATTTTTTATGTATTAAATGCATGTAATGCTTAAAAATATTAGATATAATGGACCATTAAAGGTCCACTATGGCTAATGTTTAATAATATGGAGCTGTTGGCTTTGTAAACTGTTAAGTGATTACTTGCCCATGAATGTAAATGTTAGATTTCTCAATGGTTCTGGTTAATTAAGAAAATGTATATAATTATATTACAATGGCGGAATCTACACCAAATAAAGTCACCCAAATAGCAAGGGATACAATGTTGTTCGGATGAAATACTTTGTGTTTTAGAGAACATCGCCAATAATTTCACGAATTTGCCAAGGAGCACCTTGTTCTTCAGTAGTACCAAAAGTTGGATTTGCCTGTGACAAAAATTAATGGCGTTTTTAAACAAAACGACCCCTTGCCCCCCCCAAAAGAAAGTTAAAAGGGAAAAATATAAATTTAGTGAAAATAAATTAAATTTAGCGTCTAAACAAGTGGAGTCAAAAATATACCAATAATATGCATTTTCCCAAATTTCCTGTTTAAGAAGTTTTTTATCTAAGAAGTTTTAATCTATTGGTCCCTTGAAAAACTTCTTACGTGGGTTCCACTGCATATAGAATATGCACATTTGTAACTGTATCCTGTCCATGCTGTTATGTCCGTTTTCTCATATTTTGTAATTATTGAAAATTTAAAGAGAATGAAAAAAATTTCAGTTGTTAAAAACTTTATTCATTCTTTAAAGTATAATTTATACTGTTAATTAATTTAAAAAATTAATTTATTAAAACTTTAAAGGTTTTAAGAAATTTATAAAATTTTAAATTAATTTATTGTATGTCATTTAAATTTCTTAATTTTTTTTCTTGTATATGTGGCCATAAGTATATGAAGCCATGAGTATGTCCCATAAGAAGAGTCGGTAGATAAAATTATGAGTTTATTTCCATGTATAATCAGTAAAACACGTATTGAATGAGAATTTATTTGTGTCAAAATTAATACAGACGTCCTTTCTAGAAACTTTTGAGATCGATGTTTTTAATTTTCTTCACCGAAGATAGAAGCGCTAAGCATTATATTTCACTTTGGTTAAAATTATTGGAATTCCTATTAAAGAGATAGTTGTAAACTGGTGTTAACACATTAAAAAGAGTCAAAAATCTATTCAGTGTTTATAGGAATGTGTCATACGGAATAAATCTTTTCTAGCCCATTTTGTTGGCGGATAATTTGAATTAATGTTGCCCTTTTTTCTTGGAGAGAAATGATATCAGAGAAATAAAATTCTTACTTATTTGAAACAATAACAATAGACAGTAGTTATCCAATGCAATATTTGGAAGCATTGTTGAGCAACAGATTTTTCTCATTGTTTCGAAAGTAATTTTTTGTCTATAAATGAATTAATCAAGACTTTGTCACATTGTTGCAACAATTGAACTGCTTAACAAACGGTTTTCCTAGACGCCATATTGAATCTGACTTTGTGACGATTTTATTGCGAGCTCTTTGCAATTTTGCTATTTTGATCAACTTTTGAACTGAAAGATTATTTTGATTAATTTTTTTCGAAAACTTTTCACTATTTAAAACTATCTGGTGGACTATCACGTTAATTTTCATCGTGACATTCTTTTTCTACGGAACGTTTGAGACCCCTTTCCTCTTCTTTGTGATTTACTACATTTTTCACCTCTACTCGTCCATTAAGATAAAGGGAAAAATAATATTAAAGTTTCAGCAACTGAAGAATTCCGGTAAAATGGATTTAGAATCCCTCTATGAAACGGCAAGTGAAGCAACTGTCGGTGGTTGTTCTCCTTTTGATGAAATGGACATGAAAAGCAACTATGACACGGCAAGTGAAACATCTGCAGGTGGAAGTCCTCCTTGGCAATTAGTGGAAGCCCCTGGATCTCCCCAAAGCAGTTCCGAATCTCTGACATGCAATTATCTTTGGATGGAGAAGTTTCTGGAGGACTGCGAGAAGTGGCAAGTCAGGACTGCTGCTCACGGTATCAAAAGAATAAACGAAATCAATGATCTAACTATTACAGAGCGTAAGACTTCATACAGTACTGTCGCCTTACTTCCTGTAAAGACCAAGAAAAAAAGAATCTCTTTCAGGAAACGAGTAAGGAAGATTTTGTTCTGTTGCTTCCGACCTGCTGTA
>CM063506.1:132260729-132278229 GCA_032207245.1 Pardosa pseudoannulata | reverse complement strand
CAGTTTACAATTTTTGGACTTACAGCGTTAAAAAAGGAAAACATCTTCCCGGTTGTCTATCTTGTTATAAAGAAATTTATTAGTTCATATTTTTAATCTTTATCCTCAAATAAAAGATTCTGTTTGAATAATCAGAATGCTAATGTTAGATTTTTATAAAAATTTAGAAACTTTATCATTTTACTGTTAGTTATTTTAGAAATGATTCCGGAATGCTAAATTGGTAGTTTTCAAGAATTATTTCTAAAAGAAACCAAGCGTTAAATATTTATCCCTTTTGAAGTACCTATAAATAGCTATATCTACTTTCAAGCTTCGAATAATGTCTAAAAAATAGCAAAAATATGAGTACTTTTTTATTATAAATATTTTTGTTTACTCAAATTTTAAAGCAAAGTAGGAAAATAGGATGCTCTGTTTGAAAAATTATCATTCTAATGTTAGATAATTCAGAAATAAGATATTTTAGAAATAAAAAAACTGTAAAAATTAGATATTTTAAATTGTCAGCTAATTTAGAAAGGTTAGATATACTTAACCTCTTCCGGTAAAATGACGAGTCTAGCTCGTCATTAGTTTTTCATTCCATACCACACAATGACGAGCTACACTCGTCATGCGATTAAAGTTACTGTTAAAATGATAATTAATTTAGTTTAAAATTTCTAGTGTACTGAATTTGGCAACACTTTTATCACTTGTGCAAATCACAAGCCACTATTGCATATTGTTTACTTGGTACAAGTCATTGCCATATTAATGAGTCAGAATAAAAGAAAACATACTAAGAAATATTGTGTGTGTTACAAGAATGAAATTAAAAGTGAGACTACTTGGCGGTGTAAACAATTAAGAATTCCTTTGCACTTTGTTTTGAAAAGTACAACTAGCTTGAAGACTGTATAACTTATTAATTTTTTGCTTTGATATTTTCTTCATTTTACTGTTTCTGATATTATTTAACACTATGTAAAAAGTGGATTTTAATTAAGAATATGTAAGACTTGAAAAATGAAACAAGTTTTTTAAATAAAAATTAAATGGTTATTTCATGCACAGTTTTTCATTATTAAATCATACCTTAAGGGGTTAAAAAAGGTATTTAGCACATCAAAAAGACATTTTAGCACTCCAATGTTAGTTACTTTATAAATGATTAATAAACCTTAAATCACCATAGTATAAGATGAGCACCATAGCTCAGTTTTAATTCAGACTTGCGAAATAAAATTCTCTTGATATATACTAATACATTTTTTTCCGAGACTTAGAATAAAAGGTATTCAAAAAAGAAGATAATTAAAACACTAATTTAATGCATAAGATAGACTGAGATTAGAATAGCTTAGTTTCGATTTTAATTTATTGGAAAGAAATGATTTTGCATTATGATATATTTTGATGTATTTTCAGGAATTATTTCTAAAAGGTTTTGGGTTTGTCTTACAAAATGTTCGGTCTTTAGGAGAAGAAGATCTTACAAAACTTCCGGGCAGTTCCTTGGTATTCTAATCTTACACTGTGTAGGAAGGTTGGGGGAGACTGCAAAGAAATATACCGTACATTATTTGATAGATTATTTTACAAGGTTTTGAAGCTGATGTTGGGGTGTACAACAGTTTTATTTAACAATATAAAAATGAAATATGAAATTTAGTAGAATATAGACTATTTTTTTAAATATTTGAAGTAACCAAAATAAATGTGATAATCTGTTATTTACTTTATAAAAGGCTGCAGACTACATCTGTTTATTTCTGACTAAAAGTGGAAAACATTAATAAACCTGAAACAAATACACTATAAAATTATATAAGCGTCTGTATTCATATAATTTTATATCGGAGCAATTACCACATTGGCTTCATTCCTGACGCATTTCTACTTCCCTATTCCATTTTGAATTCCCATACACTGCTAAATAAAGATTTTATCAAAGCACACAAACACTTTTAATTTACTTATCTATTCAATTTGTCGCAGCTCTCTATATTCCGAACAGAAAGCAGCGAATGCAAGAAATCGGGACTTCTCGAGGAGGTATTTGTTGGCACTCTCCTGGGAAATACGGAGGTAAAACACGCTAATGAGGTCTTATTCATAATTCCCCGAGTCGCCTGGAGTCGTTAGAAAGACGTCACTGTGATGACGTTTATGAGGAACATAATTGATTAAGATATGAGTTGTTGCAATCTCTCTACTTAAATGCAGAAGGTAGATTGTGAGCGCCTTAGCTTAGTTTTGATTTCAGACATTCGGAATAAAAGACTTTTGCTTTACTTTATATCTTCAAGCATTTTTGTTCATGACATTAAATAAATGATATCACTAAAAAAGACGATAATTAAAACTGCAATAAGTAAAATTAAATAAAATATTTGAAGTTGAAGAACGGAATTCTCAAACAAAGAAACAATTCTATAATATTTAAAACAAATCGATTTTTACTGACATAAAAAGGTACAAAATACAAAATATTTGGTGGAATATAATCTCATTTCCGAAATATTTCAAATAATTTAAATAATTTTCCCAATCCCTAATTAACTTTGTAATATGATGCAAATACATTTGTTTATTTTTGACTAAATATGAAAGCATTAATAAGTCTAAAACAAATCAACTCTGAAACTATCTAAACATCTTTATTCATACAATTTTATCTGGGAGCAATTTTTGAATCGCTACATTGGCTTCGTTCCTGATGCAATTCTACTTCACCATTGACTTTCCAGACACTGCTTAATGAAGAATTTCTTAAAGAAAACGAACACTTTTAATCTACTTGTCTTTTCAGTTCCGCAAAGCTCGCCAAATTAAGTGCAAGATGCAAAGAATACAAGAAATCGGGACTTCTCAAGGAGGTATTTGCTGGATCTCTCCTGGGAGATGCGGGGTTAAAACACGCTAATGAGGTCTTATTCACAATTCCCCGAGTAGCTTGGAGTCGTTAGAAAGACGTCACTGAGATGAAATATGTGGAACATAATTGATTAAGATATGAAATGTCGCAATCTAAATGTCCAATCTTTCTACTTTAATGTAGTAGGCAGATTGTGAGCGCCATGGCTTAGTTTCCATTTCAGACTTTAGGAATAAAAGACTTTTACTTAGAATATATCTTCATTTTTTTCCTTGTCTTGAAATAAATGGTATCACAAAACAAAGATGACAACTAAAACTGCGATAAGCAAAATTAAATAGATACGCTTGAAGTTCAACAGTATAATTATTTAACAAATAAAAAGGCACTATAATGTTTAAAACGAATCCATTTTTACTCACATAAAAATGAAATAAAATAAGGATATTTGGAATATAATCTATTTTAGGAAGTATTTTAAGCAATTAAATAATTTTGGGAAATCAGTAATTAATTTTGTAATATGCTGCAAACTACATTTATCTATTTTCGACTAAAAGTAAAAACGAGTAATAAATCTGAAACAAATCAACTCTGAAACATCTAAGCGTCTTTATTTATATAATTTCATCTTAAAAAATCTCCACATTGTCTTCTTTTCTGTTGCAACACTACTTCAAAATTGACTTTTCAGACATTGCGTGACGGCCAATTTTCTAAAGCAAACGAACACTTTTAATTTACTTATCTTTTCAGTTTCACGTAGTCTCCAAATTAAGAGCGGAACGCAAAGAATACAAGAAATTGGGATTTCTCAAGGAGGTAATTGCTGGCACTCTCCTGGGAGATACGGAGGTAAAACACGCTAATAAGGTCTTATTCACAATTTCCCGAGTCGCCTGCAGACGTTAGGAAGACGTCAGTGTGATGACGTTTATGTGTAACGTAATTGATTAAGATATGAGTTGTCTCAATCTTTCTACTTCAACACTGAAGGCAGACTGTGAGTGCATTGCTTAGTTTTGATTTCAGACTTTCGGAATAAAAGACTTTTGCTTTACTTTACATCTTCAAGCATTTTTGTTCGTGAAATTAAATAAATGATATTACTAAAAAAGACGACAATTAAAACTGCAATAAGTAAAATTAAATAGACATGCTTGAAGTTCAAGAACAGAATTTTTAAACAAAGAAACAATACTATATAATGTTTAAAACAAATCCATTTTCACTGACATAAAAATTAAACATAATAATGATTTTTGTGGAATATAATCTGTTTTCCGAAGTATTTTAAATAATTAAAATAATTGTGGCAATTATTTTAATGTATGATTAATTAAACTTGTAATATGATGCAAACTACATTTGTTTCTTTCTGAATATATGTAACAAGCATTAATAAGTTTGAAACAAATAAACTCTGAAACTTTCTAAGCATATTTATTAATATAATTTTACCTGGGAGCAATTTTCGAATCGGCACATTGGCTTCGTTCCTAATGAAACTCTATTTCATTGAGTTTCCAGACACTGCTTGATAAAGAATTTCTTAAAGCAAGCGAACATTTTAATCTACTTATCTTTTCAGTTTCGCAAGGCTCGCCATATTAAGAGCAGAACTCACAGAATAAGAGAAATCGGGACTTCTCAAGGAGGTATTTGCTGGCTCTCTCCTGGGAGATGCGGAGTTAAAACACGCTGAGGAGGTCTTATTTGCAATTCACCTAGTCGCCTGGAGTCGTTAGAAAGACGCCACTGTGATGACGTTTATGAGGACCGAAATTGATTAAGATATGAGTTGTTGCAATCTTTCTACTTTAATTCAGAAGGCAGACTGTGAGTGCATTGCTTAGTTTTGATTTGAGACTATCGAAATAAAAGACTTTTGATTTACAAACTATCTTCAAGTGCTTACGTTCGTAGCTTGAAATAAATGTTGTCACAAAAAAAGACGACAATGAAAACTGTGATAAGTAAAACTAAATAGAAATGCTTGGAGTTCAAGTATAAATTTCTTAAACAAAGAATCAATACTATAGTTTTTAAAAGAAATATATTTTTACTGACATAAAAATGATACAAAATAAGGAGTTTTGATGGAATATAGTCTGTTTTCCGAAGTATTTCAAATAATTAAAATAATTGTGGCAATCTGTAATTAACATTGTAATATGATTCAAACTACATTTGTTTATTTCCTACTAAATGTGACAAACATTAATAAATCCGATGCAATCAACTCTGAAACTATCTAAGCATCTTTATTAATATAATTTTATCTGGGGGCAATTTTTGAACAGCTACATTGCCTTCGTTATTGATGCAACTTTACTTCACCATTGACTTTCCAGACACTGCTTAATGAAGAATTTCTTAAAGCAAACGAACACTTTTAATCTACTTATATTTTCAGCTTTGCACAGCTCGCCAAATTAAGAGTAGAAAGCAAAGGATACTAGAAATCGGGACTGCTGAAGGAGGTATTTGCTGGCTCTCTCCTGGGAGATACGGAGTTAAAACAAGCTAATGAGGTCGTATTCACAATTTTCCGAGTCGCCTGGAGTCGTTAGGAAGATGTCACTGTGATGACGTTCATAAGGAACATAATTGTGTAAGATATGAGTTGTTGCAATCTTTCTATTTTAATGCAGAAGGCAGACTGTTAGTGCATTCCTTAGTTTTGTTTTCAGACTTTCGAAATAAAAGACTTTTGCTTAACAATATATGTTCATGCATTTTTGAGCTTGTCTTGAAATAAATGGTATCACAAAAAGACGACAATTGAAACTGCAATAAGTATAATTAAATAGAAATGCTTGCAGTTCAAGAACAGAATTCTTAAACAAAGAAAAAATACTATAATATTTAAAACAAATCCATTTTACTGACATAAAAATGAAAGAAAATAAGGATGTTTAGTGGAATATAATCTGTTTTCTGAAGTATTTCAAATAATTAATATAATTGAGGCAATCCGTAATTAACTTTGCAATATGATGCAAAATACATTTATTTCTTTCTGACTAAATGCGACAAGCATTAATAAGTCTGAAACAAATACACTCTGAAACTATCTAAGCATCTTTATTCATGTAATTTTATCTGGGAGCAATTTTTGAATCGCTACATTGGCTTCGTTCCTGATGCAGCTATACTTCACCATAAATTTTCCAGACACTGCTTAATGAAGAATTTCTTAAAGAAAACTAACACTTTTAATCTACTTATCTTTTGAGTTTCGCACAGTCGCCAAATTAAGAGAGGACTGAAAGAATACAAGAAATAGGGACTTCTCAAGGAGGTATTTGCTGGCTCTCTCTGGGAAGATACGGAGTTCAAACACGCTAATGAGGTCTTATTTGCAATTCACCCAGTCGCCTGGAGTCGTTAAGAAGATGCCACTGTGATGACGTTTATGAGGACCATAATTGATTAAGATATGAGTTGTTGCAATCTTTCTACTTTAATTCAGAAGGCAGACTGTGAGTGCATTGCTTAGTTTTGATTTGAGACTTTCGAAACAAAAGACTTTTGCTTTACAAAATATCTCCAACGGCTTACGTTCGTAGCTTGAAACAAATGTTGTCACAAAAAAAGGCGACAAGTAAAACTGCGATAAGTAAAACTAAATAGAAATACTTGAAGTTCAAGAATAGATTTGTTAAAAAATAAGGAGTTTTGGTGGAATATAGTCTATTTTCCGAAGTATTTCAAATAATTAAAATAATTGTGGCAATTCAAAATTAACTTTCTAATATGATGCAAACTACATTTGGTTATTTCTGACTAAATGTGAAAAGCATTAATGAGTCTAAAACAAATCAACTCTGAAACTATCTAAGTATCTTTATTAATATAATTTTATGAGCAATTTTTGAATCGCTACATTGACTTGGTTACTGGTGCAACTGTACTTCAACATTGACTTTTCAGACACTGCTTAATGAAGAATTTCTTAAATCAAACAAACACTTTTAATCTACTTATCTTTTGAGTTTCGCACAGTCGCCAAATTAAGAGAGGACTGAAAGAATACAAGAAATAGGGACTTCTCAAGGAAGTATTTGCTGGCTCTCTCTGGGGAGATACGGAGTTAAAACAAGCTAATGAGATCTTATTTGCAATTCACCCAGTCGCCTGGAGTCGTTAAGAAGATGCCACTGTGATGACGTTTATGAGGACCATAATTGATTAAGATATGAGTTGTTGCAATCTTTCTACTTTAATTCTGAAGGCAGACTGTGAGTGCATTGCTTAGTTTTGATTTGAGACTTTCGAAACAAAAGACTTTTGCTTTACAAAATATTTCCAAGGGCTTACGTTCGTAGCTTGAAACAAATGTTGTCACAAAAAAAGGCGACAAGTAAAACTGCGATAAGTAAAACTAAATAGAAATCCTTGAAGTTCAAGAATAGATTTCTTAAAAAAAGAAACAATACTATAATGTTAAAAAGAAATATATTTTTACAGACATAAAATGATAAAATATAAGGAGTTTTGGTGGAATATAGTCTGTTTTCCGAAGTATTTCAAATAATTAAAATAATTGTGGCAATCCAAAATTAACTTTCTAATATGATGCAAACTACATTTGGTTATTTCTGACTAAATGTGAAAAGCATTAATGAGTCTAAAACAAATCAATTCTGAAACTATCTAAGTATCTTTATTAATATAATTTTATGAGCAATTTTTGAATCGCTACATTGACTTCGTTACTGGTGCAACTGTACTTCAACATTGACTTTTCAGACACTGCTTAATGAAGAATTTCTTAAATCAAACGAACACTTTTAATCTACTTATCTTTTCAGTTTCACATAGTCGCCAAATTAAGAGCAGGACTCAAAGAATACAAGAAATACGGACTTTTCAAGAAGGTATTTGCTGGCTCTCTCTTGGGAGATACGGAGTTAAAACACGATAATGAGGTCTTATTTATAATTTCCCTATTAGCCTGGAGTCGTTAGGAAGATGTCACTGTTATAACGTTTATGAGGATCATAATTGATTAAGATATGAGTTGTTGCAATCTTTCTACTTTCATGTAGAATGCAGACTGTGAGTGCCTTTCTTAGTTTTGATTTCAGGCTTTCGGAATAAAAGGTTTTAGCTTTACAAATTAGCTTCAAGAATTTTTGTCCGTTACTTGAAATAAATGGTATCCCAAAAAACAAAGACGACAATTAAAACTGCGATAAAGAAAATTGAACAGAAATGTTTGAAGTTCAAGAAAAGAATATTAATCAAAGAAACAATAGTATAATTTTTAAAACAAATGCATTTTTACTGACATAAAAATGATACAAATTAAGGATTGTGGCAATCTCTAATTAATCTTGTAATATAATGCAAACTACATTTGGCTATCTCTGACTAAATGTGGAAAGCTTTAATAAATCTGAAACATATCAACTCTAAACATATCGAATCATCTTTATTCATATAATTTTATCTGGGAGCAATTTTTGAAATGCTTCAGTGGCTTTGTTCCTGATGCAACTCTACGTCATCATTGACTTTCCAGACACTGCTTAATGAAGAATTTCTTAAAGCAAATGAACACATTTAATCTACTTATCTTTTCAGTTTCGCACAGCTGGCCATATTAAGAGCAGAACGCAAAGAATACAAGAAATCGGTACTTCTGCAGGAGGTATTTTCTAGCTCTCTCTCTTGAGAGATACGGAGTTAAAACAAGCTAATGAGGTCTTATTCACAATTCCTCGAGTCCCCTGGAGTCGTTAGAAAGATGTCACTTGATGACTTTTATGAGAAACGTAATTGATTGAGATTTGAAATGTCGCAATCTTGCTACTTTTATGCATAAGGCAAGTTGCGAGCTGTATAGCTGAGTTTTGATTTAAGATTTTCGAATAAAATACTTTTGTTTCATAATATATCTTAATGCGTTTTTGACCGTGATTGGAAATAAAGGATATTACAAAAATATGATAATTTAAACGCTACTTTAATGCATAAGATTGGATGAAAGAGGAAAAATTTAGTTTTGATTTAGATTTAGAGAATAAACAGTTTTGATTTGTATATGATGAGGCAATTTTGAATACGTTATTGACAGACATTAGAACAATTTAATTAAGTGCAGAAAGTAATATATTTGAGAAATCAGGACTTCTTAAGCAGTTATTTTTTGACTCTCTCCTAGTAGATGCGTAGGTAAAACAGGCTAATGAGATGTTACTCACAATTCCTGAAGTCCCCTGGAATCGTTAAGAAAACGCCAATATGATGACTTTTCTGAGGAACATAATTGATTGAGGTATGAAATGTCGCAATCTTGCTACTTTGATATGTAAAATAGTAAGATATACAAGTGGCAGTGATTAGTTTTAGTTTAATTTTTTCGAAATACAAGACTTTTCTTTATGATATACCTTGATACCTTTTTTTCCCAATGATTAAAAATAAATAAATGGAAAATGGAATATTGGAAAATCTAAAAAATCTAAGAAAGATGTGGTTTAAAACAGATTGCGAACAGCATAAATTAGTTTTATTGATTTTTTCTGAAAATAAATGATTTATGCTGTATAAGTTCATACATTTTTTTGTCTGCCACTAGAAACAAATGATACAATAAAATATATTTAAAATATTTCTTCAATATATATATATATATATATATATATATATATATATATATATATATATATATATATATATAACATTTATCCCCTTGATAACAATGATGTCTGAGAGACGTCAGTCATTTCATGTGCAAAAGTAGAATTTGACGTCTCCGAGACGTCAATAACTGTCTCCGGCAGACATCGTGCAGCATTATATTAAACCATAATTTTTACTGTTATTAAATTATTGTACATTAGCATTATATATAAACTTCATTAAATGTTACATAGCAATGCAATTTCCAAATAAAACGTTCTCTTTTTCAGCTTCCACAAAATTTCTTAGATGAGCCAGAACTAAAAAGTATTTCTCGGACACATCAAATTCCGCTTTACTTGTAAGCGAAAGGGTTAAATTAAGATTTCAAAATATAATAATACAAAATAAGAAGATAGCTTAGGTTAGTTTTGATCTGAGCTGATCGTGATTAAATACTTTTATATTATGATATACAATGTTTTTGACAGGAAACAGGTATTAAAAAAAAGATAGTATTTAAAATATATTGAAAGGAAACTTTACAGACGATGAAATTAAAATATGTTAAATTTCTTAGTTATCAGCAAAGATTATAATACCATTAGTGAAATGATTTTAATAGTGCATAATTAGCAGTCAAATTATGCAGTAAATGTAATCTGTATTCTTAAATAATTTCAAATAATTAGAATAATTGGAGCAATCCATATTATGCATATTTGATGTTGTAAACTGTGTTTGTTTTTGTATAACGAGAAGTGAAAAATAATTCATAAATATGAAGCAAATTAGCTCTGAAATTATTAAAGTTTCTTTGTTGATATGATATTCTCTGGGAGAAATGTCGCCACGTTAACTCTTTTCTCTCTTCTTTATTGACTTTCCAGACACTGCTTAGTTCAGAATATATTAATGCGAGAAAACACTTTTAATTTACTCATATTTTCAATTTGACGTTTCTTACCACATTACGTGCAGAAGGTAGCAAATACAAGAAGTAGGGATTTTTCAAGCAGGTATTCCCTGACACTCTCTCGAGAGATACAGAGGTAAAACAAACTAATGAGATCTTATTCACAATTCCCCGAGTCGCCTGGAGTCTTTAGGAAGACGTAAGTCTAGTGACTTTTCTGAGGATCATAATTTGTTCAGATATTAATTGTCACAATCGCATTAATTTACTGCATAAAGCAGATTGAAAGTGGCATAGGTTAGTTTTGTTTTCAGACTTTTGCTTTATGATACATTATTACCTGTGACTGGAATAAAAGAGTATTATAATTCAATATGATACATAATATGATAGATGCTATGTAATGTGAAGATGATACATAAAATGTTACTTTAATGCATAAGATATATTGAGAAGGACATTTCTTTATTTTGATTTTATTTCTATGAACTACTATGCCTTTATGATTTCTCTTGATACATCTGTGTACGTGACTGGAAACAAATAGTATTATAAAGCAATTGCTGTTTTAATTAACCCCTTGTCTGTGGAATAAATTGAGAAAAACGTGTCAAAAATGGAAATTTTCTTTCTATTTAATTTTGTTTGTTGTTATCATTAAAATGTTAGAAATAAATTATTTTCTGAAAAAAGACAAAAACAAAGTTTTAAATGAAATAATACATTTTCAGTATTTTCCCATATATAGGAAATGTTAAGGTGTTACAGTAATTTTTGCTCAAATTATAGCAAAATAAATCAAATGATTATATTTTCCAGATAAATATAATAAACTAATATAATATTATTATTCATGTGAAATAACTACTATTTTTAGTATCTTGACAAATATGGGAAATGTTAAGGATTTACCATAATTCTTTCTCAGATTACAGCAAAATAAATCAAATGATTATATTTTAAGGATAAATATAATAAACCAATGTGATAATATTATTATCTATAATAATTAACTAGTATTTTAAGTATTTTCACATATATGGGAAATGTTTAGGTGTTACAGTAATTTTTGCTCAAATTAGAGCAAAATAAATCAAATGGTTATATTTTCCAGATAAATATAGTAAACTAATATGATAATATTATTATTTATATGAAATAACTGCTATTTTCCGTATTTTGACATATATGGGAAATATTATGGGGTTACCGTAATTCTTTCTGAAATTACAGCAAAATAAATCAAATGATTATATTTTCCGGATAAATATAATATACCAATGTGATAATATAATTATCTAGAATAATTAACTAGTATTTTAAGTGTTTTCACATATATGGGAAATGTTTAGGTGTTACAGTAATTTTTGCTCAAATTAGAGCCAAAATAAATCAAATGATTATATTTTCCAGATAAATATAATAAAATAATATGATAATATTATTATTTATATGAAATAACTACTATTTTCAGTATTTTGACATATATGGGAAATGTTAAGGAGTTACCGTAATTCTTTCTCAAATTATAGCAAAATAAATTAAATGATTATATTTTCCGGATAAATATAATAAACCAATGTGATAATATTATTATTTATACGAAATAACTACGATTTTCAGTATTTTCACATATATGGGCGATTATAATAGATTACAGTAATTTTTGCTCAACTACAGCAAAATAACTCAAATGATAATATTTTTCGGATACATATAACAAACTAATACAATAATATTATTATTTATATCAACTGTCATGAATTCCATCTTTTTGAATTTCCCAAATCCTTTACAGTATCCAAGAAATAGCGGCAAATGGTGCAAAACAGCCGAATGTTTCGCGGGAAAATATCTCTATGTATGTAGAAAATGGCAAACTAAAGACTATGCATTGGACGAACCGATTTTGGGCTTTACGGAATTGAAATACCGCTTTTTTTCTTGCCGAACTCAGGACTGGCATTCCAAAATAGGCTCATTAAGTTATTGACAGACATTAATACAAATGATTTAATAGATTCAAAATTTAATTAAACCTTTAAAGAACAATGGTTTCGTCGTGAAATCACCTCTTAAAATATTTTTTCTCTTTTTCTAGAGGTATAACAATGGTTTTTTCGAATATTTTTGACACTTCAAACTATTAATAAATGGTAGCACTACACACAATTTATTTTTCTCTTTAAAATATACTTGTTTAAACTGAAAAAACAAACAAACAGATATTTGTTTTTTCTCCGTCATGACGTCAAATAAATATACCTACCCAAAACATAAACAGTTTAATCTATAAATAGTAATATCTATAAATCTATAAATATAAATCTATAATAGTCTAATATATAAATAGCTTAGCTATTTATCTGTTACACCATTTTCATGATAATTATGCAGTGTTCTTTAAATATTAATTCAATTTTAAGAATGTATTATTTTCGAGCCGTACGAGGGGTAGATAGTTTCACAGTTAAAACCCACCACCTTACCGAAACAATTTTAATATTTTTCGCATATTTCACATATGTATAAGGTTCATAGATATCAATTATAATCTAATTCCATGAAATCCCAAAGAATTTTCAATAGTGAACTTTAAAGGGTTAAGGGATTTAAAAAAATAGTAACATAAAGTAAAGTGACAGCATACCTTAGTTTCTACTCGAACCTCGCAGTCAATGGCTTCGTGATATATGTTGTTAAATGTTTATGTGTGACTAGGAACACATCTGATTATATAAATAATAATACTTAAAATCTAATAACATCAGACATTCCAACAGCTGTACTATGCCTCTAACTATTAAAGTACTATACCTCTTATACATATTTTAATAGATGTATAAGGGGCATAGTACCTTTATAATTGAAACATCTTCATTACAATGGTATTTTTTTTATTCAATATCAAATTAAAAGTGTTAGTTTGTGTAGAATAAATTTTCTATACTGCGATTGTCTTAGTTAAACAAATATTTGATTTTGTTATGTGAAAATATAGTGTTTTTTAAAAGATAGAATATAAATGATGTTAACACAAAATTTGAATTTAATAAAAAGCATAGTATTTTCTTCAAATTGTTATTTCGTTTCTTGAATCGTAAAGTATATCGGATAAGGTTATGTATGAAATAACACATAAATTGAAATGGCCTTCATTCTAAAGTACATTAAAGTACTATGCTTATTATACATCTTTTAATAGATGTGTAAGAGGTATAGTACTTTTATAGTTGAAACATCTTCATTACAATGGTATTTTTTATTCAATATAAAATTAAAAGTGTTAGTTTGTGTAGAATAATTTTTCTATATCACGATTGTCTTAATTGAACAAATATTTAGTTTTGATATGTCAAAATATAGTGTTTTTTAAAAGATAGAATGTAAATGGTGTTAACACAAAATTTGAATTTAATAAAAAGCATAGAGTTTTCTTTAAATTGTTATTTCTTTTCTTGAATCGTAAAGTATATGGGATAATGTTTATGTATGGAATAATATATAAATTGAAATGGTCTTCAGGCTTTGCTGGCTCATAGGCATTCTTTTGTTTGAAATTTTCTATGACCATTTGCAAAAAGGTACTTGAATTTTGTTGAAGCAAAATTGAATTTCCTCGTTCAATGCACGCGAGTTTATGGGCTTGTTGGCATAGACTTCAAATAACCCCATAAAAAAGAAATACATTGATATTAAATCACAAAACATAGGGAACTAATTCTTATCCCCGAAATACACTGTTATGAAAATGTCTCATACAGTTTTTTATAAATATCGTTCATCAATGAACATATGTTGTTCTATTGAGTAAAGTTCAATTTTTAATAACTATAAACTCACAGCTGTCCTTTTTTAGCAGGGTGGCATACAATTTATTACACTAATGATAACAAATTCAAATCATGTGTTGATTTTGAGATACCTTTTGTGTGCACATATATATAAATATAATATAAACAAATAAAAATACAAACAAAAATATATAAATATACACTAACTCACAAAATAACATTTGAAGTTTGCAAAATTACAAACTAGTATTGTATATGAAATATAAGTTACCTTTGTTGAATTTAAAAATCACAGTTAGTATAATACCAGTCTAACTGGAAATATTTAACATTAAAATAAAGAGTTTAAGTCAAAAAGAATTTATGACACATTTTAAAACAAGAACAGCAACATTTTAAATCATAAAAACATGACTTATATGTCAGATTGGTATTACACGAGAAAGACGATTGAAAAAGTATTCAGCTTATATAAATTAAAAAGGTTATTTTAAATGTGTAGAGTAAAATAACAGAACAACACGACATTAAGTTTATAGAGGTTTATTACAGGAAGAAATTAAACTATTGAATAGTTCTCAGCCTGAGGTTCTCTTCCATACAATTTAAGAACTTTCTACAAATATTAAAATAAGGTAAATTAATATAACAGGAACTCTGTCAAAACTTTGAGAACGGCAACATAAATTAGAATGAAAATGAAAGCAGAAAGTATTGACCGTACTACAACCGACTATCTACCGGTTTAACAATTTAGTAACTTTAAACACTCGGCCATTGTGGTATTTACAATTTTATTCGAAATATCAACACATAAGAATACGATTAATATTTATTGTAACATCGTAATAGATTTAACGTGTTTATTTAATATTTTGTTTTTCTTAAAAATGTATGTATCCTTATTTTAAGTATGTTTAATTAATCATCAAAGAGATATCATTCAAATATTCTTTGATTTTTGTTTTAAATGTAACAAATAATATCTAATAAGTTCGCTCTGGTCCAGGAAAATTTAAAAAAGCAAAATATGTTCATAACGCTTTCCAATTTTTAGTAATTCTGTGCTTTAAAAAATCGGTTATTGTAATATTTACAGTTTTATTCAAAATTCGACTATATAAAAACATGATTTATGTATGGTTATATGGTAATGTATATAATATATGTTTTAATGGATGCTTTGATTATCCTTAAAATGCAGTTATTTAGGTTATTTTTAAAAATTAACATGTTAAAGTGATATCATTAATATGTTCGCAGTTTCAAAAAATACGTAATGATATGTAGTATGTACGCTCTTGTTCAGAGAAATTATAAAAAAAGGAAAGTATATTCATTACGCTTTCTAATTTTTAGCAGTGCAGTATAGTAATAATTTAAGAAGTTTGTAACGGTATTATTTACAGTTTCAATCAAAATGTGACCATATAAAAATAAGATCAATGCATACAATAATACGGTAATATATGTAATATATTCCTTCTTCTTCTTCAGAATTCCAGGCAGTCCACTTCTTGGACAGACTTCTCCAGTTTTTGACTCTGAGAACCTTCAGATCTGGTTAAAGTCCCTTGATCCAGAGGATGATTGGCCTTTCCAGACTCCAGTTGGTTATTATAGAAAATCTTTCTTTGGGAGTCGGGAAATTTCAGTCGCCAAAGTCAGCAACTCGTAGCTGCAATTTTGCGGGCTCGGAGTTCAAGCCGGCATAACATCCACCGACTTCATTAATGGTGGGTGTGAGTGGCAGGCCAAGCCTATGGGATCTTCTGCTAGTCCCCTGCTTCTAAATTACGAGGACCAGCGGGGTTGTAACGTCACAGATCTGAAATAGCGTATAATTGGTAAAATTGGTAGCGTGATCGTCGAGCAGGGTTCTTCAAAGGCCTCATGAGGATGACATCATCGAACACAAGCGAGATGGAGAAGAAATAAGGATTTATTCTGTTATGTATAAATATTTACATCATTTACATTCTCGGCAAGGCTCATTCATCCTCGCCCGCCGGACAACAACTCTCAGCGTCTTCTCCCACACCAAAACGCTTGGCCCTCGTGACGTCACTCGAAATTTCCCACACCCCTATCTCTGTCTTTTCTAGAGGAGATGTTAGGGAGGAGAGAATGGAGGCATGGGGACCCCCCAGATAGCAAAGAACACGTTCGACTGACGTCAGAGCGAACCGTAATACACAAACAAATACATATTAAAAGTTTTAAAGTGGCGTGATGCTACAGGGTCAATGTTACTCGCGTCTGTAGCATACCTTAAGCTACATCTGCTCCTTGGGTGGTGCTAAATGGCTAGCAGCTTGGCAGGCTTGTATTGGAATGAAGGCATATAATGTTTGTATTGCCAGCTCCGTTAGGAAAAAAAAGATATTTTTGGTTCTTCGGTCATCTTCCATTCTTATCAAATATCCTGCCCATTTCAGCCTTTGAATTGGGATAAAATTTATTATGATTCTTTGTATAATTTAAAAATTTCCAGGTTTGTTCTTCTTCTCCAAATATCATTACTTTATATGCCTCACAAAATACTTCAGTATTTTTCTTCCAAAGACTGCTAATATTTCTTTAGCGGTTTCGTTCATCGTATATAACATGCCTATTTAACGTTCTTATTTTCTTTTAAATGCATGTATTCTTATTTTAAGAGTGGTTAATGCAAATCAATGAGATATAATTAAATGTTAAACAGTTAAATATACGTATTTAATATGCATGGTATGGATCAGGGAAATTCGAAATATCAAAATATGTTCGTAACACTCTAATTCTATTTGATAAGTTTTCTGGTAAACTGAAATAAATTAAAAAAAATAAAATCCAATCTTGACATTTAACCACTAGCTTAATAAAAATAATTATCGTTAATGAAAGGCATATTTCTTTAAATTAATGACATAGTATTTGAATTTTCCCTAAATTTTATTCTGTGTATTTTCGCCATTTTAAATAAATTGGATATACAGTACAACTCGCTTATACTGAGCTTTGATTCAACTATAAACTGGGGAATCGAAAATAGTTCATTGGTACAAAGATAAATGAATGAGATTGTAACTCTCTTTTAACGGACAAATCTCGCTTATAGCAGGAATATTTTGTGGATGCTTAAACAAAAATTCAAACTTTTGTCAGGAGATCGAGGGACAATGTTTATCGGGTGATGAGTGTTTTCCGAAGGAAAAAAACCCCTCCACCCTACCAAAAAATGAAACAAATGTTTAAAACAAATTTAAAAATGAATAATTAAAAAAAATTCGAGAAATAAAAAATAAATAGAAT
>CM063506.1:132243229-132250729 GCA_032207245.1 Pardosa pseudoannulata | reverse complement strand
TAATTTTTGTGTTTTTAATGTACCCATGCTTAGAATATTCGAAATGTTATTATGGTTAAATTTATTAAGTTAATTTAATTTAATGTCCTAATAACTTCTCTTGAAGGAATTTTGTTTAAATTTTTGGAAGCTTTAAGCATGGAATTAAAATTACAATTATTTGTACATATATATTCTCTTAAATTTCCGGAGTGATATTTCCGCTTATGCATTTAAATTTCTCCAACTAAACTATAATGTAAAAGAATTTATTTATCTAACTGAAACCGTACTTTGCTGATCCACGTATTTGAATGTATATTTATTCAAAGCTTAAATATATTTGATCTCATTTTGTATAATTTACTGTATTATATTTAAATAGTATTTTATCTTTCAATGGAAATAATCCAGATTAAAAGATATAACTAAACACTAATTTTTCCTTTTCAAAATATATTCTTCTTAACTGATTTTTAAGTAGATTTCAAAAATTAAATTTATATTTATAAAATAATCACTTGCAAATAAAAATCAATGGCACTGCATAAATAAAACAGGAAAGTAAGTTCATTTGTCAGTTAAGAGTATGCATTTTATATTTCTGTGCATTCTAAAGTTCTTAAATGGAAGAAAAAGTAAAAACTGATTCATTTTACTCAATGAAATTTATATTAGAATACATTTTAAGTTAAAGCAGAATGAAACTAATATATCTTTGAATTGTTTTATTGTTTAATATCATATTTAAGATCTATGGCTGAATCTAACTGAAACTAATATATTGTTATATTATTGTTTTCTTAAAAGAAAAATAAGGCATATCTATTCAAGCTATTTCTCATAAATCTATTTATTTAAATGTTTTATTTTTCGGCCTCAAGGCTTATTAAAATAAAATAAAAATTCCTTACTAAATTGATGATCTTCGATTGGCAACGCGGAATTAACGAGAAAAAACCCAACAAGTTCCGAATGGCAACATTCAGCAGCAATTAGATTTAATATTGTTAAGAATTCTGTAAACATGTAATTTGTATGGTATCTCAAAAATTTGGCGATATATTGGTTTCTTGGCGAAGTTTAGGGAGACTCGTATTTGGTGCCTAGTTTGATGATATATCGCCAAATTTGGCAACTTGGCGACATTTGTTGCCGACCTCCCTTTCTCTGGATTTTACCAGATGCTTCTGGAAATTTCCAGAAACTTAAATGCTATATGAAGGGGCAGTGAGTTTTCATAAAACGTCAGTTCACGTTCAGGTCTGGTGAAAGTAGAACCTGTGTTAATGCTCTCCGTATTGCTCTGAAAAAGTTCGCCAAAAGGCTGCCAAGTTTTATCGCCATGCTTTGTAACTGTAATGCATTTGGCGTGTTAATAAATTGTTATTGTTTTTGTCTTAGCCAAAGTCTATTCAATCAACGAGAGATTTACCCGAGAATTTCACAACAATATTGTTTCGTCTATCTTCATTTTTCTAGCGTATTACATTTTAAGCACTCTTCACTTCCTATAGTTTCCTTGGCTATTTTACTGTATCAGGATCGAATTGGTAGAAAGCAACCTTTCCTAACTGTAATATGTAAGTTGGAATAATACTAATGGAAAAAAGCTGTTAAGTGTTATATCGATTTGGCCGTTTTGTTAAGATAAAGTGTATATTTCCCTAACTACTGTGACAACTATATTGCAGTTTGTTTTAGTATAGTTTTTCAATAACATAACAGGTTAATGAATTTTTAATTGAAACATAAAATAGCTAGTATGTAACAGAATATAAATAGAACTGATTAAAGTAAGAAAATCATCGGTTTTGTGGCTGATCAATTTGGTGACTCAATGTAGATTCAAGATGCTTATTACCATGGATGTTTGGTATTTGTTTGGTATGATTTGTAAGCAAATGTTTCCAGCCTAATAGCCCTGGTGAACCAAAAAAATCCATAGATTTCAAAATGAACAAACCAGTTCCCAAATAAATCACTTACTTTAAACTTTTATAACTGTGTGTATCGGTAAAGTTAAATTAAGCCGTTTCTAACCATTTTCATCCATTTTATGGCAATTTTAATATCAAATATATTTTAAAAATGTACCACATGATATTTACTGTTAATGTTATTTTTATTAGATTATAAATTAACGTTATTATAGAAAATCAATATTAGATTGTTCATGTTTAGAGAATATATGCTATAAAAGAATTCTACAAATTTTATATCTATGATAAACATTTTAAATTTTTATCATTTTACTATTTTGCATCTTTTTGGGAAATGTTTGATTGTGTTTCTTAAAATACACTAAAGCATTTTATCACTTAATGTATGACATAAAACTATTAACTGCATGCAAATGTGGAATTGGTAAATCGGGTAATACATCAATGAATCTTTAGTAATCCCTATCCATTCAATCTTCATTAACATATAACATGTTAGAAAAATTAATTCTTTATTCTCTAATATTTATAATTGTATATATACTAAAATGCGTTTGATACATTTTCTTACTAGGGGAATTTAAATGCAGTTCAGTTTAAGAAGTAGGTGTAGATACAAGGAAAAAAATTAGACTATATATTCTTTTTGTGTGCTACCCTTTATATTTTCCTTTTGTTTCTATATTGTACTTGTAAATATTGTACTTTATTTGGACTTTTACCATGTATTTTCTGGTGTTTAGTTGCGTTCCTCCTATTGTTTTTTGTTAAAGCTTATCTTTTTAGATGCTTAGAATAACGCATACTCATTGATTACTTTCGTGTGTCATATATTTTAGATAGCAATATCTGAGCCACGGTAAGTAGGGCAGCGATCTAATAACTGAGAGGTTGTGGGTTCGGGGCTCGAGCCGTCCTACGATCCACCGTGTTTGTTAAAGGTGCCTGGGGCACAGAAAATAGGTTCTTAGTCATAATGTCTTCCAAGTTTTCAAATGATACCTCTGGCGGTGGAAGACCATGCGTGGCGGTGTTCTGCTCTGTTCCTACTGCTAAATTACAAGAACCAGTGGGAGTAATGTTACTCGAGTACTTAGCATACCTTAAGTTACACGTGCTCCTCGGGTGGTACTTAATGAGTAATAGCTCCGTAGAATTCTACTAGCATAAAGGTATATATAACTGCATTGCTTAATGCAGGTGGAAAAAAAAAGATATCAAAGTCTTTGAAAATAATATTATGAAATTCACTTTTCGTTGGATTTAACACTAGATTGCCCAAGGCAGTCATTTTGACTGTTTTATAATTTCAATTAGAAAAACAATTATGAAATATAATGACACAATTTCTTAGAATTTGGTGACTTTTTCTGTAACATATAAATGGGTTTATGAATAATTGTAGTTACTTCCGCCCTCCTTTATTATATATATGTGTGTTATACATATATTGCCCAGAAGCAGTCATTTTGACTGCTTGGGAAATTTTAAATAATCAAAAGATTTTTATTTATTGAATTGAGTAAATTTCTTATATGACCTCTCCGACTTTGTATTGAAATAACATTTTTATTTCTATTACGGTAACATACCGATGCATGATAAATTGTCGATATGGGCGTATACTTGATAAGTGTCAGTTGCTCAATAAGCTAAAGTAGTACTAGTTATTCGATTCTTTATAAAGTGTTGTTCTAACAAGTTGTTTATTTTATTTCTTTTGAGCCCTAACTTTATGAAAAAAATGTCGAACAGAAATGAGTTATTGGAAAAGCTAACGAACATAAGGGAAGAGTGCTCCGATATAGAATCAAATGCAACAAATTCTGAAATTTCTTTCCAACGAATATAGAGTTGCAAGACAGAAAAAATTATCAGAACATGAAGACCCACAAAGATCAACTGCAACATCATCAAATGCAACCCATTCTCACAAACGCAAATTTTGTCGAGTATGACTTTGCCACAACAACAAAACAAATAATGTATGTGAAAATGTCAAAAGTATGTTTGAGGAAGATGTACACATAAAAAGATTTCCACATTCATTTGCATAAAATGTACAAATAATAATGCATAAATTATTTTTTTTTAAATTAAATTTTTTTATTGTTAATATTTACTAATAATTTGTTGTTTAATTGTAAATAATGTAAGAAATATTAAAAATTAATTTTAAACAAATTTCTTTACATATTTGTTATTTTTTCACAATGCAGTCATTTTGACTGTTTTTGGGCAATATAGGTATATAAAAAATCTGGGCAATCTAGTGTTAATCAACGGACTTTTTTGCAATTGAATCTAAAGATTTTCAAAAGAACGTTATGAATTTTCTTTTAGTTTAATGCATTAAATTCATTTATCTCTTTTAATTTTGATTTATTTATTACTCAGTCATTCCTCTCTAGTTTTGAAACTTTACATGAACATAACAACGGTATAAATTTCGCAACTAACCAAGAGATTTATTGCATGAAAAATTGGTAAAAATGATTTTAATGTCCCTATTTCCGATAAAAAAACTCCCGTAATCCTGCATGTCTTAAATATTAAGAAAGAAATACCTTTATTAATAAATATTCTAGAATTATAAAAAATACTCTAGTATAATAATAACTGTGCTCTCCAAACTAGTTCAAATAAAAGCAAGATTTCTGTAAAAATACTTATTATATAGTGTTTAATATACATTTTCTAATACCATATTAAAACTCGAGAGAAACGAGAAAGACAATTTAAGACAGAAGCCTAAGTATCTACTCTTTTTCTACATTAATGATTTCACAGTTTTCATCCGACGTGAAAATATCTGATATCAAAATATTGAATATAACGACCATCTTCTAAAATCGTTTTCTCACGTAAGCGATTTTTAAGCGTTCTTGAACGTGACTATGCATATTTTCAGAAACACGGTAATTTTCCTGTAAAATTCAAGCCAAAAAATGGTATAAGAAAGTTTTGAAAATTAATGGTGTTTTACATGCTACTGTCGTAATGGAAATTCTAAAAATCATTAAAAAGTTCAAATATTTCCATGCAGACAGAGAAAAAAAATGTATATATGATTATTCGTGACTTAGAGTAACTTTCAGTATTTGCCAAGTCGTAAGAGATTTTAATGATTATAAAAGTATATGTTTTTTATCACGAATCGATACTAGTAAAGATTTCTTCACAGGTAAATTTTTTACAGAAAATTTACGTGATTCATAAGGATCTAAGAAGAAAGCTAGAACAGTTCCTTGTAAAATACTGAGTATTTGGTAGAATATAGTTTGTGATATTTAAAAAAAAGTATATAATTCAATCAAAGTGTGTACTTGTATATCCTGCATTTTATGTTTACCATATTAGTGAACACTTTAACAATGTGTGTAGATTTTGTAATTTACTGACATTATAAAACATACTTGCAGCTAGGAAGGTCTAATTCATACAAATTGGGTATCATACATTTTCAAAAGCTTAGATGGGATTGTAATTTACCTTGTTCTAAGAAAAAGCTTTCATAGTTGACAATTTCCTTGCATCTGGTCTAGAACAAAAGATTTGTTCTGTAATTACAACTGTCTCTGTAAAATCTTTAGGGATAAAGAATTATGCAAGCGAGCTTGATAGAATCTTGGTAAATCAAATTCTTTGAACTACTAAGATTTTATGTAGGTTCTCAATAAATATTAATACTCATTTTGATTTCCAGAAATTTCCGATCACAGTGGATTTTGTGGAATAAAAGAAATATATGGTGTCTGTATTAAAAGAAGTAGTGGATAGATGTCACACACAGAATAATATGACACAGTGACGCGTCATTCAGTGCTAGTTTGTTTTACATAGCCTGCCATCAGAGGAAAGTTGTCACGATGATAACTTATTGCTAGTTACATACTAAATTTTTATATCCTGTTACATTTTCCTTACGTCCTAATCACTCACCATCTGATTTCTGGTTCTTACCTCAGTTCAAAGGATCACTAAAGGATAGATATCTGGAAACCAACAAAGCATGTATAGAAGATGAATACGCATTTTGAAGCAACCCTGGCAAACGGTCTTTCACTTATCTTAAAGAAGTGTATAAAAGTGTAAAGAAGGGACAAATACATATCACGCAGTAGTCAATTCAAATAATACTACATAAATGCTGACGATTGTTGATTAAATGTGTTTTGCATAAATACATTCTTATTACATATCAAAGAGTCCCTTTATATTCAAATTATTCTCTTGCATCTATATTCAAGATTCTTATCATATATAAAAGTTATCACACCTTGAATATATCAGAAATGTAAACAAATCTTTCCAACTTAATCTAAGCTTAAAATAAAACATATAATGAGGTTTGAAGATTTATAATTGATATCAGATACTTTAAGATGGCATTATACCTTTAAATATGAAAGTATTCCTTATAATAGAATATTTTTGATTCAATGAAAAACATAAAGTTCTGGTTTCTGTAGAATAAAACGTTTTTCTGGTCATTAAAGAGGGTAGAATTCTACTCTATACAAAATAATATATATTTAAAAACACTATAAAGTATTATACCTATTCGTAAAAGTAGAAATTAATTGAGATGGAAAAAAAATTTAAATTTGTAAATTTAAAACTAATTTTTATATTTTAGAAGCTAAATTTTTGCTTTTTTAAATTTTAGTTTTATTTTTCCTTCTCATAATAAAAGTAATTTTTCGATTATTAAGAATTTTTTATTTTTCAAAAATGCGAGACAACTCTAAGCCTTTGGATTTATGAATAAAGCAACTATATGTGCTAATATAATATAAAACTTTTTAACATACCTGTTGAAAATTTATTTTGCAAGCAATTGAACTTCATTTTTTAAATTCGGTTTATATTTTATGTTATAAAAATAAATGTATATTTTTAAAGAAATGTATACACACACACACACACATATATATATATATATATATATATATATATATATATATATATATATATATATATATATATATATATATATATATATATATATATATATATATATATATATATATATATATATATATATATATATATATATATATATATATATATATATATATATATATATATATATATATATATATATATATATATATATATATATATATATATATATATATATATATATATATATATATATATATATATATATATATATATATATATATATATATATATATATATATATATATATATATATATATATATATATATATATATATATATATATATATATATAGATTAAACTCAAGAAAGATTCGATTAAAAATAATCTGATTTATAGAGTTTTTAGCATTTTCTTGTTATTTTTTATAAATATATATATATATATATATATATATATCTATCTGTCTATCTATCTATCTATATCTATATCTATATATATATATAATATATATATATATATATATATATATATATATATATATATATATATATATATATATATATATATATATATATATATATATATATAGTTTCGTACGTCGTATCATAAAAAATTTCAGAGTCCGTTTCGTAAATAGATTAATCTCAAGATAAATTATAGTATGAATTT
>CM063506.1:132225729-132238229 GCA_032207245.1 Pardosa pseudoannulata | reverse complement strand
ACCATCCCTAAGGAAGCCCATCTGCTTGATTTTCATGCTCGTTGATTTTCATGCCCATAAGCCTTTGATCACAAAGTCCAACCACGCTGCCCGGTTAATGTGGTGCAGAGCACATCGAAATTGGGCCGTATATCAGTGGAAACGGGTCTTTGAAGCGACGAATCAAGATTCACTTTTTACCGGGCGAATGACAGGTTCTGGGTTTGGCGTCTGCCTGGAGAACGTCTCCTGCCAAAATGTTTTGTGCCAATAGTCAAGTTTGGCGTAGGTGGAATTATAGTCTGGGGGTGTTTCTCCTGGTATGGACTGGGACCCATGGTCTCCATTCATGGTAAGCTCAACATCGATGCCTACTGCACTATTTCGGATGGCAATGTGCTTCATACGTTGTGTGTAGTTTTACTGGTTGAACCCCTGTTACTTTTAGGACAACAATGCCAATTGTCATGTTTTGAGGTTAACCAAGGCTTGGTATGGTGCCAATGGAGTTCATCGAATGGATAAACCTGCCCAGGTCCCAGACCTGAACCCTATCGTGAACGTCTAGGACGAGTTGGATCACCGATTTAAGGGGTGCACTACCCGTTCAAAATCGGTGAAGGAACTTGTATGTCTACTCCAAGCCAAGTGGAAGACAATACAACTAGCTGTAATACAAAGGCTTGTGGAAAGTATGTCCCGGAGGGTTCAAGCTGTAATTGCCTTTCATGAAGGCTCTACCTACTATTGATTTTCAATAAAGTTATTTTTTCTTTTCTGTCACAGGTGTCCAAATACAAAATCGATAGGTAATATATATATATATATATATATATATATATATATATATATATATATATATATATATATATATATATATATATATATATATATATATATATATATATATACATATATATGAATTATTCTATTTAAAATATGAACTTAACAATTATTTTTACAAGTTTTCGACAAGATATCTGAAAATGGCAATACAAGAAAGTATTTGCTTAATTATTTGTTTTTTAATCCTAATACCAATTTCTTTCTAAAAATTTGTAAATCTTTTCTGATATATTCTTATTTTGAGTGTATTTATAAATAATTACTATTCAAAAGGAACAAAAGTAATGATATTATAATGCTTTATATTTTACTTTAATAAAAGAATCCTTCTTCGAATTTTTCCTACTTAAGTAGATACTACTTCGTATATTTTCAGAATAAATTTCTAAACAACATAACACTTTGCATATATAGAGAATTTACGGATTACAAAATATTCAAACATATTTCCACTGTTAAATGCTATGCAATATCCGAAACGAATAAAAACTAATTAATAAAAATGAAGCTATTTTCCGTATTATTAGTTTAAATTCCATTATCAAATTTAGATACATACTTTTAACTTTATATTAATAATTCATACGATAAGATACAATTAATATTTTAATTCAGTTTTTTCTGATGATACCAGTTGTTTTACTGCAATTTAATAAGTTAAAACATTTTAATGAAATGCAACGGAATGAATTTTTTATGTTTGTTTTATGTTATTGAGACTTTCGTAATTAATTACTTATAATGTGGTCGAAAAAGTATTTTCCTTGAAACTTTTTTATTATATTTCCATTTTAAATGTATTTATTTAAATATTTACAATTGGCTAATGTAATAATTTCACAACGAAATGTTCAGTTTTAAAAAAGGAATTAATATTGGGACTTTTATGTTTAATATATTTGTTATTGTTACTATTATCAATTAATATATAATTAATAGTTAAAATATGAAATTTTATATAAATAAGTTATTTTTATTATCTCCAGGAATTTATTTATTTACCTAATTAATATGATTTTATCTTTTGTATTTTAAACTGCTGTAGGAAATTTAATGATTTTAATTATTCTAAAACTTAATTTTTTTTTAATTTAAAGAAACTATTGAAAATTTTCTTTTGTGAGAATTACTTACATTTATGAACTGTTTTTAGAAGAGAGGTTATCTATTATTTTTGTGACCTACAAATATTTTATACTTAGTAATTTTATGTCGAAACTATATATATAATAAATTATACACTAAATAATAAGATTTTATTTTATTAATTTATTTTATCTTTAGTATAGAAGTTATTTCCTTTCTGAATTAGAATTAGGTAGGAAAATTTTACATTTACCGTGGTTGTTCTGTAATGATTTTAATTTATTTGTTTTTATACTGGCGAGGTAATACAAATCGATTCGAAGCGTATGAAAGTTTGATTTTTAAAACTAAAAAGCGGTTGTGCTCGATCACATATTTTTTTTTATATTACAGCGATTAACAGAGAAGAATATTTTCACCTTCGCTTTACCTTTCAGGTTCAGCGGTTACCTACTGCTCTGAATACAGTGGTATTTTTACTTCGCTTTTGTCATTCCAAAAAATGACAGGTAAGGTTATCAACAATAAAACTATGTTTAATGATATGATCACATATTTTTTTATATTACAGCGATTAACAGAGAAGAATATTTTCACCTTCGCTTTACCTTTCAGGTTCAGCGGTTACCTACTGCTCTGAATACAGTGGTATTTTTACTTCGCTTTTGTCATTCCAAAAATGACAGGTAAGGTTATCAACAATAAAACTATGTTTAATGCTTATAACAATAAGCAGGGAAGATACCGGACATTTTGAGTTTGGTTCTACTGCACTAACTTTATGGCAAGCTGCTTGTACTTCTTATTTGTCAAAATGTAAGATCGGAGATACAAAAAATCGTACCTGGACCTGTTACTCGGTTGTCGTGCTTCTCTCCAGAATTGCACTCTTTTCACTTCCGTATACAATAATTCTTTGCTTCTGCGTTGTGTTATCAGTGTATTATTCTCCTTTCCATACACAGACGTTCCATGATTTCATGCCTTCATTGAGAATCAGTAAAGGATTAGGGCAGTTTCCTCCTACGTTATGACTTAATTACTTATACTTCACTTTAATCACTTACAATCTCTAGCAGTCACACTTTTGCTACAGGTTTTTCTAATGTTTCATTCATCTGTAAAATACGTGATATCACTACCTCTTAAAATGGAAATATCTGTCATATCGATTTCAGCTAAAATGTATGAAATTATCGAAACGGAAAATTTAAGCATACCCTTTATGTTACGAAAATAAAAAATATCCATAGTTAGGGTCAGTGTTGCTGGCGCTAGTCAGCCTATTTATCTATGACATCATTTGCTACATTCCATATAGATGTACAGAAAGTGGACCATTTTCAAATTTTGCTTAGCTTTGCCTCCCAGTGAGAGAAAGAGTATCATGAAACACAAATCAATGTTTAAAGTTTAATTTAAACAATGAATTACCTAAAAACATTTAATAAATATTTTTATCATTTAAAAAACGGAGATATAAATAATACGACGGAATGCGTGCTACCGTTTGGTATGGTAGGGTATTATTCCTAACAGCTTCCATTAATTCAACGTGACTTCCCATCGCATTTCTCCCTTACAGAACGGCTGTTTTGATCTAACCTCGCTTCTCAACACTGTTTACTTCTATCCCCCACGACTCTCACCAGATGACTGATTTCACAGCCATCACTGCGCTACTACCAGTTAACACAGAGACATCTGTTATTCTACAAACAATGCCTGCAGAACTTCCCACGACACATATACGTTTGTGATTTGTTCACATATTTACAAGAAACAAATAGTTGCCATGACTTATGCCGCAACCCACACGTTTTAAGCACCAATTGGTAAATTAATGATTTAATAAAATGATATATACTGTTATAATCATTTAAAGTCTTTTTTGTACCATATTTTCTGTCATTTTCAATCTTATTTCACCTAAAGTTTTTGCTCTATATATTACTTGATAAACAAGTGTTGTTTTTACAAATTTGTAAATTTTAAATTCTTTATTTCTGATATTTTTTCTCAATCTAGAAAAAGCTAAAATTTAAAGTTGTATAACAAATTAATTCCATAACCATTTTTCTATATTTTTATTTTTAAAACATTTATGGAATCTACACTTTTGGAATCACCATGTAATTTTCATTAAACTTTTAAAAACAAAAATATACAATTTACAGCTGAAACATTAAATAAATATGGAAATATGAAGTATTTGTTTGTCATATGTAGATTTAATTTTACGTGTAATAAAACTAGAAAAATAAACTTTAATAGACGCATAAAGTTCTTTCAAGCAGTAACAACTTCTGATTGCATTCGTCCAAGATAATTGCATGGTCAGCTTGTGATCTGAATGCGGAAGAAAATAGATTGCTGTCGTTGGATACTTGATTGTTTCATGAACGTTAGACTAATTAGGCTATTCTCATGAATACTATAATGCAAGCATTAAATCAAGATTCTAATGTATGAGGTTGTAAATTTAGAGAGATAATGGTACTTGTTATATTTCACAGATTTAATAACATTCTTCTATGCTGTCTATGTCTAAGTAAAATTAGAGACATTATTTGAAAACTCTTTTTAGCATTTATTATTTAAACCTTTTTATCAGTATTTTGGTTTAGGATATTCCTATAGCTATTCCTAATAACTCGTTTAATAAATATTTCATGAATAAAGAGCCAACACAAGGGAATTTATCAATTTTTTTTTATCATTTGTCTTAAAATATGGATTTTACAATGCTTTATATTAAGAAAGATAAGTTAATGATATAATATTTTATTTAAATTCTGACTTATTAATGTAGTTAAATAATTCTTAACATTTATGTTCAGTCAAGAAAAGTAATCAAGAAAAATTATTTTTCCATAAATTATATTCATGTAGCAGGAATATGGACGAAGTTGCTAGAAAAATATCTAAAAAAATTCTTTGGGTGGGGTGGAAAAAAAACGAAATGCGACAAAAACATTATTTAAAAAAAGTTTAATTTTTCACATATTATCGTTTGAAATTAGGAAGGTTATGTTTATATTCTTAAGAAAGGGGAGCAAACTTTCAAATTGCAAATAGGTTTTTGCAATAAACAAGCGCTAATTCAGTATAAAATTATTACGTACTCAGATGTAGAGAAATATTCTCCTGATCAACATTTAAAAATTATGTTTTCCCGTCGATAAAAAATAGACTGTGTATAAATTGATATAATAGATTTGTTCTGCATCTTTTTTGATTTCATAAGAATTTACTTTATTTTTAAATCTGATAATTCCTGTTATTCATCTTTAAAAATTTCACCTAATTATTTTGAGTATAATGAAATTTTCTTGTACTAATAAGTTTCACGAATATTTAATATTGTTTGTGAGTTAGAAGATAATCTCGATTTGATCTTAATCCATTTATGGATCCTCATTTGTTAGAAATGACATGGAATGCATGTTTGTGACATTAATATAACATTACTTTTCATTTGAAATTACTTCTGCAGTTTTTCCAAATCCCGGTAAATTTGACACTAAGAAATTTTTTTTAAACTCTTATTATTATTTAAGATCATGCATTTACAGAAAAAGCCAAAAAAATATAGAACTAAAGTCACAGTCCCTATTTTACCAGGATGTTCAGGTGTTACAGAACTAATATTCTATATTGCCTTTCAATATAGTATTTCATATTTTTTTAAACTCATATTTTCTCCCCATGATAACGGAACTTTTCCTCATTTATCCTGTAGCATGGAAATTGCTGTGATTTTTTGAAATTTCAAGTTCAAACTGAGAGATATTATTATGAGTCTAGTTCATTCGTACAGAATAGGTCCGATAATATTGTTCCAGGTCATACTAAGTCATCAATAAATAGAGGAAATTTCTCTTACATTGTAAGATGAATAGATTATGAAAAAAATACTTTAATGCAACTTTTCATAGTTTATTTCTCATAAATAGGGTGATCATGTAAGCATCACTGTTTTAGCAATTCAAAATCTAACAAAGGAATATAAACAGTTCTAGAAGAGATACTACTGGGAAGGGGGGAAAGATATAAAAAAATCATTTTCATAAAATAAACGCCATGAAATGCTTGTCAAGATCATCCTGGAAATGGCAAAGAATGGTCAAGTTTAAATTGACGAGTAACCAAATTGTGTAGGTATAAAAAAGGAACGCCCTAGGGGTCACTTTTGGGTCCACTTCTATTAGGGTACGATTATTGCTATAGAATCTCTCCAATTTGTAGGAGAGAGAGAGAGAGCAATTGACACACACAAATATATACTGTGAAATACATACTCAAACTATACACCCATTGATCCCACGTGGACAACTACTGGGTGGCATAATTATCTTATTATTTGAATTATTTGCACTTGATAGCTACAATGCTATCACTAACTCGTCAATATAGATTAAAAAAACTGTACAAGTAGTTACAATGATATCTGCAAAGATAAAGGATATGAAAACAGCATGACGTTAAAGGATTTTTAAATCAAGACATGAAAATAGTATATGTCACTTTCTCTGGTATTTCGTAGAATTGTAGTATTTGTAATTTTTGCCATTAACACATTGTATGCGGGACACGTTTCTGACGATTGATATTTGAGCGCTGGTCACGTGCTAGTACTTGTTAGTGTAACAACATGGTTTGTTTGTGGTTACAAAAATAACGGTATGTACAGGAAAACGAAATCGAATGTTTTTGTCTACTGCATAGATTCTAGAAAAAATTTAGACAAATAAAAACTAGTTTTATCAGTCGATGCGGAACCACAAAACGGGAAGGTTGATTAAAAAATATCAATTTAGATTTAAAATTAACTTTTTATTTATCCTTGCGAAAATAATATTATATATATATATATATATATATATATATATATATATATATATATATATATATATATATATATATATATATTTATGTTTATATATTTATATATTTGTTTATATATTTGAATATAAAATACGAAAAGTTGGTGAAAAAAATTAAATAATTTTCGATCTATTGAGATTTAACTGAATAACTAAATTTACTCGCAAAACGCCTGCTCCCGCTACAATTCCACTGCGAAACGTACCCGGATACAACGTGTTAACAGACATAGGAGATTGATTCGAACACATTTAAAAGATGGTGTTGCCTCCTATCTCTGCCCCATGGTAATCTTAAATTTGCATTACACTGGAGGAAAATCAGGAAAACCTCATTGAAACCACAGGATCAGTTCAACTACGGAGATAAACAACAGCCTAGAAGATCTATGGGTAGTATACTTCAGAAGATTCTTGCTTTATATGATACAAAATTTTCCATTTTATTGAGCTATTTTCCATTTTATGCGAAGTACTTGAAAGATGAATTTGTTGAGCCAAATATCCAATTAGTGGTAAACAGAATTTCAGCGTTTCATAACTAGAAGGGTTTGGTTTGGTTTTGAGTTCTACAGGTCTGCTCTTTTGCTACAGGACGGAACCAGAATAGAAAATTTCTCTTTCAGAAAAAAGAATAACAGTTCTGGATGACTTCTAGTTTATATTAGAAAACTAACCATAGTAACGAGATATGTCATTGGACTAAATAAATGTTGCAACTTTTCTTCAGAAAATCACATTCAAGTTTTGATGTGATTCATTAGTACATAAGATAAACAATAGTAGCAAACTTAGTTAATTGGCTATCTCCCGGACTATTAACTTTAGAAGTTTATATAAAATTTTAGAAGACAAACATAATACATTATCATGGACAATAGAAATATATATTCAACTATTGATATTTCTAATTGTGTACGACTTACATAATTAATCAAATCTTCACTCAAATTTATGTTTTCAATATTTACATAGTTTATAAACAACTCTGATTCATGTATAAATAAATCTCATATTTACTATATATTAAGGCACATATATATGGCAACAATATAGATAACAGAAGATAGTTCTCTTAAATGGCGTCCTTTGTTAATACCTTCGTAGAAATAGAAGAGTGTTAACATCGATTTATGTATTAGTGAACAATTCTCATACAAGAGAGACATTAAGGAAGCTCTTCTGAAACATCATTTGTAAAGCAGCAGATTTTCATTAACTTGATATCATTACCTTCCCAAGGCCATTATGATTGAAGTTTAATGATCAATCCCTGAACGAAGCAAGATTTTTGACTATTCCTAACTGTGATAAATTAACCTTTCTATCATTTCAAGATGTTTTCCATAGAATGGTCGAAACTTAACTTAAAAGACTGCTGATGGAAAAGATTAGGTTAATTAAATTACATAAAATGTATATTTGTTATTTTACATTTTAATTTCTTTACATAAAGCAGGAAATTAACAATTTAAAAAATCTACAATATATAAAATAAATTTCATCTAAATTTTTGAGTGATTATACATACACGTACTCTCACACACATATACATATATTTATGTGTGTGTGTAATGTATAAAAAATAATACACCGAAAATATCTATCTAAAATTCTCCTTTTACTCCTCCTCTTTCTTTAATACATCACTTTCCAGTAGTAAATTGTCAGATTTAAAGGAGTGTTCTCCGTCTTAAATTGTTTTCACCCTCCTCCCAATAAAAAAAGAATAAATGCAAATTTTTAGGCCACTAGTCACATTTACCAGCTTTCCTAGGAAAATAGTATATATCCTCCAATAAATAAATCGCTGCCTATGTTGTATTTAAATTAATATAAATGATCAAAAAATCATTCTTGAGATTCAAATAAAGCTGAGTAATCTTAGATCTCATGGGGATGAAATCACACCTTTCACTCTTGTGTGCTACATTCTGTACGATGAAAGCTCTTGCTTTGTAAAGATGTTTCTTTTAACCTTAATAAATTTAAAGATCCTCAAGGCTATACTTCACTCTTTTTAATGGAGCCACGATTGCAATTCACTTAAATTCTCTTATTGTTCAGTAAGCTCAGCAATTCAAATAATAGAGGCGAATTTCATGTGAAATAATTTCGCTGGTTACATACAGACACACACATATACATATGTATAATAAAGATATTGAAATAAAGATATAATACAATAAATATAATGAAAAGTTATAACATCTTAACCGTCTAATTATTAAGAAGCGCTATCGCTGTGTCAAAAATGCATAGAAGTGTGATCACACTGCTGTGTTTTACTATAATTTTCACACTACAGATTAAGTCATATTTTTCTCTCAATTATTGGAAAACTTATAGTAAAATACATCAGCACGATCGCATTTCCACGAATTTTTCACAGAATGTATGAGAAGAGAGATAGCACTTCGCAGCACTCAAACGGTTAAACACCTAACAGAAATGAAGTTAAAAACTAAAGTAAAACAGAAAGAAGATATTGCGAATGACTGAGTCTAGAGGAGGGTGGAGTAGAAACTCTCTCCAACAATTAAAACATGTTAGCATATTTTCATGCCACACAAGTCTCTTAAAACTACTAAAAACTTTGAAATCAATAAAAAAATGGAAATATATAAGAAACCGAGCACTAATCTTCTCGATATGAAAAGTCCAAAATATATAAAGAACATTAATGCATACATGAGATTATAAACAATATTTACAAGACTTGGAAAATTTTATGTTTTTGAGACTGTGTGATGCCAAAGAATACGACTAAAACTTTCTATAATTCCTTCAAAAAATGAGTTAATATTCGGTTGTAGAAATTGTAGAAAAAGGAAAATCCTTGTTTCAAGGTAGATTTTATAAAATCATTTATACGTTTGTATACTAACTTTTTTTTAAATGTAAATTTTTACAATGGTCAAAAACATTGAATTTTTATTTCTTTTTATAGTTTTGTGTGTTCTATAGTTCATGGGACTAAAGTAAATAGTAAATGCTGGATGTCTATAAAATACCACATCATCAATGGGACTCAAAACCAATGGAACTACATATTTTCATACATATTTTCAAGAATATTTCGAAAGTTATTTATTTCTAGTATAAAATACCAGAAACCTTTTCAATGAGATTCAAATGATTGACAGAATTAGTACACCTACTTATGTATTCATAAAAAAAGCATCCTTCAGAAAGCTGATTTGGATAAACATGTGATTTCTATTTTCATTTTATAAATAAATAATCAACTATTAAATGTATTTCTAATACAAACCACTATTACTAAGTTAAAAACTGAAGTAAAACAGAAAGATATTCGGAACGAATGAGTCTAGAGGAGTTTGGAGTAGAGACTCTTCGCAACAACTAAAATATGTTAACATAATTTCATGCCACATAAATATCTTAAAACTAATCAAAACTTTAAAATCAATAAAAGAAAGCCAAACACTAAACTTCTGAATATGCAAAGTCCAAAATATATAAAGAACAGTAAAGTATACATCGGAATATAAACATTATTTACAAGACTTGGAGAGCTCTAGGTAGTTGAAACTGTGTGATGCCTCCAAACAATATGACTAAATTTTTTTATAAATTTTATAAAATTCATTCGAAAAAGGAGTTTATATTCGATAGTACAAAAAAGAAAATCCTTGTTTTAAGGCATATATCATAAAATTATTCATACCGTTGTATATTAGTTTTTAAATAAATGTACACATTTTTACATTGGTCAAAAATATTGAAGTTTAATTTCATTTTATAATTTTATGTGCTTTACAGTTGATTAGAATGAAGCATATAGTAAATGCTGGATGGTTATAAAATGCCACCTCTTATAAAGTATCACATACAAACAATTAAAATCACATCTTTTCATACATATTTTCAAGAATCTTTCGAAAGTTATGTATTTATAGCTACAGATACCACAAAACCTTTTCAATTAGGTTCGAATGATTCTCAAAATTACACACTTATTTATATATTCGGAAAACATCATCCTTCAGAAAGATGATTTGGATAAATGTGATTTTAATTTACAATTTATAAATAAACAATCAACTATTAAATGTATTTTTAATACAAGCATAAATAATACTATTACATAACACACATATCGCATCAAAATTTATAATAAATAACTATTAACTTAAATGGAATATTTAATATTGTTACAGTGATTTAATATTGTTGTAGTGTTTTAAATAATAATCTTGAATATCATCTTTAAAAATGCTCTTAACAAGATATGCATAAGTTAATTTTCTTGTTAATTACTGCATAAATAGCTTTTATAAAAACCACTTTTAAGCTTTTTAAGCATCATATTTAGTGTTATATATCATAATAAATATTGCATACATTTTTACAAGCATATTTCAATGTTTCGTTGTATTTCACATTCTGTAAATCGACAAAACATTTAGCATATTCAAATATTACACCCATTGTAATAACATATACTTTAATCTTCAATGAACTTACAATACAAAAAGACAAATGAAGCTGAAACATTTTAAAGTAGAAATCTTCAATAAGGTAAAAAAAAAACCAAACTGTAGAAAAATGAAAACTGAAGACAAAAAGAAATTTAAGTAAATATGCAATTAAACACTTGAAAAAAAATTGATTCTAAAATTATACGGCTAGCTTTACCTTTTTGAACGCAACACATTTGTATACTTGGTAGAATGTTTTTCTTTTAAAGGTCCCTAGACTTAATAAATTGACTATTAGACGAGCCATTGTCTTGAAAATGTTTTATCATGATTAACAAGTTTCTTTTATCGTTTAAAACAAAAGCAATATGTTTAGCGAAAACAACAGAAAATAGCATGTTAAAGCTATTTCGCAGCTAAATACATTTGTAATTGTGTTATAAGGAACAATTTTTTATACCAGAAGTACAAAATTGATTTAGTTGCCTTGCTTGAAATTTTTAATCTCTAGACTTTCAATGGTGACAATTATGTGACTTCCTAATGTGACTTCTGGGTATTAAAGCGAGAGAGATAGTCATTAAATCGATTTCTTAGGAACAAAAGGAAACAGGTTGTATATATTTGTAAACTCCTGCTTTGAATTACTGAAAAATTTATTTTGTTTAATGGGAATTTTCACAATAGAAAAAAGTTAATTAGTTTAAAAGAAAATTTTTTAATTTAATAGCTAGTAATATATTAAATAGTTGGAGAACAGAATTTATTATATCCTAATTACTATCATTCATAGGATACATAGATATCATAGTATATTTTTATCCTAAATAGTACCTTTCCAATAAGTTTAGCCTATCTAAATGAACAAAGCTCTCTTTCTTTGCTATTTTATTTAGTGTCAGTCAAAATTATCAGCCAAGAAAGCCAGACCGATTTCATAAATTTGCTTAAGTTCTCAAAAAACCAAATATGTGTAAAAACTTCGAAAGGAAGCATCAAAATGGAGAATAAATGAATGCCAGTTGTATTCCAAAATTTGCATATAAATAACATCGTATCAGCTGAACTCTTTTGTCAGAACAGATCATGTACAGTGGTTGACCAAGTTATTAAGCATTCTTCTAAGAATTTTATAACTTTTAGTTTCACTGCATTTTTTGATCAAATGAGAAGTTCCGGATCCAGTGGCAAACTAAGGCTAGAGCGTGTTCTAGCCAATATTGTAGTTACAGGCCTATTTTTCAGTCATGACACGTAC
>CM063506.1:132213229-132220729 GCA_032207245.1 Pardosa pseudoannulata | reverse complement strand
AGGTAAAATTATGATATCTGATATTTCACTAGCACTACTAGGAAGGTAATTTACACCTTTTATTTATCATAAAAGCTTTTTAAAATTCGGCTTAACAACTAATATGCTTTGATCTGGGAAAATGAAATATAATTTTTTCATTTTGTTCCCTTGAAGATATTTCGAGTGTTTCTCTTTACAAAGAAAAAAGCGAAAGACTAATAAGAATTTATCGCTGTGCTACATAAAATATAATACGTGTATATTGTGTAAGGAAAAAAAGCTAAATTTTTGAATAAAAATTGTCAAAGGAATATTGTAAACAATATTAGTGCATTGGAATTTCTATATTTTTAGATAAAATAGCATTGGCTATATTAGTTTGAGTATGAACAGAATTAATAGTTAAAATTTGGAAATATTATGAAAACATTCCAAAGCACATTATAAATGATCCAGTAGGTATTACTTACTTCATATATTAAGAATGAGTAAAAAAAAATCGAAAATAAAACCAAATTATTATCTCGAAATATTTCCTATGTTCTTTTTAACTTAAAAAAAAGGATGGATCTCATATATATATATATATATATATATATATATATATATATATATATATATATATATATATATATATATATATATATATATATATATATATATATATATATATATATATATATATATATATATATATATATATATATATATATATATATATATATATATATATATATATATATATATATATATATATATATATATATATATATATATATATATATATATATATATATATATATATATATATATATATATATATATACACACACACACACACACACACACATATATATATATATATATATATATATATATATATATATATATATATATATATATATATATATATATATATATATATATGTTCCATATTTTTCCTTGGGTCAGATTTCTGTGTGCCAGGATTCATTAAATACTGATAATGAAATTATTCATACTGATATGATATTGATATAATAGAATCATACTCAATACTCAACACATAGCAACTGAAGTACATTTATAATTGAGGAGGGAATATTAAATCAATATGATATTCTTCTAAATAATGACTAATATTGTGCCAAATGAAAATGGAAATATATTTTACGCTATTTCTTATCTTTAACACTTCATCGCCCTGAATCTTGCTACTTAATATTTTTATTACACTGCCTACTTAGAATGTTATTGATTTTCGAATCACCCATTCACTGGTAGCAATAAAATTACATCAAAATGAAAATGTGAGAGGAGAAAATTTTGTACTACAAAATACTTGAAAAATACTTTTTTGATTGATTATGATATTGAATTGCATTACATTAATAATCAAACGTAGCCTCAAGATTATTTGTAAAAAAATTACCTTCGTCTGTAAAATACTACCTTAAGTTATATTAGTTAGTGCTACGATTTAGATCTCTTATGTGGTGTCCTCAAATTATAATTATTTTTGTTACCTCTAATTATCTTTATTTGTACTTTCATTTGAGCATGCAAAGTTTTGACAAGCGGCAGAAGATCTGCTTGCGCAGACGCGTACGTGTCAGCGACCGGCTGCCTTATAAGTTGCAGCCAGGCGAGAATGAAGAGGAAAGCATTCTCACGCGGCGGTGGAATCCAGCGTATTTCGCTCTCGGAAGCACTTCTGCATTCGACTGCGAGATCCAGCTTGCTTGACAAGAACGTTCGCCGGATGACTCTTCAATTGCATGCTGCAAGCATTGTATCTTCTCTTATTTGCTTTGTTTCTTTCGTTAATATTATTATTTTTATTATACACGTCTGTTTCGTATTAAAAGAATTTTAACGCAAGCTTACTTTTTTGAAGTTTATTTTTCGATTCGCTACAGTAGTAGCATTACAATGGTGCAAACACCCACTACACTTATAATTTAAAAAAGCTTAGTTTGACCATGGGAAAAGGGATACAAACAGCACAACCTAAACTTGGAAATTCATACAATATATTTATACAATATATATATCTTTCATATGTATCAACTTCTGCCAAAAAGTACAATTAACTGATTTAATAACATTTGTGTTCAAAATCGTAAAATAAATGCATGGAAGAGAAAAAAAGTCGGGTATAAAATATTCAAACATAATATAAATTACTCCAATATTTACACTGAAAATGTACCTTTTCCTTGAACTCTTTTGTATAGTTGATATTGTAACTGTAACTTTAGTATAAAAGAAATACGAGAATTTTATTGTTGAAATAAGGAAAGAAGGATTTTGACCCGTTGCTAGATGAAGTAAAAAAAGATACTTTTTTGCTTTTTCTATCATTTTAGCTCACTTTTCTAAGAATATTTTAAGTCTCATTGTGTTTAATACAAAGAACAAAATTTTATGTCTCTGCTCAAAGTCCATGGAACATGAAATTATTTACATAAATTGGTACAGTTTTTATGTACATGTTCTGACGTGAAGTAACTAATTTCTTCTGTATATAAAAAGGAAATTGACAACATACTTTCTTATGTTGGAATGTTGTCATTTTACAAAATTTATTTAGTTATGCATTTGTGCAAAATATTCGAAATACAATGACTTCAGTGGGAAAAAAAAGGCAGGTAAATTGACATACAATTTGTAAATGTGTTATTTATTTCAACAGCATTACTATGTCTGCAAGTTATTGTTGACTCAACAGTCCTGTGAGTTTTATTTATATATTTTTAAAAAATTTTAATATTAATTTGTAAATAATTTTTAAATGTTAGGTATAATTATAAACGTATTTAAATTTTTGAAAAATATTATAAATATTACACTAGGTAATTCATTTTCAAAAAGGTAAATTAAAGACTAAAAATTGATTTTGAAATAATATAAAGTATCATAAATGAAATAAACAACAATAAAGAATTGTAGGTAGATTGTGCTTCGTAGGTTTATAATGCATTTAACTGGGAAAATTTGAAATAAATATGTAATTTTAATCACTTTTTAAATATATATTATGGTGCCACAGTTTTTAATAAAAACATTTATTTTAAAAATCCGGAGTGTCAGAAAGTTCCAATAATTTCATTTAAGAAATTGTAAATTTTTTTAAGAACTAGCAGACCTTTTCTAAATTATGATGATATATATACGATACATTAGAGAATTTATACCTAAAATTCATAAATTTTTATCTACTACTGACTACTTTTTTATTAAACTAAGATAGCTCGATAAGAATTAGAAAATGTTTGGGCTTAACCCTTAAGTGGACAGCGATTTTCTAGGGAAACCACCTATTAAATATTTTTTCTCTGCTTTATAAAGATATATGAAAGATTTTTTAAAGATTTTTTTAATGTTTTTAACATTTTAAACTTAGAACAGATTGTAACACAACACTAAATTTATTTTTCATTTTGAAATATGCTTATTTAAACTTGCTTTACCTAGAAAGTCAGTAATTAATTATGTTTTTCACTTCAGACCCCCTCAAAAATATCTATCCAAACATCGTTTATAAATTGTTAATTAATTTTTTGTAAAATTTTAAGGATAATTATTGCTTTTCTAATATAATAACAGTTAAAGAAATATGTTCTTATTGTACAAGGGGAATATTTTATCAGTTAAACTTCCCCTTCAAACCTTTCTAAGGTTACTCTAAGTTAAACCCCTAAGGAATGTAAAGAAAGGTTTTCCTATATTTTAGATATATAAAGATCATAGATAATATTTATAAAATAATTTAATTAAATTCTAAAGAATTTATATTAGTGACCTGTAAAGGGTTAATACTTATATGCTTTGTTAATGATGAATCATTCTTAAATTGCATTAAATATTCTGCACTGTGTTATGCTAAAATTCCTTGACAGTCAAACGCAGCCGACAATTATCGCATTGTTCAGAAGTTGTAGCTCTTATGTCAGAATCTGTCAATTAAGTCATTTTAATGTCAAATTCTTAGTAACATGGACAAAACTATTTAATCGATTATGAGGAGCAAGCGGGTAAGATTCTAAGATGTATGCTTGAGTTACAAATTGTGTTGACTGTTCTTTTATCATATTTGAAAAAGTAAATCTTATTTTTAACTGGCAACAAATGTCTAAAGAATGAATTAGCAAGCGTTTATTCAACTTTTTTCTATAAAAGCATATATTTTAATATAAAAATTGTGTTGAGGTAGTACTAAATTACAATTCATTTTATTATTTTGCTATTCGTATGTGTCCTCTCATTTAATTCTATTCTTTATTATTTTCTCTTTTAATGTTACACTTTTCTATTTTATTACTTTTATCTGTCAGTTTCATTAAAGTGTATACTGACATTATCTACAAAAGCTTATTATTTTTATTTTAACATATATTTTTACAAAGTAGTGGTATTTAAATCTTAACTAATAATTTAATTATAATATTATTAAAACATCAATAAATAGTGATCCTAGTCCAAAATTTGCTACATTTTGCTAAATCCTATTGTTCCTCATCTAATTATATTAACTGTTAACGAAATCGTTGTATTTGTGTATAAATCATATATATTCTTCAATAAAAAATGATATTTCAGAAAATTTTGGGCTTTATTCCTTTTGTATCATTATTTTCTCTAGATGCTTAACTACTGTATCTTTAGTTATATTCATGTGTAAATCATAGATATACTTTACTAGAAAACAATATTTCAAAAGTTTCGAGGCTTTTATCCTTTGTATAATCATTTTCTGTAGATGATAAACATACATTAGTAAAAATGTATCTTTAGTTGTATTCATGAATAAATCATAATTATTCTTCAAATAATAAAAAATAAAATTCCAAATATTTTAAGGTTTTATATCCTTTGTATAATCATTATCTCTAGATGCAAATGTATATACACGAACTATAACACATGGGGATTTGAGAATGCTCAAGATCCTAGTGTGAGTCCTCAGCGGTATAAGATGACGCAAACATATTAAGACGTATTACTGTTGAATTATTCAGAAATTGTATAATCTGAGGAATTGATCACAAGGTACATAAATAATAAGTCTTCAGAATATTTATTACTGTCATTAACTGTGTCATTTGTTTCTACTATGTTTGTAAGTCAAATAAACTTTTACATTGCATTATTATCTTTGAAAACAGTTTATCAAAGTGTTTAAAAGGAAAAATAACATATACGCATTAAATTACATAAACCATTGTTACGCTAAAAGCATTATTATCTTTGAAAACAGTTTATCAAAGTGTTTAAAAGGAAAAATAACATATACGCATTAAATTACATAAACCATTGTTACGCAAAAAGTGTAATTATACATAATATAGGGTAACAGTTTCAAATTCAAAACATATCTGAATTTGAAGCTAGCACAAACCATTTCTAAATTATGAAGATATATATACGAAACATTAGAGAATTTATACCTAAAATTCATAATTTTTTTTAATCTACTAGTGACTACTTTTTTATTAAACTAAGATAGCTCGATAAGAATTAGAAAATGCTTGGCTTAATCATTATATGCTTTGTTAATGATGAATCATTCTTAAATTGCATTAAATATTCTGCACTGTGTTATCCTAAAATTCCTTGACATAATCAAACGCAGCCGACAATTATCGCATTGTTCAGAAGTTGTAGCTCTTATGTCAGAATCTGTCAATTAAGTCATTTTAATGTCAAATTCTTAGTAACACGGACAAAACTATTTAATCGATTATGAGGAGCAAGCGGGTAAGATTCTAAGATGTATGCTTGAGTTACAAATTGTGTTGACTGTTCTTTTATCATATTTGAAAAAGTAAATCTTATTTTTAACTGGCAACAAATGTCTAAAGAATGAATTAGCAAGCGTTTATTCAACTTTTTTCTATAAAAGCATATATTTTAATATAAAAAAATATCCTGAGGCAAAACTAAATTAGACTTATTTTTATTATTTTGCTATTCGTATGTGTCCTCTCATTTAATTCTATTCTTTATTATTTTCTCTTTTAATGTTACACTTTTCTATTTTATTACTTTTATCTGTCAGTTTCATTAAATTGTATTCTGATATTATCTATAAAAGCTAATTATTTTATTTTAATATATATTTTTACATATATGCAGTTCTTATATAAAAGATAACAAATAATTTTATTAAATTGTGTTAAAACATGAATAAATTAATTGTATTAAAACATAAATAAATAGTGATCCTATACCTAAGTTTACTACCTTTGGTGAAATCCCATTGTTTCTCTTCTAATTATGGTAAATTTTACCAACATCATTGTATTCATGTATAAATCATCGATATTCTTCATTAAAAAATAATATTTCAAAAAATTTTCACTTTAATACTTTTGAATATTTATTTTCTCTAGATGCTGAACTACTGTATCTTTAGTTATATTCATGTATAAATCATAGAACTACTTCAATAGAAAATAATAGTTCAAAGATTTTGAATTTTATATCCCTTGTATTATCATTTCCTGTAGATGTTAAATATACATTAGTTAAAATGTATCTTTAGTTGTATTTGTGTATAAATCATAGTTATTATTCAAAAATAAATAGAAAGTTTCAAATATTTTAAGGTTTTATATCCTTTGTTTAATCATTATCTCTAGATGCAAATGTATATGCACGAACTATAACACATGGGGATTTGACAATGCTCAAGATCCTAGTGTGAGTCATCAGCGGTATAAGGTGACGTGAACATATTAAGACGTATTACTGTTGAATTATTCAGAAATTGTATAATCGGAGAAATTGATCACAAAGTTCATAAATAATAAATCTCCAGAATATTTATTACTGCCATTAAATGTGTTATTTGTTTCTTGTATGTTTGTAAATCAAATTACTTTTACATAGCATTATTACCTTAGAAAACAGTTTATCAAACTGTTTTAAAAATAAAAAATAACATATACGTATTAAATTACATAAGACTTTATAACACAAAAAGTTTAATTATACATAATATAAGCTCATAGTTTCAAATTCGAAACATCTTTTCATCCAAATTTTTCTAAATATTTCATATTATCTGTCATCAATATGTTTCCAGTTAGCGAATGCACGTTTTCTCATTTTTATGATTTGAGTTTCTTGAATCATACAAAAATTATTTAATCTTTAAAAATCACTGTATTTTTACATTTTGGGAGGTAAAAATGGCTTACTTTCTTTTCATTTTATTGCATGTACATGCAGTTTTTACTTAGGAGAGAATCCTTTTAAAATTTCAGTTCAGGATTTTAGTCCATATCGTTAGCAGTTATGTTCATGTGTCATCGATAAATCCTAAAATCCTCGATATTCTTTTGTAAAAACATAATTAAAAAGATTTGGGGTTTCATACCCTTTTGTGTAAATAATATTCTCTAATTGTTAAGTAATGTATATGCAACGATCTATAACATGTGATTTTAACCCATATTAGACTGGTGTTCTATAAACAGGACAACAAATAAATTTATTTTATATTATATATTATATGTTAAAATAATATTTTAT
>CM063506.1:132168229-132200729 GCA_032207245.1 Pardosa pseudoannulata | reverse complement strand
GTACACCACGACAATGTGAATATGGCCAAATATGGCAGACATACATCGGCCAGGTCGTCCTAGTGTCAACGATGCAGAAGTGCATGCTGTTGCCGCACGAATGGACAGTGTCCGGTGCTTGATTCTTGAGATTTCAAGAAAGATAGGATTTGAGCATACGACTTTGCTGCACATTCTGAAGGAACTCCTGAGCATAAGAAAAATTCTGCACTTTCTGCATAACCCCTGCCAACAACTTCAATTCTCTGCCACCTACAGAACCAGATGTCACTGATTTGTTCGATGAACGGGGATAGGAAGTGCTTTACCATACAGCATATTCCCCAGATCTAAGAACCTGTGTCTTTGTGTTAATTCCTATGATGAAGAAACTACTTTTTAGTATTCGCTTCAGAATTGTTGCAGAGATTCTTGTGGCAATAGACCGGTCTATTCGAACTATCAGCAGAACATGCACTGCTACAGATGTTCTGCGACTACCACATTATTGGAAACGGGTTATAAACACTACTGGTGACTATATTGAATGACTGTAAAAAATAGTGACATGAATCATTTTGTGTTCTATGTAAATAAATAGTTGCCACTAATAAAGTTCCAACTCTCGTATATCTGTGATAATATTATCTGTATATATATTTAAGAATATTTGATTTCATATTTGTTAGTAATTCATTTAATTCATAAACTCATATTAGAATTGAATATTTTATTTTAGCTTGATAATTCATTTTTTTTTAATTTGCTCATGTAGTAGTATACTTGTTTCAGTCTCAGCAAATGTTTTAGACGTCAAAAGATTCACTTCAAACCATGACGCCGAAAATAACTTGTATTAGTTTTTTTATCATCAGAGCAGTAAAGACAGGGTTTATGAGCGTAAAATTACGCTATTCCCATTAGAGTAATGGAAATCTATGGAAAAAGGTATTGTACCAATATAGAGTAATATGTAATTCAGTAAAATATTTATGTACTATCAGGTAATCATCTTTTCCTTTCACAAGACATGAAATTACCTTTGGAACAACCCAATACATCCTGAGAGGAAAATGGTCATGGAAGATATTTACTATAATTTGTGTCTGGTTTATCATTATGTGAAAAGTTCTAGGATAAATTGTGTTCCTGTAATTTTCCCTAAACTTCATGATTTTGTAGAATATTATGTAAACGGATATTTTATAGATGGTAGTGTGATCATTAGTTTTGTTATAATATTCGATGCACTATACTTGTTACGACTTAGGAGTATTTCCGACCGCCTCAATGCCTGTGCTTTACTTCACCCTTCATTTTTTTCGAACCCGTCTTTTTCATGAGTCATACAGAACAAAATGCCTGACTTTGCTACAAAAATAAACAAAAGTCCCATTATAACAAGCATCTTTACAAAAGAGCTGCATTATATGTTGAATTAATAAAGAGAATCTCACTTTTCCCTTAATGGCAGTCAAAAAGAATCCATCTATCAAGTAGCCCATGTAAAACTTCAACTGCTACATGTACATAAATATACAATAATTTATGAATAGATTAGATTAAAATACAGATATTTTAGATCAAAAAAGTCTATCGTTAAGTATAAAACTCATTGAATTGGAGATCATTGTATATTTTCTGATATTTAGGAATTACATAGCACTAAATAACCCTAATTTTCTTTTACCCATTGTCTTTTCCGTTCTATTTTAGTATCATTATAACAACTGCAGAAATCGAAGCTTCTGGTAAATACGGAGTAGGTATTTCAAATTTATAGATATATAGCACACACACACACACACACACACACACACACACACATATATATATATATATATATATATATATATATATATATATATATATATATATATATATTATATATATATATATATATACTATATACTATATATATACATATATATGTATATATATACTATATATATATATATATATATATATATATATATATATATATATATATATATATATATATATATATACATATATATATATATATATATATATATATATATATATATATATATATATATATAATATATATATATATATATATATATATATATATATATATATATATATATATATATATATATACATATATATATATATATATATATATATATATATATATATATATATACATATATATATATATATATATATATATATATATATATATATATATATATATATATATATATATATATATATATATATACATATATATATATATATATATACATATATATATATATATATATATATATATATATATATATATATATATATATATATATATATATATATATATATATATATATATATATATATATATATATATATATATATATATATATATATATATATATATATATATATATATATATATATATATATATATATATATATATATATATATATATATATATATATATATACTTACTCAACAATTAGAATAAAGTTCTGTGTTTCTTTGGAATTTCAGCATATAATAAAAGAATGTAGTACAAAATCAGATACGTCCTAATGTAGCATAGGAAAACATCATTACCATTTGGCAGAAAGCTCTTTGCATTTGAGTATCTCCGACAAAGATTCTAGGCAGGAAATGCCGCATAATAACACGATTGCAGTTTTCGTGATCTCGGGAGAATTGCAAAGTAGAAATGTTTTGAAATAGTCTAAGCTGATGTTGATCTTTTGGAAAGTAATCAGATTCCTTGCTCAATATAAAAAAAGCTACATTACCATTACTAGAAGTATGTGGAATCTGATGTTATTAAGATAAAATGTTATCTAAGATAAATTTACTTGAATTAATAATCATATGTAGAGTTTTCGTATTGCCGATTGCGCCGATTGAGAGAGAACTAAGGAAAACTGTATTTTACAAAATGTTATCATTTTATTCATTCCAATATGTTGTACAATATTCATAAATTCATGCACACACACATATATATACATACATACATACGCACAAACGTACACACACACAGACACAAACATACATACATACATATATATATATATATACATATATATACATATATATATATATATATATATATATATATATATATATATATATATATATATATATATATATATATATATACATATATATATATGTGTGTGTGTGTATGCATATATGTTTAAGTCCTAGTTAAACTCTTAGAAAATCGTAAAATGATTCATAGTATTTAATTATAAAATAAAACGTAGAGAATATAGTGCGGATGTTTTAAATAAATTAAAAGCTATCTAACAATACGTAAGATAATTTTATTTAGAATATAACTATTGACATAAACTGTATATATCTATAACACATATTCTCAGAAATATGAAATATAAAACGTAGGTCTCAAAACTAAACCTTAAGATGATTAAGTAATAACATAAAAATCTGTTTCATTTCAGATGTCCAAGACTATTAAATAGTTAAATAAATGATATATTACGGTACGTAAGATAATTCTATTTAGAATATAGCTATTAACATAAATTATATAATATCAATAATTTCAATAATATATAATATCAATAATGTGTATCATAAAATTTAAATCTCAAAACTAAAATTTGTATTATTATATAACAATATAGAAATTCGTTCAAAACATAAAGCAAAAATTAAGTAACATAAAAATAGGATAAAACTATTAGTAATTAGTGTTTTGAAATAATGTAGAAGTTTTAAAATCCTAATTGTTTCTATTAAAAGCCTAGATAGTAGAATTACATAAGTACAAGAAACTAAATTAGACTTTTATACTAAACTATATTAGACGTATTTAATAAATTTGTTTACCGATTATGATTATATTTGTTTACCTCTTACCGATTACGATGTAATGTAAGTGTTCAATTTCTTCTAAAATAATTAGGCAACATTTTAACTGTAATCAGTAAGGGTCGATTCTTTGAACTTAAAACTTGTCTTAGATATTTAAAAAAATATATATGATTACATAAGTTTAAAAACTGATCAATCTAGTAAGTGTATACATTCTTTAAACACCTTTTAAAACATGTCCTTATAAGGCCTCATCTTCAAAAAACTTCAATATGTAAAATGTAATAGAATTCGAAGTAAAACTGTCGACTGTAGCCATTACAAATAAACACTCACTTTTACATAAAAATATTTCTTGAATTTTAACAATGTGTCCTCAACCAAAAAGAAATCTTCTACAAGTTTCGAAAGTAAAATATGTAAAATGTAATATTTTGTAAAATATGTCTGTCTGTGTTCATTTTTTGTATTTATTAGCATTTCAAACTAGAGAATTTTGATTTTTATAACTCACAAAATATTTCTTGAATTTTAACAATGTGTTTTGTAAAATATGTTTGTGTGTGTTCATTTTTTTTTGTATTTATTAGCATTTCAAACTTGAGAATTTTAATTTTTATAACTCACTTAATTTTACAAATTTATACTAATTAAGTTTATAGGAAAGCAAAGCAAAATACCATTGCTGGTTTGGTGTGAATAGCAGAGCAAAATTATCTTCTCTTTATGTATATTCATAAACTCATAATAACAATTCACACTTGAAATTTTTATTTCTTGAATTCCCGTATTTTAAGAAATTTAAAGTGTATTATTAGTTTTTAGTTTACTAGAAATTTTTGTAGGAAAACAAAAGAAAATGATATTGCTGGTTTGTTGTCAATAATACAGCAAAATTTTTCTTCTCTGTAAGTAATATAAAATATTTCCTAAAATTCCTCTAGGGAACAACAGATGCATTACAAAATATAATATATTTACTGATAAATTTCACACTTTTCGGAAAGCAATTTTTATCCCAACTTCAGTCAAGACTAGAAATATTGACAATTGAAGAATAAAAGTTTTCTCTATTTTAGGAAACATATTTTAGTTTCATATTTTAGGCATAGTAAAGTTATTTACGATATATGTATTATACTGGATGTTAAAGTAATGCATAAAAATATAATATTTATGTTTGATATTACATATGGGCGTAAATTATGCGTAGATCATCAAATTGCTTTCACAACCTGCGAAGTATTGAAAAATATTTCTATAAATAAACATTCCATTTGTAATGCTTTTTTTTGTTTATTCTGATAATGACAAATATGCATGAATACACAAGGTGTTTCAAAAATGACCGGTATATTTGAAAAACCAATAAAAACTAAACGGAAAGTGATAATTCACAGTTTATTGCAATACGCTTGGGACAATAGTAAATTTTCAGGGAGACAAACTATAAAATTAGGAAAAATCTAAACTACGATATTTATCTATGGGGACTCTTAAAATATCAGGTGTACCACCATTATCCAGAAACAATTGAATAACTGGAACAGTACATCTGTTCTGCTTGTGAAGCCATCCTGGCTAAGACGTTTACACGGATTTCTGATAATTTCGTTCTGAGGATAAGCCATATTATTGCTGTAATAGTCGCGTCCGTCTCTGTCGGTGGTCGGGCGAACTTTTATTCTTTTGAACAATTGGAAAACGGCAGTATTGTACCAGTAATGGTACTTTTGACGCACGGACGATTAGAGGTGTCAAATATGCCGTTTTGTCAACGCATCGACAGAGAAAAGAAACTGTGCTTAGTGTGACCGCGTCGGCTGGGCACTAAAGGGCGTTTCGGCGACTCCAAGGACAAAGGTCAAAGAGAGGGGGGTGTCACTCTCCGGAACAGATGCATTATAGTCGCCGGTCTTGTCCGCCATGTTTTTTTTTGGTGACCAACAGAAAAACGCATGATTTCAAAAGTCGCCAAGTAGAAAAACATGGCGGCGGTCACGTGGCATATTTGAAACACAACATTAACAAAACTAAACTTTAAAAGGAAACAACAGATTAACAATTTAAAGCATTATTAAAATAAAAGTAGCATAATAATCATCATTTTTTACGTTTTTTAAAAATTAAATAACAGATTAGTAATATTTATGATATCTGTCAACAGAGTAAACACAATATATATCATTTTAATAAAGCACTAATATTATGAAGAATCTAACATGTGAGGGGTTTCCCCCCCCTTGTGCAAAGAACAAAATGAAAATGTTCCAAATCAATTAACTTAGAATATCCTTATACTTTTTAACTATTTCAAAACCGAAATAACTGCACCCGTTATAACTAAATTAACTAAATCCCAGAAAATGATAAGAACAAAAACAAAATGTTCCAAACCAAAGCATCTTGTTTAGTTTAGAATATTTTGATACTTTTTAACAATTTCAAAACCGAAATAATTGATACTTTTTAACAATTTCAAAACAGAAATAACTTATTCGTCATAACTAAATTAACTAAATCCCAGAAAATGATAACAACAAAAACAAAATGTTCCAAACCAAAACATCTTGTTTGATTTAGAATATTTTGATATTTTTTAACAATTTCAAAACCGAAATAACTTTACTTGTCATAACTAAATTAACTAAATCCCACTAACCAAATACATAAAAAAAACTCAAATTCGGAATTCCATCATCCCCACAAATGTGCCGTTTCGAATGAACTGCAAATCCAACCTCAGGTCTAAGAATTTCCTGATATTTCTTCAAAATGCTACAAATAGTTAAAACAGAAATAAGAATATTCGCCATAACTAAATACCAAACATAACTTACCTACCTACGAGACAACCTACTACTCCACGTCTGGAACGAAAAGAACATTTAGAATAGAAAATTTGCATAGATAGCCGGGTAATAACATCAACAATCACGTGCACCAATAGGATGCAAGAACATATCGAATCTTCCATATTCCCCTATCAAAGTTAGGGCATATACAGCAACCTAGTCATCGCCCCAAAAATTGTCAAGTTAGAAACGCAAAATCGCCAAGTTTGGCGGGAAAAAAACACGGCGGCTATAATGCATCTGTACCCACTCTCCCCCAAAACCGAGGTTTCCTGTTTGAAAAAGAAGAAACGGGAGGGGACACCCGGCTGAACTTTTAAGATGAGCAGGTTGCCTAGAGTGATTTCCTCTCTGGACGACTTTACATATATTTTTCTTTAAATGGTTTTTTTTTGTTGTAATAAATCAACATTGTTAAGTTTAATCCTCTACGGCTAATTATTTCGTCTCCATACCTGCTCCCTATACAATATCCATGCGAAGTCATACCCAAATGACTTACAATCGGAAACAGAAATATCGCAAAACCACGCGGCGAGTTTACAATTGCTTTGCATGGTGGATGTCTGGAAAATATAGCAGTTTAGATTTTTCCAGACTGCAGCGTCATCTGTTGTGGAACATCGTAACTAATTTTGAAAGTTTATCTGCCTAAAACTTTAATATCGTCCCAAGCATATTGCGATAAACTGTGTATTTTTATCACTGTTAGTTTAGTTTTTATTGATTTTTCAACTATACCGGTCATTTTGGAAACACCCTGTATGTACGATAAGTTTATAAGAGAGACATACATGAAAATTTGGATCAAATTTTGCAATAAAAATGTAAGCCTTTTTTACTTCCTACGTAAAATAGAGAAAGTATTATAAAGTTCCAAAAATTTGACTTCTAGATTTGGATTGTTCTTTTTAATTTGAGCATGCCTAAATCCGAAAGTACTATTTTTGGATTTATGCCTGTGTGTATGTATAAAAACGATAACTAGAGTGTGTTATGGATTAGATAGACCACATTTGAATACGTACAGCTAAATTGTATCTTTGTAGTAGTCAAGCGCCATTAGAATTTCCATATTGCTTCATTTATTTATGATATTTACAAGCCAAGAAGAAAAAGTCTAAATAGAAGAAAACATTCGTACCTAGCAGCGTCTGATATAAACAGCGGGAAGATCGAATTTGCTCTTCCTTACCTCGAACGCAACCTTCTAGTTACAAGATTGTTTAACTTATCAACTGATTTACCTCAACTAAAACACACTAAAAAAGAACTTTTGTCTGTTTTCAGTGAGAAGTGTCTATTTAGAATTTACTTGAATATTTGTGAAAGCATTTTTATCGAAGAATATTTATTTCTAGAGCTTAAAGTGCAGGTTCTACTCAAATATAATTCCTTTAAACATCATTATTTCTTGTTATCTAATGAAGAATAAATCACAATAAAATTTCATAATAGCTACCTTTGTTTTATGCCATGATCAATTAATCTTACTTTCCGATTTGACAAAAAAAGTTTACATTAAGAATTAGTTGTCAATTAACTGCAAATATCCAAGATGTTCTTATCGGATTGTGTGTTTGGAAATCACTACAAATTTCAGATCTGTTATGGAATAGAGCGTACTTAGAGTAAGATCAAATTCGCTCCTTACCTCGAACTGCAACCCTCCAGTTACAAGATTGTTGAATTTATCAACTGAGTTACTGCAACTAAAACACTCTAAAAAAGATCTTTTTTTCTGTTTTCAATGAGAAGTGTCTATTTAGAATTTATTTGAATATTTGTGAAAGCATTTTCATCACAGAATATTTATTTCTAGAGATTAAAGTACATGTTACCCTCAAATGTTATTCCTGGAAACATCATTATTTCTTGTTATCTAATGAAGAACAAATCACACTAAAATTTCTTAATTGCAATCTTTGTTTTACACCATGATTAAGGAATCTTACTTTTTGCTTTGACAATAAAAGTTTACACTGAGGATTAGTTGTCAATTATCTGCAAATATCCAAGATGTTCTTATCGGATTGTGTGTTTGGAAATCATTACAAATTTCAGATCTGTTAGAGAATAGAACATGCTTTACGTAAGATCAAATTCGCTCTTCAATTCTTACCTCGAACCGCAACCCTCCAATTAAAAGATTGTTGAATTTATCAACTGAGTTACCGCAACTAAAACATTCTAAAAAAGATCTTTTGTCTGTTTCAAATGACAAATGTCTATTTAGAATTTACTTGAATATTTGTGAAAGCCTTTTTAACACAAGTAATTTATTTGTAAAGCTTTACATTCATATACTTTTTCTGGAAACATCATTATTTCTTGTTATCTAATGAAGAATAAATCACAGTAAATTTTCGCAATAGCTATCTTTGTTTTACACCATGATCAAGGAATCTTACTTTCCGCTTTGACAAAAAAAAAGTTTACACTGAGGATTAGTTGTCAATTAACTGCAAATATCCAAGATGTTCTTATCGGATTGTGTGTTCGGAAATCATTACAAATTTCAGATCTGTTAGGGAGTAGAACGTGCTTCGCGTATCCTCAGTCCCAAACATGCGACAGGAATACACAAAAAGTGAAAGATAATTTCTGTACTCCTAGATAAAAAAGAATCTATTGTTTTAGAGATAATTTAATATGTTTGTGTCTCTTAAGTATTAAAGAAAAAATAGGACGAAACAATAAAATCTAGAATATGGAAAAATATGGCTTTGTAATGAAATTTAGTATTTTTTTTATATTTATATAATTTCAATAGTCCATCAGATAATGAAATATTTCACCCGGGTCCTGAAAAATCATATTTATACCAGCTGTTGTAATCGTGGATAAACTCATAAATTTTGTGTACACATATATAACATACGTAAAGACCTTTATATATACGACCTAATTATTTTGGTTACAGAAAATAAAGCTGTGAATAATCTTTTTTTAAATCTATCTATGAATATTATTTTCTTCGTTATTCTACGTGAGTTTACTATAATTGAAATCATTAGTAAACTCATAATGTACAACTAAATGAAAGTGTATAACGAGTAATATAACTTTGACCAATTATAAAAATGTTATAACAATGTAATACATAGAAAAAAATGCAGTAGTAATACCCAATAGAAGAAAACTGGTAAAAATATAATTATTACATTCGAATTTCTACAATTTCCCCATTGCTTTGAGAGCTTATAATATATGTTAATTATAGAAACAATCAGTGATAGTATCTGAGATGGTGATAATGCTGATTATTCTTTGAAGAGAAACACTCTAATGGAAATAGTTATTAGATAATTACTTTTCACTGTATTCTGAAATATTCTCAGATATTGCGTGCCAAAAAGTGGTTAAACTCATTATAGATAAACGCATTATAGATATTAGACTCTAACAACAGAATTTTTTTCATGATACAATGCTGAATTAGTGTCCGGTATATAAACAAATCTTCTGGTTGTATCTTTCTAGATTTGAAAAAATAATGTAAATTGTTTTGAACCAGGCCTTGCTGGGCTCTGTTTAATTAGAATATTCTAAACTATTAAATTTTACTAACTTATTTAGTAGAAAATCTTCAAGATCCAAATTAATGCCAACAATAACTATCATATTTAACGGGACTGTACAATTCAATAATTCTCAAACAATTCTTATTTCTTGATCTAACAATATAACCAGTGCTAATATTCAATACATAAATAGTACCAAGATCTAAAAAAATTACTGGATCATTTTAATTAAAAAATTTCTAAATTAATTTGTTTTTGTAAACAAGACTAACATTTTAAGTATTAGAAGATAAGAACAAATCCATGCAAATTTAAATGAATTGTATTTATACATTTTTATCGTCTAAGATTTGGATAGACGCATATTTTTATTGCAGAGATATACTGATAATCGTGTTGAAAAAAGCCTGAATTTCAGCTTGTAGTTTGAAACAATGCATTCTACAAGAAAAAACCTCTGGCAGATTAAATAAAATACAAGATCTCACATTGTTACGGATATGGTACAGTCTATCTGCAGGCTTGTGTTAAATTTTTTTAAAGTAAAATCAATTTTTATTTGTCTTTGTCTCTGTCAAAAATATCCTAATGTAGTAATATTAGTTTAAAAATCCGAACTTGTTTCCCGAAATTCCTTAAGTTTTTATTATCGTTACTATTATTTCAAATGCAAGGAATTCTGCTTCTTATAGTCTTCCAAACTGCCAAGCAGCAGGTTTTTGATTTCCATTTAATTATGGGCGTACCATATAGGATGCTACTATTACTCCCTGAAACGGGACAGCATAAACAATGTGATTCCTTAGAATCTAGAGGTAGGAAAAAGCAGAAGAGAACCAAGCTTGGTCTGTCCAAGCTAAGTCTTATTCCCAGATTTATCGTTTGGGAGTTTGGACCAAGAAAGTTGGATGAAAGTTGGACCTCTTTTACCAAGAACCTATTTTACGTTTCACAGCCTCCACTAACCTTAAGCTTTCATAAAATCAATAATAATTTTTAACATCCCACCACTCTAAAAAACTATTAATTTTATAAAAAAGTCAAAATTCGTTTGCAGTAATTAATGTACACCCTGCAACATGCAGAGAAGACTAAATAAAGTGTATAAATTCCTATATATCCCATATGTTTGAGAATTTAAACAAATGAGTCTCCAGGCACAAAGACAATATTCATTAAGAAAATACCGTCTTTTAAGCGGAAATAGAAAGATATCATGTTCCCAGTGGAAGCTATTTATATATGCTTAAGCAGTAGATCTCGATCTAGAAAGACCCAAAACAGCATTTTGTTGATCTGACACGTGTCTTAATTCGATTAGCCTTTCAAAAATCTGTTCATTAATTCCTATGGGTCCATGATTTGCTGTTTTCTGGAACTGATTAAGCTAATTGTGAATTCTGATTCTTCTTAAGCTAATTCTTTGTAAATTTGCTAATTACTTAAGATTTGACGGATAACTACTATCGATTTATCTTAACAATTATCAAAAATTGTACTTCAATAACATCTCATTTAAAACAATTTCTTTTTTAGTTTATGATACTATCCTAATCATTCGTTTTATGGTACATTTTAATTTGTTACAATATCTGTGTCAGATGTTAATAATTTTGAAATAAATTATTAACTTTACTTCCTTAATATAAAATACAAGTCTTTCTAATATGTTTCATATTTTTGAATTAAGTAATAATTTTACAATATCGTTTTCTTTATTTCTCTCTATAAAACCCAATTGTTATAACGATTTGATACTTCCCAAATTAAGAACAAATATCCTTTAATATAGCTAAAGGTAAATATTTCTCCAAATCATATACTTTTAATCGATAAATTAGTAATAACCACTATAAAATCATGATACACATCTCTTTATTTAAAGATGCATACAGCAGTGATACAAGTTAAAATTACGGTAGTGATAAGGTTTAGAATAAAAATTTTGACAAAATTTCTTATATCCAGTTAATACATACAATAGAATGTTGTTTATACACTTTATGTTTTGTTCTATAAAATATCCACCTGCCTTATTTCTTGGATGTTTAATAACTTAGTTTACAAAGGGTTTGTATTTATTTCTATGTGCAATATTTTGCAGTATTGTAATATTCACTTGAAGTCTTTTCAAAATTAATGTACATTATCCACAAAGAAATGATATATTTTTTCATAACTCGTATGGTTTTCTGTTACAGACTCGAAGTAGTGATTATAATAATATAATGGATATTTCTCTTTATTTAAAGATACAATCTGCTATGATTGCTTTAAATGATTTTAGTGAAATATTTATAAGCACACATAACATCACAGCTTTTTCTTTTAATGAAGTTATTCAGATATAATCAATACCTACATTTATTTTATATTTAAAGAAATATTTTAAGATATGCGTTTGTTACTTGTACTTTACTACGTAATATGTTGAATCATTTGTTAATTTGTTGTGACTGAAGACAGGAGATTACTCTACAATATTAAGAAATGCTTCGCTTCATTGAAACATAGCTAATTATATTATAAGGAAAACCTTTTGATTAAGATAGCATTTATAAATGTTTATGTTATTTTCATATTTACTGCACATATGTGTACTAGATAATATTATAAAGGTAGCTGATTTTTACAACTGTAGAAAGTTGGAATAGTCCAATTATTTAGAAAACAAACCGTTAGCTTTGAGAGAAACACCAAAAAATATACTTAAATTTTATTGATGTACCAGGATTATCATGTTCTGTGCAACTTTACGAAACGAAAATTTTTTAAAAAAAAAATTAATTAACCCCAAAAAAGAAAAAAAAAAAAAAAAACAAATAAAAAGATTAATAAAAAAAAAAATAAAAAAAATTAAATAAAAAAATTAATTCGTACAGTTTTTAATATTTTTACAGAAAGCTATTTGTAGTTTTTAAAACATATTTCCATGTTTAATATTTGAGCAAAAATATTATATTTTTTGCTGTAGTTAGCTTCATTTTAATATCCATAGATTAAAACAATAGATCTAGATCAAATTTACCATGAAAGTAAACGTTTTCTTTGCACTTCAATTTAAATTTAACATCGCTTTTCTTGATTCATTTTTTGAAGTCTGTTTAGTGATCTTCAATTCCGCAATCCTAAAGTTTGTTTTAGCAAACCGTAAAAGAAAAGTTCATTATAGAATTGATAGTTTATTTAAATGTTACTTCATCAAATGATACACACTTCACTCCTGTTTATGAATATACGGTATTGAATTATACGTGTGAATAAATGCATATTATTTCAATCATTTTAAATTTTATCCATTCTAAATACATCTTTGAAATTGAGTAACTATAATTATAGGCACACCTGTAAGATTAAAGATTCACACCTGTAAGACTGTATCATTGCTCACCACTGGGGATTCAAATATCAGTCAAGGAACCCCGTACAACCTAATTACTTGGACTTGGGCTTGTTTTTGAGGAAATCATTTTAGCCATGTATCAATTTTTGAAGCCAATTTTAATATAAATATTTAATTCTACATTCCAATAATAAATACAAAAGTAGCAGTCAATCAACCTGACTATTCTAATTTTTATTTCAAAATGAAAATGCGCAAAATAAATTTTAAATGTTTTACATAAACTAGGACCATTTGTACCATAATTATGTAACAAAATTTGACACAATTTTTCTTTATGTGTTCTCTAAAATTTTGTGTTTTTCCATCGTATAACTTATGATTTTTTTCCATGCGTATATTCATTAATTTCAATCTTTCTAATCATGTAATGAATGTAGCTTAAACAAACTACTGCAAATTAGAAAAATTCCAAATTTGTTATCAATGAAAATGGACTGAAACATTTCTACGTGGTTTTCATTAATTACCTTCTATTGTCATTACAGTTTGTACTCATGAAACAAAGCAGACACTTTCTATCTTTCGCCAGTCCCATTTTTAACAGTATAGAGTTGAAGTGACTAATGAAAGGGATTTTACGGTAGCATTGTTTAGACTTAATTGGAAAGGTCATTTCTGAATTATATTAATGATATTATATATATATATATATATATATATATATATATATATATATATATATATATATATATATATATATATATACTATATATATATATATATATATATATATTATATATATATATATATTATATATATATATATATATATATTTATATATATATATATATATATATATATATTTATATATATATATATATTATATATATATATATATATATATATATATATATATATATATATATATATATATATATATATATATAATATATATATATATATATATATATATATATATATATATATATATATATATATATGTATATATATATGTATATATATATATATGTATATATATGTATATATATATATATATATATATATATATATATATATATATATATATATATATATATATATATATATGTATATATATATATATATATATATATATATATATAATATATATATATATATATATATATATTATATATATATATATATATATATATATATGTATATATATATATATATATATATATATATATATATATATATATATATATATATATATATATATATATATATATATATATATATATATATACCCACACACACAATCACATTTGAAAAAGAAGAACATATTAAATATTTGAGAACATGTTTCCCATATTTATCTTACCTAAAATGCAAAATAACAAATATTGTAACCCTGTGAAATTTTGAAATTTTTACAAAAATATTGTTTATACGTAGAGGCTTCAAAAAGTAAAAAAAAAACAAAAGCTTTGACTAGAGCACTAATTCCCCTTACAATTTAAATTATTTTTCTATATAAATATGGCAAGCATACGATTTAAAATATAACTGCACATGGAATAAAATGTATTATTTTTGTCAAATACACTAGTTAGAACATAGTAATAAGAACAAATTAGTTATTGGAGTCTTTAATTCAAACAAGGTCATTAAGTTTAGGAATATAACTTTTCCTGTTTTAATTAAAAAACTTTTTTTTATCCGTAACTGATATTCATCTGTTTTCAATCTGCCATCGGGAATTCATCCGATTAAATCTGCAGCAAATATGGTTTTTGTTATGTCTCAAACAAAGGAGGGCAGAGAGGAAATATCTAATTTTAAAAAGCAGTAGTTCCCTTTACGAATGTAAACTCGTGTAATGTGCATTTCAACTCTACACGTATCTGAAGAGAGTGGTAACATAATAGCACCTATAATTTACCTATAAGGATTGTTTAGCTAGTGGGTGTGTTTTCTATAAAAGAGTTATTAATCTGAGTAGATCCATGGATTCCACATCTTCATATACAAAATCAGTAATTGGTGCCTGCTGTTCCAACCCAGGTTATCTTCTCTAAGTGTGTGTTTTGAAGGCACTATATATGAAGTAATTTTAGAGAAGTAGAGCTATGTTGTTTCTAGTTTCGTTTGTAATACTACAGTCTGCTTTAAAAAGGGCTAACAAAGCCAGGATGTACAGCTGAAAGGCAATATAGAACGGTACAAACTTCCAGCGAGATTCGAACCTATGATATCTGGAACCAAAAGGAAGTACCTTGCCTATGTGATCAGGTAACTTTTAGAGGTAACTCTAAATGATAGTAGCTTTACGGGGAATAAAGCTACAATCATCAAATAGTAATAAAAGATTGGAACTGTAAAATTTACAAGACAAATAAATGTATACAATAGTATTATAAAACTATATATGTAGTAAGATCTATGAGTGTTATAAAAAAGGAGATATTTAGTAAAACTTATTGTAACTGCTGCTCTATACTGTAACTGTAACTGCTGCTCTATAGTCAACAGACAGATTACAGCATTAAACATTTTCACCTCTCCAAATCAAGATCGATTCAGATATTTCTTGGTGTCTTCGTGGAACATAATGTTATAATTTACCACTTTAAAAGCCACTTGAAAATTAACTGGAAAAAATTGAAGATATTTTTATCTCCCAAAATATGTCCACAGCACTTTAAAGTTAAGGCTAATACTCTAACTTGAATAAACTTTACAACATCTTACAACATCTTATGTAAACATTCCCTGGAAAAATTATTTTCGTAAAAAAAAAATTCCAACAAATACGTCATTGACTATGTCAAGAAAATGCAATCCATATTAGTTAGAACTTTAGGCGACGGGTAATTCATACAATGCCACAGGACCTTCGAATCATCTATTATATATTTCACTTGTGTAAAGTATATGTGGGATTTCAAGAGCGTTCTGTACATTTCTCTACGAAAATATTGCATGCCAGAATGGTTGAAAAATGGTTGAAAGTGTTATTAATAATAAGCAACCTCAATAGAAACCGCAACCGAAAATAAATGGCTTACACCATGATTTGTTGTTTGAACTATATAATTAATTTCCTAACATTAGTTAAAGTTTTCTTGTTTAACACATAAAGAGCAACATACACGTTAACAATTAAAATTAATCATCCCTATTAATATGTTCTTCAACTTTCAGAAGCTAAAATATGAATTACGTATTGAAGAAAAGAATTAATGTAATTTTGAAAAAGTATTTCCAAGTGCAAGATTATTTTAACAAATGCTAAAAATATAAAAGAATTTAACTCGAAAATTTCAGTACTTAATGTTTAATAACTGAACTCTAGCAATGTAAAAAACATTCTTTTAATTCTTAGTAAAAATAAAATATTCTTATTTATTTTACTTATGAAAGTCTACAATTTATTTCAGTACAAACATTTATTCTTAACATTTGACTTTCCTTCATTTCTTATTTTTATAGACTTAATATTTATACAGAAGTACCGCTTCAGAATTCTCTTAAGAGATTAAAACCGCAAATCATATAAAGTAAAATGGAATGAACAGCCAATGAAGATTTTCTTGTTTGCCAATCTCAAATACACGTTTTCGTTCCAATCAGTGTGTTTTCAATCTTACTCCAGAGTGTTTTTCAATCATATACTCAAACTATAAACTAAAAAACTATAATACGAATACTTTAAATATCTTGAATGAAATTCTCAACAGTTCGTTACATTAAAGGGACAGTAGATATTAAAATATATTTTATTTTGTTTTTATCAATATATTTGAAAATTTATCTTGTTTTTGTCTTGTTTTTATCAATATATTTAAAGATATATGTGTGTATATTTGGTTGATATTCAAAGGTACATCGTTAATTAGTTTTAATGCTATTAATTATCGATTCCTTTAAAAGTAACATAATTAAAATTTTAATTACACATTCCTTTAACGGATATGATTATTTTTAATTATGGGATAATTTCTAGACTTTTAAATTTAAATTTTAGACTCAGCATTCTGTGAAAATGTCAAAATAAATCAATATTAATAGGAAAAATATACATTTTTTGTGTCTATAAAATGTTTTTATCTAAAGAACTGGCATATTTTGCAATACAGTCCCCATTAATTTTTTTTGCAATGTATACCTAATTTTTTATAAGCTATAAAATATATAATATTTAAACCTTAAAGGTTTGGTTTGGAATGCTATGGTCTACTTTTTGCAACACGAGGGCTAATGAGACCGGGACCTACAGCTTAAAGCCGATTCCAAAAGGCTACGAACATCCATGCCACTTTGGGATTCGAACCCACCAACTCCGGTACCAAAGGGCAGCACCCTAACAAATCGGCCATCGTTAGGCTAAACGTTATAGGATAAATGATAACTAGAAATCCATCAACAGTGTTACGTACAATATATTCAAAACATAGAAAGAGTTTTGTCTGGAAAATATACATGTAAGTAATAATTGATATTTTAAATAAGATTTGAGTTATATTTGGTAACAATAATTATGTTCAATAAAAGACGATGGACATAATAAAATTATCTTAATTTGTGAAATTTTTAGTGAGGTTTCGCCAAGCTGATAATCGACTGTCCTATTAAAGAAACAGTACAAAAATGTAATCTATGGATTTCAAATACTAGTATCTAATTTAAATAAATGTTACTTTTTATATCCACTTTTCTGGTCAATCAAACTGTTAATTGTTTAGACAATTTAACATAGATTGAAAATCTGTTACTTAAATCAGTTACATGTGATATAATATTTAATTAAAATGTTATACTATTTTCTCTATAAGTCTTTTGAAGGTAACAAGTATATGATAAAAGAATTCACATACAGTAGTTTAAAGATTATATTAGAAATGCCTAATGTGATATCACTTTGGATTTTTGTCATATGTAGTAATGTATAGGCTGAGACTTGAAATAAAATTAAAAAAATGTTTTTCGTTTGACAAAATTACAGTATTTCAGTTTTTTTCAGATGAGTCTTCCTCAATTAGCTCTCGATGTAGTTTGCTTAAACAAAATGTAATTTCAGTTTAAATGGCATTAGCTATGTAGTTTAGGGAAAGATTGCTCAAGTTGTACGACTGCCAAATCGTACCAGTACATAATTTTTGATTAAATTTAAATTTTCTATGATTATTAACACATTTTTATAAAAGCCCCCAAAATGCCCTTTCTGGTGACAGCATGGTATGATATTGACTCAGTCATATGTTAAATGCCGATAGATATGTAGTTTATGTAAAAATTGCTAATTTGGACTACTGCAGGAATCATACCACTACATATTTTTCTAGGATTATCTACATATTTTTCATTAAAGCCCCAAAACGCAATTTCTGGTGACAGAGTGGTATGATATTAACTCAGTCATATGTGAAGTGCCAATAAATATGCAGTTTAGGTAAAAATTTCTAAAGTTGGAGGTTTTCCGATATCGTACCATTACATATTTTTTGATTAAATTAAAATTTTTCTATGATTATTTCTATGAAAAATTTTATTAAAGTCTTCCAAAACGGCATTTCTGGTGAAAGTGTGGTATGGTATTGTCTGAGTCATATGTTTTTAACAGGTCATCAACGAATACTGGGATTAATACGTAGAGCAGGGATGGACAAACTTTTTCGGCCGAGGACCAAAATAGAAAGAAAATAAATTTGGCGGGCCAAGATAAATTTTTCTAAAATTTTAAAAAACAATATACAAATACGTAACGGTTTAGATGCGTTAATGAGATGAATGAAATTGCGATTTTATTTTTAAAAGTTCCTTATACTCAGGTTCGAAGTGAGATGGACAGAATTTAAGGAACGATGCTAAATGCTCATCTCTTAGTCTACTTCTTAAATTATTCTTTTTAAGGTTCAAAGTTGAAAACACTTGTTCATACATAAGAAGCAAATATACCGCTGATCTTCTGGCCGTGAGATAATAAATTTGGGATATAATATTTAAACATAGGAGAAAAGCAGATGGATATATTACTTATATATTTATTTTAATTTGACTCGGATCGCAACTTAAATTTTTATCCACGGTTTGGATAAAACCTTCCGGCAGGCCGTAGTTTTCCCATCCTTGACCTAGAGGATTTTTTACTAAAACTTTAATGAGATAAACATATTTTGTCTCATTTTTCTTTTTTCTTTCAAGATTCCTGATTAATTTGTGATTTTTATTAAAGGTTAGGACCTGAGCAATATTCCTGAACACCGTATATCTGATAATCTTTCAACTGAAAGGTAGAATTTGGCTTATAATCATATCTTCCACAACAAAGACGCTTTGCAATAAGCTACAGAGAAAGAAATTTTGATAAACACTTTGACAATACATATTGTTTATATTTATAAAAGATTTATTTTTTGATTGGAGTTGAATCCAACTAGTTAAAGCCAACTAGAATCTAGTCATGATGCTAAATGTACTTGATAAGAATAGAAATGATTTACAAATCCATATTACATAAGAAATCTTCATTATAAATATTGTTATTTATTTTTTGCTATCCTCGGTCTAAGGCGTCAGATTTCTTTCTTTCAAACAAAAAAAAAATAAATAAATATGTCACAAACATGGTCGGAGAAAAAACGGAATGCTTAAACAATTCGAGCACGTACAGAATAAGGAGAAATCAAGCGAGTTGAAGAAAAAATTATGGAGATTACGTGCATACAAGCTAAGTGAATTAGTGAAGATAAACATTTAAAAAGTTCTCAGGAAGATTGTTTTGGCTACGATAAGATTTTAAATGAAAACCTATTTGATTAATTAGGTAAATTAAAGTCCCGTGTGATGAAGCAAGGAGAAGCTATTCTTAAAAATATAAACTGTATACAGGATTTTAAAAATGTTGCAAAGATACAACCTTAAAGTATGCTTGAATTATGAGTTGAAATAAGATTAAAAATAATACTTGAAATCTCAAAAATCCCTAAATGCAAATGAATCTAGGAAATGTTGGAAAAAAATGAACATTAGGGGAGGCTGGTGATAGATTGCATGACGTTCTACATTCTTAAAATTTTATCTTATCAGTAAAATTGTTATTATACATTTAGACAAGCATATGTATTTCTCTTTTATCATTGCACTGTTTACAAGCAACCTCTTAAAAACAAACCAATAAATGTGATGTTTGAAAACTAAATGCTATCATAAATATTTCTAAAACTCCATGTTTTGACACCCATTATGATCTTTTAAAAATCAGGTACGGTCATAGATATTCTTTTATAAAACAATAAGCGACTAGCAGGCAGAAATAATTTTGGTATATCACTCTCAAATTAAGGATATATACTAATTTTCAGACAAACTTGCCATCTAGGAAAAAATAATGTTTGAATATATATTTCAAGAAAGAAATCATGAGAGTACTCGAGAAAGTTCGGAACAAAAAATTGTCGATCACGAACAAAAAGTCTAAAGCACTAAATTAAAATTATTTACTTCCCTTTTTAAATAAACTTTCTAAATTCATATATGTATAAATATGATTCATACCTATTTTTATTATTTCTTATAGATTCATATTTACATTTTATGGGTAACTATTATAAAGAAGATTTTAAATGTCACTTGTGATAAAAAAGAAAAACAAACTACAGGGAAAAGCTATTCTCAAAACTATTAGCTGTATACTGGGTTTTAAAAATACTTTCCAGATACAACCTTAAAGTATGCTTGAATTATGAGTTGAAATAAGATTAAAAATAATACTTGAAATCTCAAAAATCCCTAAATGCAAATGAATCTAAGAAATGTTGGAAAAAAATGAACATTAGGGGAGGCTGGTGATAGATTGCATGACGTTCTACATTCTTAAAATTTTATCTTATCAGTAAAATTGTTATTATACATTTAGACAAGCATATGTATTTCTCTTTTATCATTGCACTGTTTACAAGCAACCTCTTAAAAACAAACCAATAAATGTGATGTTTGAAAACTAAATGCTATCATAAATATTTCTAAAACTCCATGTTTTGACACCTATTATGATCATTTAAAATGAGGTTCAGTCATAGATATTCTTTTATAAAACAATAAGCGACTAGCAGGCAGAAATAATTTTGGTATATCACTCTCAAATTAAGGATATATACTAATTTTCAGACAAACTTGCCATCTAGGAAAAAATAATGTTTGAATTATTTCTTGCAAGAAAGACAGACAAAAACATTTGTGCTACACTCTAGAGGTAACTTTTGACAAAACATAAGAGTACTTGAGAAAGTTCAGCTCATAAAAATGTAGATAACACTGAAAAAATTCTAAAGTACTAAATTAAAATTATTTAGTTGGTATAATTGAAATAAAGCTTTCCTTTTTGAAATAAACTTGCTAAATCCATAATCATCCAAATACAATTCATACCAATTTTTATTACTTCTTATACATTCATATTTACATTTTCTGGGTAACTATTATAAAGAATATATAGTTAGTAACACAGCAAAAAATTTAGTTGAATTTACCTATATAATACTTGAAATTTCAAAAATTCCTAAATACAAACGAAGCTAGGAGATGTTGGAGAAAAAATGAACATTAGGGGAGGGTGGTGATAGATTGCATGACGTTCTACATTTTTAGAATTCGATCTTATCAGTAAGAGTATAATTATGCATTTTAACAAGTATATGTATTTCGCATTTATCATTGTACTGTTTACAAGCAACCTGTTAAAAACAAACCAATAAATATGATGTTTGAAAACTAAATGTTGTCATAAACACCGTGTTCCGACACCCATTATGATCTTTTAAAAATGAGGTACGGTCATAAACATTCTTTCATAAAACAATAATCGACAAACAGCCAGAATTAATTTTGGTATATCCATTTCATTCCAGGAATAAATATAACAGTAGCAGACAATCAACCTGGCTTTGCTAATTTTTATCTCAAAATGAAAATGAGCAAAATGAATTCTAATCGTTTTTTATAAAACAGGACCATCTGTACAATAATTAAGTAACGAAATTTGAAACAAATTTTCTTTGTGTGTCTTTTATCTTTAGTTATTTTCTATCGAATCACTTATGATTTTTTTTTCATCCTCATTTTTATTAATTTCAATCTTTCTAATCGTGTAATGAATGTAGCGTAAACAAACTATTTCATATTAGAAATATCCCAAATTTGTTATTAATGAAAATGGACTGAAATATTCCTAGGTGGTTTTCATTAATTACCTTCTTTTGTCATTGGAGTTTGTACTCCTAAATGAATATGAAAACAAAGCAGATACTTTCTATCTTTCGCAAGTAACATTTTTAATAGTATAGAGTTGAAGTGACTAATGAAAGGGATTTTACGGTAGCATTGTTTAGCCTTGATTGGAAAGGTCATTACTGAATTATATTAATGATAAAATTGACTAAATAACTGGCTGCATTTAAATATAATTACGCAAATAGTAACCTGCTTTAAAGCAGTTATGTTTGACGTCTAGAATTATCTAAATTATTAAGTATAAGGGATGAGAGAAATCGATTATCTGAATTGAACGTCAGTATTTTGCAATTATGATATATATATATATATATATATATATATATATATATATATATATATATATTATATGATGATATATGACGGTATATCACTCTCAAATTAAGGATATATACTAATTTTCAGACAAGTCTATCTAGGAAAAAATAATGTTTGAATTATTTCTTGCAAGAAAGACAGACAAAAACATTTGTGCTACAATCTACAGGTAACATTTGACAAAACGTAAGAGTACCTGAAAAAGTTCAGATCATAAAAATGTCGATAACACTGAAAAAATTCTAAAGTACTAAATTAAAATTATTTAATTGTTATAATTGAAATAAAACTTTCCTTTTTCAAATAAACTTGCTAAATCCATAATCGTACAAACACAATTCCCACCAATCTTTATTACTTCTTATAGATTCATATTTACAATATCTGGGTAACTATTATAAAGAATATATAGTTAGTAACAAAGAAAATAATTAGTTGAATTTACATATATAATACGTGAAATTTCAAAAATTCCTAAATGCAAATGAAGCTAGGAAATATTGGAGAAAAAATGAACATTAGGGGAGGCTGGTGATTGATTGCATAACGTTCTACATTTTTAGAATTCGATCTTATCAGTAAGAGTATAATTATGTATTTTAACAAGTATATGTATTTCGCATTTATCATTGCACTGTTTACAAGCAACCTGTTAAAAAGAAACCAATAAATATGATGTTTGAAAACTAAAGTGTTTCGATACCCATTATGATCTTTTAAAAATGAGGTACGGTCATAAACATTCTTTCATAAAACAATAATCGACAAACAGCCATAATTAATTTTGGTATATCACTCTAACATTAAGGGTGTATACTAATTTTCAAACAAACTTGCCATCTATGAAAAAATAATGTTTGAATTATTACTTACAAGAAAGACAGACAAAAACATTTTGCTACACACTACAGGTAACATTTAAGGAAACGTGAGAGTACTTGTGAAATTTCGGATCAGATTCTATGACAAAAGGTCTAAAGTACTAAATTAAAATTATTTAATTGGTATAATTGAAATAAAACTTTCCTTTTTAAAATAAACTTGCTAGATTCACATAAGTCTAAATATGATTTGCACCAATTTTTAATATTTTTTATAGATTCATATCTACATTTTCTGGGTAACTGTTGTAAAGAATACATAGTCAGTGACAAAATGTAAGTAAAAAAATGTCATATTTAATTTAGGTTCATTCAATATTTTTAAGGAGTTTTGAGAATTATTCTTGTCATTACACTCCGATCTTCAATATAAACATTTATATTTTTACTCTACTCGTGATAAAACTAAATACTTTGCTTAATAATGTAATTATTAAAAAGATGATATAACTTTATCACGGCGGAAAGTTATCATAAACAGCTGCTGTGCAGTTTCACAGATTGCATTCCTGTTTATTTTCATACCTTTATATCCTAATTGATCTCGTCTTTCTCAGTATTTTTCTGCAGTGTGATACCAGAATCATTAACATAGTTGTATGCTAGCTAATAATTAATTACTAAATTAGAAAATGATTAAATACACAGTAGACAGTTTTATCTGAAAAAATATTTTAACAATAGTAGTAGATGATTAAGTAAAATCTAATGTCAAATAGCTAAACCAGAAAACAGGTTAACAGAATTTTTCTAAATAAATATACTGACTTCAGTTTAGGACTGAAAGCAGAATTTAATCTTTAAATACAGATGAGATTATAAACAAAGTACCAAAATGAGAGTAATTTGTGAGTATCATTTATTATGAACGATTTGTTGGTTTTTGCTAATAATAAATAGAAATTGGATTTTATTTTCCAATAAATTATAAAATGTATTTTATAATTTATGTATATAGTTTATTTTCGCAAATAGTTTAAGTATAATAATTTTAAGAACTTTCTCAAGTTGTTCATAATTTTTTTCAATGTTTAACCATCATTTAATTAGATTCCATCGATTGAATACTACTTGTAAAGTTCTGTCTGCATGATATTTTTAATTTAATATTTTTATTATTTTTTATGTCCACCGTTATTGATTGTTTCTCGCGTACCACAAGTTGTACTTGTAGCACAAGTTGCAAAACCCTGATCTATGATATTGTGATAATATACTTGTACTGATGTGGTGAAAAGTAAAATCAAATGAAACACACCAACTATATTATTTCTATCCTAGCAGTAAGAGGTAGCGTAGATTTTGCTGAGCAAGGAAAATCCATTTGAAATTCTGTTTGTTTTTTCGAAACAGAATGAAATCTAATCTCTTAGCCGTATACACCCCGCTAGAACAGAAATGATTGATTAATTAATTAGGCTTAAATCTGCTTCATTCATCGGTCTCATTAGTCCTTTTGAAAAAAAAGTACACCTTAGCGCTTCAAACAAAGCAAACACAATCTGTGCCATCCACTAAGTTTTACATACCTCTAAACAAAAGGCTTAGTTTATTGTAAGGTACACATCACACATCAGTTTACTATTCATTATTACTCAGTTGTTTAAATAATGATCATGTTTTATTCTCATAGTTTTCTGTACGATATCTCATAGTTTAGAGATACTTACCGATAAAATATTTCAGTTAGCAAACAACAAACTTTAAAATAGAGATAGAAATGGTAAACGTTAGTACCGTCAACAAAGAGAGTGAAGAAATCTATTCAAAATATGGGAAACAGAAGAAAATTTTCGAGAACAATAGCCGCATTGTGAGGGCTGAAGCCACATTGTTAGAGACCATTGTAAATTTCCGTATTGTAAGGTAAAACGAGTCATTCATTTTCTGTTTTCTGAAAGTTCTGGAATAAGACTAAATTAGTGTTATGCTTGTTGCAAATGACGAAATTCGGTTCTGACGAAATTCCATTTGAAATTCTGTTTCTTTTTCCGAAACAGAATGAAATGTAATGCCTCAGACGTATCACCTCGCTAGAACCGAAACAATTGATTGATTAATTAGGCTTAATTCTGCTTCATTCATTGGTCTCATTAGTCCTCTTGATGCAGAAAAGTACACCTTAGTGTTTCAAAAAAATAAATAAATAAATAAATAATTAAAATAAATAAATAAATAAATAAAATAAAATAAAAAAATAAAAAACACAATCTGTGCCATCCACTAAGTTTTACCTACCTCTACACAAAAGGCTTCGTTTATTGTACAGTTCACATCACACATCAGTTTACAGTTCATTATTACTCAGTCGTTTAAATAATGATCATGTTTGTTCTATTCTCATAGTTTTCTGTACGATGTCTCAGTTTAGAGGTACTTACCGATAAAATATTTCAGTTATCAAACAGCAAACTTTTAAATAATGATAGAAATGGTAAACGACAATACAGTCAACAAATAATGTGAAGAAATCTATTCAAAATTGGGGAAACAGAATAGAATTTTCCTGAAAAATAGCTGCATTGTGAGGGCTGAAGCCACATTGTTAGAGACCATTGTAAATTTCCGTATTGTAAGGTAAAATGAGTCATTCATTTTCTGTTTTCTGAAAGTTCTGAAATACGACTAAATTAGTGTTATGCTTGTTGCAAATGAAAAAATTCTGTTCTGAAGAAAAATTCTGACGAAATTCCATTTGAAATTCTGTTTCTTTTTCCGAAACAGAGTGAAATCTAATGCCTCAGACGTATCACCCCTCTAGAACAGAAATGATTGATTGATTAATTAGGCTTAATTCTGCTTCATTCATCGGTCCCATTAGTCCTTTTGTTGCAAGAAAGTACACCTTAGCGTAAAAAAAGCACAATATGTGCCATCCACAAAGTTTTACCTACCTCTACACAAAAGGCTTAGTTTATTGTATAGTTCACATCACACATCAGTTTAGTGTTCATTATTACTCAATTGTTTAAATAATAATCATTTTTGTTCTATTCTCATAGTTTTCTGTACTATGCCTCGTAGTTTAGAGATACTTACCGATAAAATATTTCAGTTAGCAAAGAACAAACTTTAAAATAAAGATAGAAATGGTAAACAACAGTACCGTTAACAAATAAAGTGAAGAAATCTATTCAAAATCGGAGAAACAGAAGAGAATTTTCGAGAACAATAGCCGCATTGTGAAGGCTGAATTCACATCGTTAGAGACCATTGTAAATTTCCTTATTGTAAGGTAAAATGAGTCATTCATTTTCTGTTTTCTGAAAGTTCTGAAATACGACTAAATTAGTGTTATGTTTGTTGCAAATGAAAAAATTCTGTTCTCAAGAAAAATTCTGACGAAATTCCATTTGAAATTCTGTTTCTTTTTCAGAAACATAATGAAATCTAATGCCTTAGACGTATCACCCCGCTAGAACCGAAATGATTGATTGATTAAATAGGCTTAATTCTGCTTCATTCATTGGTTTCATTAGTCCTTTTGTTGCAAAAAAGTACACCTTAGGGTTAAAAAAAAATCTGTGCCATACACTAAGTTTTACCTACCTCTACACAAAAGGCTTAGTTTATTGTACAGTTCACATCACACATCAGTTTACTGTTCATTATTACTCAGTCGTTTAAATAATGGTCATGTTTGTTCTATTCTCATAGTTTTCTGTACGATGTCTCATAGTTTAGAGATACTTACCGATAAAATATTTCAGTTATCAAACAGCAAACTTTTAAATAATTATAGAAATGGTAAACGACAATACAGTCAACAAATAATGTGAAGAAATCTATTAAAAATTGGGAAAACTGAAGAGAATTTTCGAGAACAATAGCCGCATTGTGAAGGCTGAAGTCACATCGTTAGAGACCATTGTAAATGTCCGTAATGTAAGGTAAAAATAGTCATTTATTTTCTGTTTTCTGAAAGTTCTGAAATACGACTAAATTAGTGTTATGCTTATTGCAAATGACGAAATTCTGTTCTGACGAAATTCCATTTAAAATTCTGTTTCTTTTTCCGAAAAAGAATGAAATTTAATTCCTTAGACATATCACCCCGCTAGAACCGGAATGATTTATTGATTGATTAATTAGGCTTAATTCTGCTTCCTTTATCGGTCCCATTAGTCATTTTGTTGCAAAAAAGTACACCTTAGCACTTCAAACAAAGCAAATACAATCTGTGCCATCCACAAAGTTTTACCTACTTCTACACAAAAGGCTTAGTTTATTGTAAAGTTCACATCACACATCAGTTTACTATTCATTATTACTCAGTCGTTTAAATAATGATCATGTTTGTTCTATTCTCATAGTTTTCTGTACTATGTCTCATAGTTTAGAGATACTTACCGATAAAATATTTCAGTTAGCAAACAAGAAACTTTAAAATAATGATAGAAATTATAAACGACAATACAGTCGACAAATAAAGTGAAGAAATCTATTTAAAATCGGGGAAACAGAAGAGAATTTTTGAGAACAATAGCCGCATTGTGTGGGCTGAAGCCACATTGTTATAGACCATTGTAAATTTCCTTATTGTAAGGTAAAATGAGTCATTCATTTTCTGTTTTCTGAAAGTTCTGAAATACGACTAAATTAGTGTTATGCTTGTTGCAAATGACAAAATTCTGTTCTGAAGAAAAATTCTGATGAAATTCCATTTGAAATTCTGCTTCTTTTTCGGAAACAGAATGAAATCTAATGCCTTAGACGTATCACCCTGTTAGAACCAAAATGATTGATTGATTGATTAGGCTTAATTCTGCTTCATTCATTGGTCTCACTAGTCCTTTTGTTGCAAAAAAGTACACCTTAGGGTTAAAAAAAATCTGTGCCATCCACTAAGTTTTACCTACCTCTACACAAAAGGCTTAGTTTATTGTACAGTTCACATCACGCATCAGTTTACAGTTCATTATTACTCAGTCATTTAAATAATGATCATGTTTGTTCTATTCTCATAGTTTTCTGTACGATGTCTCATAGTTTAGAGATACTTACCGATAAAATATTTCAGTTATCAAACAGCAAACTTTTAAATAATTATAGAAATGGTAAACGACAATACAGTCAACAAATAATGTGAAGAAATCTATTAAAAATTGGGAAAACTGAAGAGAATTTTCGAGAACAATAGCCGCATTGTGAAGGCTGAAGTCACATCGTTAGAGACCATTGTAAATTTCCGTATTGTAAGGTAAAACGAGTCATTTTCTGTTTTCTGAAAGTTCTGAAATACGACTAAATTAGTGTTATGCTTGTTGCAAATGAAGAAATTCTGTTCTGACGAAATTCCATTTAAAATTCTGTTTCTTTTTCCGAAACAGAATGAAATCTAATTCCTTAGACGTATCACCCGGCTAGAACCGAAGTGATTAATTGATTAATTAGGCTTAATTCTGCTTCATTCATCGGTCTCATTAGTCCTTTTGTTGCAAAAAAGTACACCTTAGCGTAAAAAAAACACAATATGTGCCATCCACTAAGTTTTACCTACCTCTACACAAAAGGCTTAGTTTATTGTAAATTTCACATCACACATCAGTTTACTATTCATTATTACTCAGTCGTTTAAATAATGATCATGTTTGTTCTATTCTCATAGTTTTCTGTACGATGTCTCATAGTTTAGAGATACTTACCGATAAAATATTTCAGTTAGCAAACAACAAACTTTAAAATAATGATAGAAATTATAAACGACAATACAGTCGACAAATAAAGTGAAGAAATCTATTCAAAATCGGGGTAACAGAAGAGAATTTTCGAGAACAATAGCCGCATTGTGAGGGCTGAAGCCACATTGTTAGAGACCATTGTAAATTTCCGTATTGTAAGGTAAAATGAGTCATTCATTTTCTGTTTTCTGAAAGTTCTGAAATACGACTAAATTAGTGTTACGCTTGTCGCAAATGACGAAATATTCAAGGTTCAGAGTTTAGTGTTATCGACTTAAGTAAAGATCTGAAATACTTTCAAGCAATGTTTACGGTAGTTATTAGCAGTATTTAACATTAGTTTAACGGAGGAAAGTACCTTACTGACTGAAATATTTTCATTATAACAGCCTATTTTCGATTGAATAAAAAATAAAAATGTCTTATCTATTTAAAGTAATTTTTCTTCAGATTATTAATAAAGGACCAGTATTATATAAAATTATATACATCTGCAATATGAAGAAATTATTTTCTTATAAAACTTAAAATATATTTACTAAGTAACAAACAATAAACTGCCCTTCCGTTTGAAACAAAAGCCAGAATTGTCATAATTTGAGAATTTGCCCTACTATGCGAAATCGCCTTATAATTTTCTTTTCTATTTGGGTTCAATAATAGATTAGGTACATGTGTGATCATTTTAAATTGGGTCATCGATTATTTTTTGTTGCAAGATAATTCTCAGCGAAAAAACAAACCATTTTTTTACCTCCCTCATAAAGTACTTCACAATTTTGAAAAATTAAAAATTTTACTAATTCCGTCATGTGATGGGCTACATGCTAGTCTCAAAAATAACTGCTTAAAATACTACATTAAAAACTAACTTCATATAAAATAGAAACTAATTATATTTTGTATTTCATGAATCTCAAATAAATTAATGCGGGTTATTTTATAGCATTATAATGTCCATTTTATAAATTTCAATTTCTTAGCAGTTTTAATTTTTATTTGATTATAAAATATCAGAAACTTTTTAAATTTAATATTATAGAATATAAAAGCTGATTTAACTTCAATCAGATATAAAAATTTAGATTCTAATATACAAATCTCAAAAATTATCCTGTCGATAGTGAATTTAATTTTTTCCCATTTCGTTTATGTTTTGAATATTGTCTAAATACATATATGTAATCCAGAAAAATAATTGCCGGTCATAATAATTAAGTATCCTCTATTGTTTTATTTGCCGGATCTACTGGCCAAGGAAAAGTCTGAAGTTAGCAGTAATGAATAATGCTGCTATCAGGACAAATTGCAGAAAAAAACAATTTTTATAACAACTTAAATCTTTATAAAGCTACTGCTAAAAGGACATCTTTACCAGTCAACGGCAGACAAGAGAATGATATGAAAAACACTTTGATCAAACAGAGGTGTGACCGACAGAGATAAAATTTTCCCAAGATACAAGAAACTTAGTCAATAAAAAACGCCTCGAGGGAAAATTGAACGATTTTTCGACAGCTGCACGCGTGTTGAATTTGCCTATTTTTACTGGAGCAGGTATCTTGGGTTCGCTAAAAGCCTATGTAGCCGACAATGAAGCACAGCAGCGACAAAACTCTGGATTAAACATTTATTAATAATTTTGTAAAACATATATACAACGCAAATATAAAAACACTCAAATAAAGACAAAAATAAACTGTAAAAAAATTAATTTTTAGAATAGTGCTAATTTTCGTTAGGCATTTTTTGATTCGTGATAATTTATCGGTCAAGTTTTCGCCTGAAAATGTGCAGCTGGCGCTGGCGGAATTGCATCTCTCGCCCAGGAACTACATGAAATATTCCCATTCTGTCTTTTCTTCGGCCGCCGAAAAAATCCAGGGGGCCATGTAAAACCAACTCGAGTCTTGAGTCTAGTATTACACTTAGTCAATAAATTTAATTGTTATATCAGAGGGAAAATTGAACGATTTTTCGGAGACAGCTGGAAAGCGTGTTGAATTTGCATCAAATTTACTTCTATTACTCAGAAAGCTTTGGGAAGTGTGTAGGAAGAATTTTAAGTCGAAGACAATCCTTTTAAGACATTTTGCGGCTGGAGAAATATAATTTAAGGAATTAGAATGGGAGACAGGAGGTTTTTAAAGCGATGATACAGTGAAATAATTTTAATATATTACATATATACTTCCTGAAAAGAAAAAATAAACTTAAATAAAGTTAAAGCTTTATTAAATGTCTAATAAAATTTCGTTTGAAAAGCATGAGAACAGATGACATTTTCTGATGATCAGAAAGTTATTATTATTGTGGTCTTAAGATAGATTTCTCAGCCTGAATAGTTGCATTATTCAAAATGTTCACAGGACCACAAAAGATGAAATTATTCCCCTCCCCTTTTTTCGTTTCATAACAAACACATAATATGTTATTATTATACCATGTTTTTTGAGTAAAAGATAGACTGAATAATAGAAGATACGATTATCGGCAAAAGACAGAATCTCTAAAATCCTGATATATATTTAGTTCTTTTCAATAAATTGCTGTCGTTTATGTAAGAGAAAATTCCATTTCTCAGACACCCCCCCTAAAACATGTCGTGCAAGTGTTAGAGATGTATAACGGAATGTAATATAATTGATAGAAACTCAAAATTAATTATATAGTGCTTTAATAGGACCGAAAAAAGACACCTATAAATGAAATGTACATAAGTGAGAAACTCACACTATATTTTATAAAGTACATTTCACTTATAAGTTGTGGATATATTTTTGCTGATTTAATCCTAAATGTCATTTCTATATG
>CM063506.1:132145729-132163229 GCA_032207245.1 Pardosa pseudoannulata | reverse complement strand
AGACTTATGCTCAGATAAAATATATAAAATAAATTTACGCATAGCAGAATATCTTAGTTTCAATTAATTTAGGAAATTACGGAACAAGAAGATTATGAATCCTTTCACAAAAGCCTTAATAATTAGTTACTAAGTTTAAACAGCAGTGTTTTGAAAAGACAATAGAATCTATTCATCCATGAGATTATTTAACCCCATATCTATGAATTTATAAAATTTTATCACTCACACAAACCGAGCGAAAACTAAATAAGTAAAAAAAGACCTAATTAAGCGTGTAAAATTATTTCCAAAAGTATCCAAGCACTAAGAATAAAATAATTGTCTAAGGGCATAAAAAAATGATAAAATAACTGAAAAATAAATTTTTCAATATTTAAATATTTGATCTTTTAGAAGTTTCTAAATATTAGGATCTTTACTCTTGGATATTAGTATGAAAGTAATCGATTTTAGCTCTTTCATCTGGTTGCATTCTTTCATAGAGTATGCATAGATACAATATTTTCGGACATTGATTAAGAATGAGTATATTGTCTTCCATTCACGCAATATCGTCATTTGATATCATTACCATAATTTGAGAAAATCATGTACATTTCAGAATTAAGTAAACCGTGATCATGATTTATTACCACTTATTTCAACGATGTAGACACAATATTCTTTAAATTTCTCTCTAGATTCTAAAAACAATAATGCATTAATATATTTGAATATCTGGGAGCGAAAATAAATGAATTGTACCTAGATTAACAAATTTTTTACAAGCTAACTTTTTAAAAACTAGCTATATGATTCATGCCAAAAGTAAATATCTACAAACGTTATGTACCTTATATTAATCCTTTGATTTGCCAACATGATTTTTAGAGAATTAGCTAAAACTACCATGCTGCTACAGAAAAGTAGAAATTTAAAAATATATTTCTTAAAGGAATTCAGAACATTTTATTTATGAAAAATATTTGAAAAAAAATAACTGTTATAAATCCAATCATCATATTCAAATTCTCTGCTGATTGAAGTCGTAACTATATATTTTTATAAAGCCTAAAACATTATTTTATACAAGAATAGAAATATAAATAAAAAGTTTTTTATACATGAATGGTTATATAAATGAAAATAACTTAGAACATTTCCACGTAAATTACATAATTTGCAAGACTAACCAAAAAATATTATTGTGTGAGTGTTCCTATTCAGAAACTGGACTATTTTTAACATAAAGATGTAATGTATCCCCTATATAATAATAGCCTAAATTATCTCACTGTTTGTCCTGGAATTTATGAAGACATTGGATCTGGAATGAATAGAGGCATCCACATTGGATCCTTGATGAGTTAGGATTAACAAAATTTAAAGTGAATAAAGTGTATCTTCTCCTAAACTATCGATCTGATTAAAAATAAATTAGTATAAATACGCTTCATATTACAGCAAAAAAATCCTGACGTCTTAAAAATTTCGAAATCCACCGCTTCCTCCCTTTCCGAACGTTTAATGTCATTATATCAAGCCCTATTTTAAGAGCAGGCGATTATATTTATCAATTTATCCCATAGTTAATAGGTAAAAATAATATTTTTTTAGCATTAGAACGTCATTCCTTTAACCATCTCATTTAATCATTTCTTATTTTAAATAATTTAAATATCGTGTTCATTATTTTCATACGTTTTATCACTGAACTTAGATATTACCTAAATAATTTTCTTTTATGTTTGGCTTAAATAATAGATTAGGCATAAGTGGGATTATTTTAAATTTAATCGTCGATTATATTTTGTTGCAAGATAATTTTCAGCTAAAAAGTATCCAAGACCTGACAATCAGTAATTGTCCAAGAGCATAAAATAAAAGATAAAATAATTAAAAATAAATTTTTTGATGTTTAAATATTTGATCTTTTAGAAATTTCTAAATATTAGGATTTTTACTCTTGGATATTAGTATGAAAGTATTCGATTTTAGCTCTTTTATTTGGTTGCATTCTTTCGTAGAATATGAATAAATGCAATATTTCCAAACTTTGCATAAAAATGCACATATTTCCATCCACTCACGCAATATCGTCATTTGTTATCATTACCATAATGTGAGAAAATTATGTACATTTCAGAATGAATGAATATCATGATCGTGATTTATTACCTCTTATTTCAACGATGTAGACTCAATTCTCTTTAAATTTCTCTTATTCTAAAAACACTAAAATATTAATGTATTTGAATACATTTGAGCAAAAATAAATGATTTAGACATAGATTAGCAAATTTTTTACAAGTTGACATTTTAAATACTAGCTATGATATAATTCTTGCGATTAGTAAATATCTGCAATCAGTCTGTAAGTTATATTAACTCTTCGAGTGCCAGCATGATTTTTAGAGTATTAGCTAAAAGTGCCACGCTGATATAGGAAAGTAGAAACTTAAAAATATATTTCTTATTTGAATTCGGAACATTTTATTTATTTTAATTTATTTAATTTATTTTAATTTATTTTAATAAAGTATTTCAAAAACAACAAGTAAAAGTTATAATTCTAATCATCATTGTCAAATTGTCTACTTGCCAAATAGCTATAACTATATTTTTATAATGCCTAGAAAGTTTTTTATACAAGAATAAAAATATAAATAAAAAGCTTTTTTATACAAAAATAAAAATATAAATTAAAAAAAAAAACTTACAATATTTCCACGCAAATAATCTATTTACACAATTTGAAAGAATCACCTAAACATATTATAGTGCTTGTGTTCCTATTCGGAAATGAGACTATTCTCACATAATGATGTAATGTATCCCCTATATAATAATAGCCTAAATTATCTATCCATCTGGCATGGAATTTATGAAGTGGTTGGACCTGGAATTAGATGCATTCATATTGGATTCTTGATGAGTTAGGTTTAGCAAAATTCAAACCGAATAAAGTTTATGTTCTTCTAAACTATTGATCCGATTCTAAAATAAATTTTGTATAAATATGCTTCACAGTGAAAAACACTGTTGTCTTTAAAACGTTCGAAATCCCACCTGAAAATCCTTTTCGAGCTTTTAATGTCATTATTTCAAACCCTATATTCTCCGGTTAAGAGCTAGTGATTAAATTTATCAATCTATCACATAATTAATAGGTAAAAATAACTTTATTTCTAGCATTATTACGTCATTTCTATACCCTCTCATTTAATCATTTCTTATTTTAAATTATTTAAACATCGTCTGCATTATTTTCATACGCTTTATCACTGAGTTTAGATATTACGTAAATACTTTTCTTTTATGCCTGGCTTAAATAATAGATTAGATGCATATGTGATAATTTTAAATATAATCGTCGATTATTTTTTGTTGCAATATAATTCTCGGCTTAAAAGTAAACAAGACCTGAGAATAAAATTAATTGTCCAAGAGCATAACATAAAATGATAAAATAATTAAAAAAATAAATTTTTCGATGTTTAATTTTTTTCATTTTTTAGAAGTATTTAAATAATAGGTTCTTTACTCTTGGATATTATTATGAAAGTAATCGATTTTAGTTTTTTTATTTGGTTGCATTCTTTCGTAGAGTATGCATAGATACAATATTCCCGTACGTTGCATAATAATGAGCATATTGCCTTCCACTCACGCAATATCGTCATTTGGTATCATTACCATAATGTGAGAAAATCATGTATATTTCAGAATTAAGTAATAACATGATCGTGATTTATTACCTCATATTTGAACGATGTAGACTCAATTCTCTTTAAATTTCTCTCATTCTAAAAACACTAAAGCATTAATATATTTGGATGCATTTGAGCAAAAACAAATGATTTGGACATAGATTAACAAATTTTTCACAAGCTGACATTTTAAAAACTAGCCATGATGTGATTCATGCCATTAGTAAATATCTACAATCGGTATGCTAGTTATATTAAAGCTTTGATTGCTAACGTGATTTTTAGAGAATTATCTAAAAGTGCCACGCCGTTAGAGGAAAGTAGAAACTTAAAAATATATTTCTTAGTAGAATTCGGAACATTTTAGTTATGAAAAGTATTTGAAAAAAAATAAATGTTAATATAAAAAAATAATGTTATAATAAAATTTCTCAGTTATTTTATCATTTTATTTTATGCCCTTAGACAATTATTTTATTCTCAGGGTTTTGATACTTTTGGAAACAATTTCACATGCTTAATTAGGTATTTTTTGACTTATTTATTTTTCGCTCGGTTAGTGTGAGTGATAAAATGTTACAAATTCATAGAAATGGGCTTAAATAATCTCATGGATGAATAGATTCTCTTGTCTTTTAAAAACACTCCTGTTAAAACTTAGTAACTAATTATTAAGGCTTTTGGGAAGTGTTTCATAATCTTCTTGTTCCGGAATTTTCTAAATTATTTGAAATTCAGATATGCTCCTATGTGTAAATTTATTTTATATATTTTACCTCAGCATAAGTCTATTGGTAATTTACTTTTTTTCTATTTCATATTTTAATGATTCCAATCATTATTGTCAAATTGTTGGTCTCTCCTGGACGAAGCCGTAACTATATATTTTTATAAAGCCTAAAAAAGTATTTTATACAAGGATAGAAATATAAATAAAAAGTTTGTATACAAAAATGAATACATAAATAAAAATAACTTACAATATTCCCCAGCAAATTACACAATTTATAAGAATCACCAAGAAATATTATTGTGAACTTGTTCCTATTCGGAAACTGGAGTATTCTCAACATAATGATGTGACGTAGCCCCTATATGATAATAGCCTAAATTATCTGTCCGTCTGCTCTATGGCATTTAACCCTTTAGCGGACAGTGGTTTCTCAGGGAAACCTCCTGTTAAACATTTTTTCTCTATTTTTTTTTGAGAAATATGAATGGCTTTTTATGTTTTTGACAATTAAAAATTACGATAAGTGATAGTACTACACTTAATTTATTTTTTCTTTTGAAACATATGCATTTAAACTTGATGTACCTGGAAATTTAATAATATGACTTTTTTTGTCTTATGACCCCAAACAAAAATATCTATTCAAACAACACTTATAAATCGTTAAACTAGTTATTTATTATACTTTTTAAGAACACTTGTTTATTGTTCTTCCAATAAAATTCAAACTTTAAAAAGTATTATATTCACTCTCTACAAGGAGGAGGGTTTGTCAGTGAACCCCCCTCAATCCCTCCTACGGTATTCTGATACCTAAGGATTGTAAAGAAAAATTTTAATACATTTTGCACTTATAAGGTTCATACGTATTATTTACAAACTTCATTAAATTCCAAAGAGCTTATATAGGTGACCTTTAAAGGGTTAAGATCTAACCGAAACCATTTTGGGAGTGTTGAATGCAGATCACGATGTATTTTCAGGCCATGAGTCTTCTCCGAAAAACAATTACGCCAAACATACACATTATGACATTTTAAATCAAATTAAACTTCTTTCGCACTAAATAGCATGTATGCATTAAGAATTTTCATGTTTTATAGCCATGATTACTCGGTTATAATGAGAAAATATTGCTGTCCTATTGAATTCTTTATGTTAGAGTTCGACTCTTTTTACAAAATTAAAAAAAAATTATCTCAGATAAAAGAAACCTCTGTATTTTTAAAAAACATTTCTTCGATTGGCATCATAATAACTAGAAGAAACACATCAGTAATTAATACCTGTAAAAACAAATTATTCTTTGTGTGAATTGAATAAACTGTGTCTAATGTTCATACCCTGTACAAAGGCGGTGCTTTGAATAACCTAATTGATGTATTTATGGATTATAACATCGATGTCCTCGCTATCCAGGAAATTAGATGGCTAGGAAATGGAATTCTAGATAAAAAGAACTGCAGATTGTACTACAGCTGTCAAGAAAAAGCCCACCATTTTGGTGTGAGTTTCATCGTAAGTAAAAGACTGAGTAATGCAGTTATTGACTTTCAAGCAATTAGTATGAGACTTTGTAAACTTCGATTGAGAGGAAAGCATTATAACACCACCTTGATCTGTGCCCATGCACCGACCGATGACAAAGACGATGCAGAAAAGGATCTATTCTAAGACCTACTCATGAAGTGTTATAATTCATGCCCTGCACATAATTTGTAACTAGTCTTGGGGGACTTCAACGCTAAAATTGGAAAAGAACGTTTCGTCAGCACCCATGCTGGTCTTAACAGCTTACACAGTGACACTAACGGTAACGGACAAAGACTCCTTGACTTTGCTACCTCGGAGAAAATGTTTATAGTCAGTACAGCATTCCCGCATAAGGAAATTCATTAGAGCCTCGGATTACGCAAGTCATTCGTAGTAATAGACTGAGATGGCTTGGACATATCTGGAGAACCCCTGATAATAACACTACTAAACTGTATACTTTTAAAAACCCTGAGTGATCCCGTACCCGAGGACGACCACCTACAAGATGGCTAGACGATGTTGAAATTGACCTCAAATAACACAGGCCTGCGAAATTGAAATTTTTGAAAAATACAAGAGAAGTTTTTTTCTTATTTTTAAGTTATTTGGTATGCTGATTTCGAAAATGACCTCCATTTTTTTCCATCACGTCAGGATTTTTTGTAAAATTGATGTACATATTACTGGTAATATCCTATATGGAAAAAATGCTCTCGAACTGTTAGCTTGTACTGACTGGCAACAGTGGGTTTTATCTATTCATGTGAGTTTATTTAATCTGTTTATGATTAGGCATATTAATTTTTAAACAACAATTAAAATTAAAAATGTATACATTTTGTATATAAAGAATGAAAACCATTGCAACCAGAACGCATGAGCTGCACCAGGGCGAGACAAAAAGTTCCCTCGTTATTAAATTTTTTACATTAATTTTATAAGAAAAACAGTCCTAGAAAAACCCCAACTACCTGTTTTTACGTTTTATTAAGGTTTATATATAATAAATGTAAGTTTGAAATATATTTGAAACTCAATACGAAACAAAGACATTTAAATTTAGTTACGTACATTTTTCCTTTAAAATTTCTTTTTGACGTTCTTCTTTTATGTTCAATCTTATCTTCATCTCTTGCTAACATCCAACAATAGTCGACAAGCATATTCTTATTCCACCTACCTTGATATTTTCTCTCCATATTCTTTATATCTTGGTGGAACCTTCTCCCTGTTCTTCGCTGACGGATCCTGAATTTTCGGGAAAAAAGTCCAAATGCGATTGGAGGAAATGCAATTTTACACACATGGAGCTGCCCAACACTTTGAATTTGTCTAGCATGTTTCCAACAATTCTTTTAAATTTAGGATCTTTGTGATCGCCCAGAAAGTTTTCCACAACATCTTTGATAGCAACCCAAGCTTCTTTTTCCTTTAATGTCATAGATGTCTCAAATTTGTTATTCCTAATAAGTTTTCGGATGTCTGGTCTACGAAGACTCCCTCTTTCAATTTTGCTTCAGAAAATAAAGGAAACTTTTTACACATATATTTGAAGCACTCACCATCTTTTGGAATAGCCTTAACAAACTGCTTCATAACACCTAATTTTATGTGCAGGGAGGTAGTAATATTATATATATATATATATATATATATATATATATATATATATATATATATATATATATATATATATATATATATATATATATATATATATATATTTGATCAACTAAGCTTTCTCGAATTACATTTTTGGTGCCTGGCGCAAGAGTCTGCCTTTTGAGCCAATCTTTTCTGACCCAATATTGTGTTTTGTCACCGCTGTCTTACTCACAAATAAAACACGGAAATTTTGTATACCCGTTTTGTTGATCGAGAAACATGGTGATGATTTTTAAATCACTGCAAATGATCCAGCCGTGGTTTTCATATTTTATTTTGTTGAGAACGAGAGCTAGGTTTTCATACCTTTCTTTTAAATGCACCGAGTATTCAACTGGCACAGACGCCCATTGGTTTCCTTGATGAAGTAGGACAGCTTTAAGTTTCCTTTTTCATGAATCTATAAAAAGCCTCCATTCATCTTTATTGTAGGGAATCTTAAATTTTCTCATCAATCCAGGAACATCTGAGCAATAAATGAGGTTCTCGTCTTCGTCAAAATACTGAATAAATTCCTTTTCACGATTCCTGTACCAATAAAAAGTGGTTCCTTTGGCCAATAAGTTTTTTCTTTCAATCTGGAGCCTAATAAATGAGTTGCCTCTTTTACAGACTAAATGCTGGTACTTACATGAGGTCACTGATAAGGATTCGAGCGTCGCTATAGGTTAACAGCGATTGCGACGGGAGGGAGGGATGATGAAGAGGGACATTGCGCGTTCCTAGGGTCTTCCCAGGCTCGCGCGCTTCCAGGAATCTGTCTAATTGGTGATCTGGATCAACATTGAAGCTTTAAAAGCCCTAAAATACTAACTGCGCTGATGTAGTTTACCACAGAAGGGTAATTTTGAGGGTTTCATCACGGAAAATGTCAAAACACGAATGAAAGCAAAATACGTGAGAAATATTCATAAAAAACCACATAAAATGTGACGTGATAGACATTTTTAATGATTCTTTTCAAAATCAGTACTAAAAAATACGTTAAGTTTAGATGTCACATCCCTTGTATTTTTTTCATCGCAGGCCTGTGTAATTGAAGATTAAGAACTGGAAAAAAGTTGCTCTAGACCGTTTGAGTTGGAGGAAGCGTGCTGTCGAGGCAGCTAGGACCTATAATAGGTTGTTATGCTCATGAAGAAGAAGAATTCAAACACTAACACATTAAAGCAATCAGTTAACATAATAACATTTTATTGGCACCATGTAATACATTGTAAGTTAACAAGAGTACGTGTTTCATTGTATTGAAAGGAAGAAATATGGTAATAGAACATGCGTCTACAATAAAACACTACGACATAAATATAGAACAACACGAGTACATATTGTATATGCCACGTTACAAGAATTATCACAGTTAAATAATCAAACCACTTGCAAAACTTTACCATATAAATTCATGCTTTTCCACGAGACGATTTAAAAACACACACACAAAGCCTTCTAGAATAGTACACAACTTCTTTCCAGAATGTTCTGTTAATAATAAAAACAATATTTTTATTTCAATATGAGCATTATTTTTATTTTGATAAGTTACCTTAATAGATCTACTAGAAAATGTGGTTTTCTTTTGATTACTGTAATTTATAAATATATTTATAAACACTGACTATTGTTTTAGTTCTAGATTATGATATAGTGATCAAATCTACAATAACTATATTGAAAAATTGTGTTTTATATTAGCCATAGATTTTGAAAATTATTTTGCTATTTCAATGTTTTTTGTTAAATTTTGCCTATTTCTGATTTTCTATTTACAGTGTAAAATGTATTAAATTGCTTATTGGAGTAATATTGACAAGTTTTTTCATACCACAACTATATCTTTGTATAATATAGCATATGAGAAAGATAAAAAATAAAGTTTGTTTTCATTTTACACAATTTATCCTCATTTCAAAATTTCTACAGAAATCTTTTTTATTCAAGCTTAAAAAGAAATATGAAATTAGAAAAAATGGTTTTTCTTTGATTACTGTAATTTATAAATATAAACACTGACTATTTTTTTTAGTTCTAGATCAAGATACAGGGATCAAATCTACAATAACTATATTGAAAAATTGTGTTTTATATAAGCCATAGATTTGGAAAATTATTTTGCTATTTCAGTGTCTTTTGTTAAATTTTTCTTGTTTCTGATTTTCTATTTACGCTATAAAATATATTAATCTAAATTGCTTATTGATATAATATTGACACGTTTATTTTAAACCACAAGTTTATTTTCATATAACACAATTCATTCTCATTTTAAATTTTCTACAGAAATCTTTTTATTCAAGCTTAAAATGAAATATGAATCTAGAAAATGTGGTTTTCCTTTGATTACTGTAATTTATAAATATATTTATAAACACTGACTATATTTTTAGTTCTAGATTATGATATAGTGATTAAAACTACAATGACTATATTGAAACATTGTGTTTTATATTAGCCATAGATTTTGAAAATTATTTTGCTAATTTCAATGTTTCTGTTAAATTTTGCCTTTTTCTGATTTTCTATTTACGCTGTAAAATGTATTAATCTAAATTGCTTATTGATGTAATATTGACAAGTTTTTTCATACCACTACCATATTTTTGTATAGTATAGCATACGAGAAAGGTAAAAATTAAAGTTTATCTTCATTTAACTCAACTTCTTTCTCATTTTACAATTTCTACACAAATTTTTTTATTCTAGCTTAAAATTAAATACGAATCTAGAAAATGTGGTTTTTGTTTGATTACTGTAATTTATAAATATATTTATTAACACTATCTTTTTAGTTCTAGATCATGATATAGTGATCAAATCTACAATAACTATATTGAAAAATTGTGTTTTATATTAGCCAGAAGTTTTGAAACTTATTTTGCTAATTTCAATATTTCTGTTAAATTTTGCCTATTTCGGATTTTCTATTTTGCTGTAAAATGTATTAATCTAAATTGCTTATTGATGTAATATTGACAAGTTTTTTTTTAAACCACAAGTTTATTTTCATTTAACACTATTCATTCTCATTTTAAATTTTCTACAGAAATCTTTTTATTCAAGCTTAAAATGAAATATGAATCTAGAAAATGTGGTTTTCCTTTGATTACTGTAATTTATAAATATATTTATAAACACTGACTATATTTTTAGTTCTAGATTATGATATAGTGATGAAATCTACAATAACTGTATTGAAAAATCGTGTTCTATATTAGAAACTGATTTTGAAAATTTTTTTGCTATTTTTAATGTTTCTGTTAAATTTTCCTGTTTCCGATTTTCTATTTAAGCAGTAAAATGCATTAATCTAATTTGCTTATTGGTGTAATATTCACAAGTTTCTTCCATACTACTACTACATCTTTGTATAATATAGCATACGAGAAAGAAAAAAATTAAAGTTTATTTTCATTTAACACAATTCATTCTCACTTTAAATTTTCTACAGAAATCATTTTTATTCAAGCTTAAAACGAAATACAAATCCAGAAAATGTGGTTTTCTTTTGATTACTGTAATTTATAAATATATTTATAAACACTGACTATTTTTTTAGTTCTAGATCATGGTATAGTGATCAAATCTACAATAACTATATTGAAAAATTGTGTTTTATATTAGCCATAGATTTTGAAAATTATTTTGCTATTTTCAATGTTTCTGTTAAATTTTTCCTATTTCTGATTTTCTATTTACAGTGTAAAATGTATTAAATTGCTTATTGGTGTAATATTGACAAGTTTTTTCATACCACAACTATATCTTTGTATAATATAGCATAAGACGAAGATACAAATTAAAGTTTATTTTTATTTAACATAATTCATCCTCATTTTAAAATTTAATTAAGCTTAAAATGAAATATGAATAAAGAAAATGTGGTTTTCATTTGATTACTGTAATTTATAAATATAAACACTGACTATTTTTTTTAGTTCTAGATCAAGATACAGGGATCAAATCTACAATAACTATATTGAAAAATTGTGTTTTATATAAGCCATAGATTTGGAAAATTATTTTGCTATTTCAGTGTCTTTTGTTAAATTTTTCTTGTTTCTGATTTTCTATTTACGCTATAAAATATATTAATCTAAATTGCTTATTGATATAATATTGACACGTTTATTTTAAACCACAAGTTTATTTTCATTTAACACAATTCATTCTCATTTTAAATTTTCTACAGAAATCTTTTTATTCAAGCTTAAAATGAAATATGAATCTAGAAAATGTGGTTTTCCTTTGATTACTGTAATTTATAAATATATTTATAAACACTGACTATATTTTTAGTTCTAGATTATGATATAGTGATCAAATCTACAATAACTATATTGAAAAATTGTGTTTTATATTAGCCATAGATTTTGAAAATTATTTTGCTATTTCAATGTTTTTTGTTAAATTTTGCCTATTTCTGATTTTCTATTTACAGTGTAAAATGTATTAAATTGCTTATTGGAGTAATATTGACAAGTTTCTTTCATACCAGTACTATATCTTTGTATAATATAGCATACGGGAAAGATGAAAATTAAAGTTTATTTTCATTTAACACAATTCATTCTCATTTTAAAATTTCTATAGAAATCTTTTTTATTCAAGCTTAAAATGAAATACGAATCTATAAAATGTGGTTTTTGTTTGATTACTGTAATTTATAAATATATTTATTAACACTATCTTTTTAGTTCTAGATCATGATATAGTGATCAAATCTACAATAACTATATTGAAAAATTGTGTTTTATATTAGCCATAGATTTTGAAAATTATTTTGCTAATTTCAATGTTTCTGTTAAATTTTGCCTTTTTCTGATTTTCTATTTACGCTGTAAAATGTATTAATCTAAATTGCTTATTGATGTAATATTGACAAGTTTTTTCATACCATTTTCATACTACTATATCTCTGCATAATATAGCATACTAGAAACATAAAAATTAAAGTTTATTTTCATTTAACACAATTCATCCTCATTTTAAAATTTCTACAGAAATTATTTTTATTCAAGCTCAAAATGAAATACGAATCGTTTAAACAAATAGCAGTGATACTTTCCAATCTTATATTATCGAAGGGAAACCAATAATTTTAAAATCACAAGTAAATAGTTAAACAATTTCTTTTGTCATTCAAATAATTGCTGTGGTATTGTATAATAGTTCTTCGTGATAATTAGCCAGTAAATGTGTAGAATTCGGAAAGGTTAAACTCATAAATGGAAAATGTATGCTTCTGACAGTTTCATTAATATGAATCGATAAAATTAATCTTACCTAATATGTTTAAATTCCAAACTGTAACATAATAACTTTGCTAATATGTTTGAGCTATTAACGATTGATAATACATCATTTAGAATAATTTTTAACTTCAGTATTTTTATGCTTGTTATTTTCAGAAACTTAATATATTTTAGAATAATAAAATAACTACCGAAGTTTTAAAAGGATATTTTAATTTAAATTATTTCAAACTGTTAACATAAAGTATATTTTACGTTACTATACGACGGAAGTTATTACACTTTACGTTTATCTTTTTAAAATTAGGAATCATTTTCAAAAGCTAGATTTATCAATAAAATACATTCTTTAAACTTTAGGTATGAAACTCACTACCATGTATGGTAATCTAGCTGATCATTTAATATTTCAAATACTTGACAGCCTATGTTTTATTTCTTGACAGAATAACCATTTGTTATATGACAGGTTGAGAAATGACAAATTTTCTGTTAAAAAAGTTCCTAGAAAGTAAAAGGTCAAATGAAAGAAAACTAGTTTTAAAGTGTGGAAATGACATTATATTATATTTGAATTTAAATATTTCACAGACACCATATAACTCCTTATATTTATGACAGATATTTTGGAAAACTCAATTTATTATTATAAGTAAATAGTTCAGTATAAGCAATAGTTGTAAAAGATTGGAATAAATAATTTTATATTTTATACACATGACTAGATTTCCAGGATTTATTTAATTTCCAGGAATATAATTGTTACTTGACAAGTCAAGAAATTACTAAAATATCTGTCAAAGAGTCTAGTTGAGTGAAATATTATTAAGTTTCGAAGATAATAGTCCAAAAGTAAGAGCAAAATTATTTCCATTCTTTAAATCATGTTCAGTTACTAGGATAATTTTATATAATATCGCAATACATTATTTCATTTCTTATTTTATTTTTGAACATTAGTTTACATGTTTACAATTAGTTTAAATGTTTAGTATTGATGAGGCAAACTAAATTCTAAAATGATTTTGATAGGAAATATGAACTTAACTCGCATTTTTAAAAACGTGATGTAAATTTTAAGGTTAAAATAATTTGCTTCATATATATATATATATATATATATATATATATATATATATATATATATATAATATATATATATATATATATATATATATATATATATAGAGAGAGAGAGAGAGAGAGAGAGAGAGAGATTGAGGTCATCATGAAAGTAAGATAGTACCAATACACATACTGTGTGTATGTTTATTTAACTTTACATACATATATGTATACAATTTCAGATATAATATCTTTTCGCAGAAGAGTAAATCTCATAAAGAAGTGCCGAGGGCTGGCTTCCGGGCTTTTAATTATCCATTCATTTCCTCAGAGTGTCATAAATGACGTGTAGCTAACAGAAAATCAATTCTTGAAGTGTCACAATAATTAATAGATACTCCATCTGGAGTTTATGAATAAAAGAGGATTCATTTTCTCCCTCCAGAAGACAGGTAAATATTTTAGACGGTTTTACGAGAATGTTACCTTTACACATAAACGAACAATTTTATTTTATTGGAATGTAATTAATTAAGGTAAACAATGATTGACAAATATTCTGTATGATTACTTTTATAATTAAATTTTATTCAGAAATATATATATGATTTTGACTCAGAAAAATATTCAGTTGATTTGATTAAATAAAAAATGACTTACTGCAATATGTTATTTTTTTTATAAAAGGAATTCTTTTATTTCTTATCTGCTTATATTTTTAGTACTTCCAGGCGAAAATTTCTTAAGTGTTTTTCGAATATTTGTATATTATTTGTTTGGAATATATATGTGTATTTATGTATGTCTGTACATATATATGTATGTATGTATGTATATATATATATATATATATATATATATATATATATATATATATATATATATATATATATATATATATATATATATATATATATATATATATGTATATATATATATATATATATATATATATATATATATATATATATATATATATATATATATATATATATATATATATATATATATATATATATATATATATATATATATATGGCGAATAGCCTTAATTTAATCATTATCTAATTTTAGAAATTGATTTTACATTTTACAATGTATTTTCTTATTTTTTCGCATTACTGTATACATTACTATATTACGAAAATACGAGTTCTATAAAATGTGTTGAAAAGTAAGATATTAAAAAGCTTTATAACTAGAATTTTACAACGTATTTTGCATGACATTAAATTCTAGACTTTTAAAAAATTATAATTTTTTTAATTGAAACTTATCGTGATGTTTTACTACATTTATTTTTAAACTAGTAATTTATTTAATAATAGCATATCGTTTTAATTATGAGATGCAACTTTTAGGTGTTAAATGAAATAATAACTGCCAGAAATATAATATGGAATCAGAAGAAAAAAATATGGATCCCAAGATAAAGTTCGTTAAAAAGAGAATTCTTCTTTTGTGGGGAGGTAAATTTGCGAGGAAATTTGTAAAATGTCTTGGTTCTATATAAAAGCTCACAAATTAGAGGTCTGGCAAATTAATAAATTTATTAATAAATTATTATGTTTGAATTAACCCTTTCGTGTTTCGTGGTAAGATTACTTCCCACCTACACGATCTTACAAAATACACCTGCGGTAAACGCAAAACCCATTATAATATATTGGTCTTGTTATTGAAATGACGGGAAGACTGATTCCCGTTTTGGTTTTGCGCTGTCATCAATTGTTCGATTGATTGAATAAAATTCACAGTTCTGTTTTAAAAGTTTGGAAACGTGGAGTAAGAAATAAATGGCCCACGAAAGGGTTAAATGATATAACAAAGTTACAGAAAACAACTTTCCGCTTACTCGTTGGAAAGAGTGTAATTTCTTTTCTATAAAAATACAGGAACAATAACTTAAATTGCAGTTAATGGGTTATTGAATCGAACTTTTTAGTCTGTGAAATGTTTAAGCAAAGCTAATAAATTATAAACTATTTTTTCTTCATATAAAACAGATGTTTTACTTGTATCTAGAAAACAAAATATTATTAATGTGCAAATTTAAAACAAAGTTTACAGACGTATTTTTATTTTATTTTTCTGTTTCTCGTGTTTAACAATAATTCTTGATTAATTTATTATCGTGATTACCTCGCTAAAAATAGCAAGTAAATTTGTCTTGTTTAATTTTAGCTTATCCCTTTTTTATGTGCGAATAATTTACATAAAGAAAAATGTCCGTATTTTTCCTCTGTAAAACAAGAATATGTTTTCATTGTTTTAATGCATAAGTTTTTATGCATTATTTTTATTAATACCTTAATTTTAAGACGATATATTTATCAAGCAGTAATGACAAAACAATTAATTATCTGAACAACTGTTATATTCTTAAGTGCATGTTTCTTATTAAAGGAAAAGGTGTTTAATTACTGTAACAATACACAAAGAAAATATATCTTTTAGAACACGTATTTTATGGAACATTTCTTTATCTGGTAAGGTAAATGGTTGTTATGTACTAAAGTTAATGTTACGTACTAAAGTTATAGTTTTTTAATGTATGTTTATCTAATTTTAACTTTTATGTTTTATTTAGCTTTTTTAAAGATTCTGGAATAAAGAGACTAGAAATAACTAGAGCAAAGTGTTGTTTTTGTTGGCATAAAATAAACCTTGACATATATCATTTCTAATTATGTTCAAAACTTTCATGTTCAAAAATTACTTTTAGTTAATGCTGATATTTCTATGTTTCTAATTCAAGATTTTACGTCTGATATATATATATATATATATATATATTGCGAGGCGTCATTGAAAGTAAACAAAAGCTAATTACATTTGATGAAACAGTTGACTGTAGAAATAAAATTTTATCTAAAAAAAGCCTTAACCTTTTTAGAGACGCTGAAACAGCATGCGTCCCGCAAATGCATTTGTTCTACAGAGAGCACCTTTCAAAAGTTTGAGGAAGTCTTAAGAAAGCATTAAAGAAAGATACTGAATGTCCTGTCGGACACTGAGTAGACGAAGATGAGAAGTTCAAAAAGTGTTTTAATGTAACTGAAAATGAAGAAAGACACCTAAAATTGCCAAAACATTTCAGACGGTTAAGAAAATAATCTAACCAAGGAGCCTAGACGATAGCGAGAGCATTAAAAACAAAGGATAAATATACTTACTTGTACGTTTAATAGGAGATGTGAAATTTTATCACTTAAAGAAAAAGAAAGGCTATGAAAATACAAATCAAGTGAGTTTCCTGTCTTATTTCAGTATATAAAATATGAAGTAAGCTCTTAATTTGTATCTACTGTGTCAAGTGTAATAATTTTGCTCACACAATAGTTTAACTGGAATATTTAAATCAGAATTTTCAGTTTACCATTCAATCTGCAAAATTAGATCGGATGTAGTATAATTAATAACAATACGATATATTTCACAAGTTAACCAGCGAACGTTGTAGAATAGCAGTAAATTTTACACTAAATTTATTCTTCAGAAATTAATGAAACTATTTTAAAACATCATTTTCCATTTATATTTTCATTTTTAATTTTATT
>CM063506.1:132130729-132140729 GCA_032207245.1 Pardosa pseudoannulata | reverse complement strand
AATTAAGAATTTAAGAATCGTTTCATCTGTTAGAGAAGTATAAATTATTCTTGGTAATTCTAACAATCAATTATTAATTGCAATAAAAACTATTTATTTATTAGAATTTAAATTTCATTGTATGACTGTCGGTAAAATTTTAAATGTTCTACTCAATCGATAAGCTTAAATGTACATTTGTAATAAATTGATAACATATTTGTTTTAACTTAAATTAACACTTAGGTTATTAGACTAACTTGTTAAAATTAACAGTTAAGGTTTTTTTTAAAGATTAACTAGTTTTAATTTTATTCTAATTCTATATTTGTATCTAGTTTTCTTGAGTTTTGAACTTCTTATATAAAATAAAATTCTGTATTATTAATTCAGTTTCGTTTATTTCAGTCAAGTTGTAGTGTAATACCTATAGTTTAAATTAAGTTTTAGTGCGATTCCGTTAATAATTATTTCCAATTTCAAATCTTTAATTTTTTTAAATATTTTTCACTGTAACCAGGTAAGAGGACTTAGTTTATAATCTTAAATGTTGAAACAAGCCTTAATTTTTTAAAAAAAATTTTTAAATTTTATTACGTTTTTAATGATGAAACTGATACACTTTCGCAATGTACCATTAATACTTCAGATGGTATTATACCACTAAAAAAGAGGGTACTAGCAAAAGTTAATGATAAATTTAAAGATGCAGATAAAATGTCAAGAGGTAGGAAAATATGTGTTTGGACTTTTAGGTAACTGATTCATCAAACTCTTTTTCAATGCATACTTAAACAAATTTAATAAAGACGAATTTCATTGTTACTGAATAACTGGATGCTTCAAAGTTTAGAGAATTTTGAAAATTGATTACTCGACAGCTTATTAAATACAAAAAGATTCAGTTTGTACTAAATGGATGAAAAATAAGACAGATTTTTTGTGTCATAAGCCAAAAAATCTAGAATAGTCTTTATTACTATACATCGTTGCCTGTTTTTGCCATCGAATTACACAAAAATGACTTTAAATAAGCATCTGGACGAGATAATTATAGTTAACGCAGTCACTGACATATAGTAATGTTGGTTTTAGAAGAAACCTATACTAGGACTACTTTTAAGTAAATAATAAGTTACTCTAAGATAAGTTTAAATCTCTTAAATACTCTAAGTACTTCAGCAATAACGAATACTACAGCGAGACAATTTAGGATATCTCGCTACATGTATGGTATACGAGATGGCAAAGGTCTGTAAACAATATTGTAGTCCTCATTAAGAAAGCCTGTTGCTATATTACAGTACTTAAATTCATTTTCAAATAATGAGAAACATGTTAATATATACATTTATTAATTTAGAATCATGTCAGAATGTCTTGCATAGCGATTAATAACTTTATTTAACTTTTAACTATCAATTTATGATTCGGATTTCAATCTTTAATTTCATTTCTAAAAAAAATTAATTTAAACGTTAAACGTATCAAAGTTTTTCATCATGTATAAATAGGGAGATAAATTCCATTACCGTGGTGAACTTGTTACTGGGTAAGCAACAGAGCGACGTGCAATTCTATGAACGAATGGAATGCTTTATTATATAATAGTAAACTGTAAGGCAATGTAATGCATTGGATCACGACGAAAATTTATATCGTTTTACTATAAACGATGTATTATAAATAGTAAAATTTAAGTAATTTTTAAATTACATCTATTTTTAAAAGAAATTAATTTAATTTCAATGAATACAGGTACAAAAAACTCTTTTGCTTTCTTTAAAAATGTGGTGGATTATTTGCGAGTGACATAGAGACTGCAATCTTGATCCTAGATTTACTCCACTAATATATATATGCATATATATATATATATATATAATTATAACAGTGGAAACAGAATGTACGAAAGAGGACGAGGACAACGGAAGCAAAGAGGTTTCGGGATTAATACGTAAGCACCAAATAATATTTACCCTTCATTTAGTTCCGGGAAAAGTGTTCTTCATATATTGAAGACAGAGAGTGAGTAAAAAAAGTGTTTCAAGGCTATGATGATGTTGAAATTTAGATTTAGTTTGTTCTTTTTCCATCTTTTTGCAATTCAGTTGGTGAGATAAAAAGACCAATAAGCACCATTGAGGAGGATGAAAAGAGCGGGGAATGTGACTCTTGACACCTTGTCAATGAGTATGGCCCACTCCTGCTGTCTGCTGGGACGAACAGTTGTTGAGGATGACCTGGACTTGGTGCCGTTTGGCAGTTGAGCAGATTCCTCTGGATCCTGGGAAGAAAGATTGGTTTTACTACTATTTTGCATTTTCGAAATAAAATAAATTTATACTTTTAGTTCCAAATAACTTTAGTCTTTTAGTCCCACGGTTGTCCAACTGAGTGCCACAGTAGCCTGAAGTACAAAGAGCATATGTCAAGGTGCAACAAAATCCAAGAATAATGAAAAATATTTCCAAACCCTTAGATTTATCGTGTTAATGAGAAACTAATGTAAAAATCATTTTAATTTTTAGTTTTACGTATTTAAATCGTTGTAAGATTAGCTGCGTTGTGAATTTTTTAGCCTGACAAAAGAGTCATTGAAAAAAAAAAATGTTTAAGAACCGATGTTCTAGTCGCCACGTTGCATGCAATCGTAGACAGTAGGTCTGGCCGTAATGAGACATTTATTACAAATATAACATAGATCTATCATTTCAAAGAACTAACAGATAATAAAACAACCTCTGTTCATCAGGCATTGAAATCATATACTTTGATGAATAATGTCCGTAGCTAAGTAGGATTTTATATTGAAAAAGATTTAAATAAAATAACTTACATTTAAATTTACTCACAGGTCAAAACCCCGTAGGAAATCGTTCTCCTAATAAATGCATAAAATGTTACTGTGAAAGGCAGCAGGTAAATACCTATAGGGCTACACTATTTTCTATGTTAATCTGAATACTTTTTAGGTTCATATTAAGTATTTTTTTCATATTTCCCACACATACATTGCATCTAAATTTAAACAATTGAAATAAAAGTAGACTGTAAAGAAGTGACACTAAGTAAATATAACTAAACTAAGCTTTCTCATTTGACAGATAACTATCCAGTAATTTATAATAGTTTTCTGAGTATTCAAAGCTTTCTTTACTCTGTGTAAAACCATCAAATCTCTATAGAATTTAATTTTATATTTCCTGCCAATTTTTATAATATCTTTGTTTCATATCTACCAAGCAAATCTATGAAAGGTTTTGTTTTATACATTTCAACTATACATAATAGTTTTTTCATGTTTTTAGGAGAATTGGTAAGCTCTGAAACAACTGTTCGTTTCTCTCCTGTAAATTATGAAACTTGTGAGCCTACCACGACACAAAAAAAAAAAAATCGAGCGGAAGCTATTGCTTTACTAAGAATATATACGGACAACGTTGAAAAACGCATATTAAATGTTGTTTCGAATTCAATTAAATTGGATTATATACTCACTCATATTATTTTATGTATTTTCTTAATTACTTTTTGTATTATCATAATAAATCATGTATCTCGTCAATATCCTACTGTATTTATTACTACAAGAAAAATGCATTCTTGATATGTAACAAATAACATAGCACATTGTTCGGGGGAAATCATTAAAGAGTCCATGTAAACTAATGAATTTCTTTTCTAAAAATACTTTGGTTTTCATGTAGGATAAAACCATTTTGAATATATTTAGTACCTGTCTTCAAATTAAAAAAAAATCAAAATAGAATTTTAACTCATATTTTAGATTGATTTTTTAATATAAGAAAGAGTTTACGAAAAATACTAGATATTTGCTGTGCTTGGAATTTTCACGAAAAAAATTCAAAATTTCAACTGGGATGTTTGTGATAAAGAAATTCTTTCTGTTTAATTTTGAGATTCCATTGACAGTTCATACAAAGATGTGATTCATTTAATCTACTCATTTAATCTGCTTATTTGTTCACAAATTCAATTAGATTTAGTAACTGTCTTCGGTTTTAACCCTATAAGCGTCTGAGCCGGCTTTTTCTCTATCCCCGAAACCGTGCTTAAAGCGGCTGAGCCGGCTTTTTCTCTTTCTTCCTTCCCCCTTGTAAATTTCTTTGATTGACACGGAGGAGGTTCTGCGGTTGAAAAGGAGAAAGCAATTGGTGCATTTCTGGACTAGAGTGCATCCCACTTTTTTTGTCAAGGACTCCAAAGGACCAAGTTCCGGTCCTGATAGCATTTTTTGTATAGCAAAAGAACTGTCCAAATTTATACTTAAGAATATTACGTTTTGAAAAATGTTTTTTTACAAGAAATAATATGTTGTTAACATATAAATATATTTATCGTTTTAAGAGCTGCTTTTTTATCATAAATATTATTAATTAAACTTTTAAAAAGGAAAATTTCTCCTGATTAAATAATTTTCATACTAACGGAATTATCAAATCTTCTTTCAGGGTTTTTTCCATTACTTTTTTAGACTAACATTTTATATTATATCAACGTACAATTATGATTTTATATTAAAGAGAAACATTTTTAAAATATCAAACGTAGCTTTTATGAACAGGGATGAACATTTTATGAACATGGATGAATTACTTCCTTCTAAATAATTTACAATTCTGTTTCTCGTTTAGTCGTCTTATTTTATTTATTTATTTTCTTCAGTTGTGTGTATATGAAAGAAAAAGTTCTTTACTACAAAGATTTTTGGTAATATGGTATGAAAATTTTCAAAAATAAAATTGATATCTAAGTTGGCCATTTATTTATTTGTACGAATACTAGACAATAGGCATTTTAGCTTTTCATATTTTCCTTGATTTCCAATATTTCGAATTTATACAAAGCGTAAAGTAATTAGTAAAATAAATAGAATAATTACTTTATGACAAAATATATTAAAAAACAAAGAAATGTTTATACTAATTTCAGAAGATACCTGTTTTTTAAATGACAGGTTGTTTTCAAAGCATTCAAGTTTTAACTGGGTTCCTAAAATGAGCATATAGGATGCCCTTAGATAAGTCATATAAGGCACTAATATCCATCAGAAATAAGTTTTGTAGCGGGTACAATTACGCCCCCCTCCTTTGTTTACATAGGTGGCGCTAGAAAGCCATCGAATATAGTGTCCGTTCAAATATAGTGTCCGTTGTGGTGTGTTGGTGTGTGCGAGGGCCTCCTGCTCTCTGCAGTTTTAATAATGTTGATTATTAAGTAAAAGTGTATATATCTGTAAATATGTTAAATAATTAAACTTAATTGATAAATGTAAATAGTTTGTTCCTTGAGTTGGATGATATAGTGTTACAGATTGGCACCCATGAAAATCAAATTAAAAATGGTCGATCATTCGAAATAAAATATTCTTATTCATAATTATTCCTTTTTTACTATTTTAAAACATAAAATGTGTAATTCTATTTCTGGTTCTAAGTATGCTATTCTTATAATTCAAATAGTAGCTAAATAATAGTATGTTCTGCTTGTTAACGATATATTGATTTTTTTTTAAAGTTTTATGTTTTCATACTAATTGTCGTAGTTATTGCATACCAATAATATAAAAGGTTATTTGTAGGAAATTCAAATTGTAATTTTAAACGAGTAAATATAAGGTATTAGTACTGCTTCAAAAGAATTTTATCAAAAATATTGTATTTTAAATTGGTTCTTGATTTTATAGTATATTTATGATTGCTTATTTTATTGGTTATATTATCTACAAAGGAGAGGGTAGTTGTGTAACCGTTACGTAATATTGAATTTACAAATTTTCTTGAGTTATTTAACAGTTTCAGTTTCGGTTCAATAATTGCGTAGGGTAAAAATGGCTTATCTTTCTAAGGGCAAGAAAATCGACCTTTTTAACGTAGCATCAGAATTAGGCATCGATGTCACATCTACTGATAAAATAATTGATTTACATGGCAAAATAATTAAATCTGCTATTTTTAAGGATAACGAGCAGTTTGTTAAAGATACGTTTAACAATGTTGTTGACGAGCGGAAAAAGTTGGAAGAAGCAGAAATAAAGAAAGCAGAAACAGAAAAACAGCGTCTAGTTGAGGAAAGAGCATTTAAGCTTGAAAAGCTTAGGCTGCAGAATCAAAATTCAACAGCAAATGTAAATGCTAATCTAGTTGATCCTAACCCAACGCGGTTTGATTTAAAAACTGTTTTACCTACATTTAACCCTGACACAGACGACATGTCATTATATTTAACGATGTTTGAAAGACAGATGAAGCTTTTAAACGTATCTACTGATTATTGGGTGTCATATCTAATTGGAGTACTTCCAAGTGATATAGGTAAATTAATAGCAAGAGAACCTGAAGAAATGTTTAAGAATTACATCCACATTCGTACTATATTATTGCAACGGTTTAAGCTGACAGCAGACCGATTTCGAATTCTTTTTAGCCGACATCAAAAACGTGATCATTCCACTTGGAAAGATTTCTTTTTCGAACTGCGAATTTACTTTGAAGGTTGGCTGAATAAACTAGAAATTAGTTCATTTGACAAGCTGAAAGAACTGATCATTGCTGATCAAATTAAGAAAAAATGCCCACCAGAATATAAAACCCACTATTTAGATATTTGGGAAACACTCAATGATCCTGTCATGTTAGCTGAAAAGCTGGATTTGTATGAAAATATAAAATCGCCTTATAGCCTTAAAGCTACAAAGCTTCACAATTCACAAGAATGGTACAAACCTAAATTTCCTAGAAATGCTGGTAATCAGAACTTAAGGAACTCCCAATTCCCTAAATTTGAAAAGACAGATTCTTTCTATACTCGCAAAAATACTATATCTAACTCAAGCAATATGCCATCTCGAAATTTGGAAAACTCTGTTTATTGTTATGGATGTGGCTATCCAGGATTTATAAAATCCAAGTGCCCAACATGTTCTATGAAGAAAGACAGTGCTCATGTCAGTGCTATACAGATGTTTACTTGTTTTACTCTTCCAGTAGCCTTGCTTAATATTGAAATTTATGAAGCTACAGGAATAGTTTGTGCTGATACAGGAGCCCGTCAGTCAGTTGGCGGAGAATTAATGTTTAACTTTTTACAGAAGCGTGGTCAGAAGTTCATAGAAATTGATCTCGCTGTGTGTCTAGCTGATGGTCAACAGTCCACATCAACTGTTCTAAAAACTACAGTGCCAATCACAGTACTTGGTCGAACTTTCCGTACTGATTTAATTTTTCTACCACATGCTAAAGGTAATCGTACTCTCCTGGGAGTTGACTTTTTAAGAAAATCAGGAATTGTGATGGACATGCATAACAATTGCTGGTATTTTGGCGATAAACCCAACTGCAGAATACCCTTTGCCAAAGACATTCCTCTACCAACAAATAACAGTTCTGTTGGAATAAATAAGAATTCTTGTCCGACGAATTCCATTACAAGTGATGATCCAGTACCAAGCAACCCTGTGGTACCTGAAATTAATAATCTTTGTTTGCGTGTAGACGAAGGACAGAATCTTGTCACAAAAGATAAAAATCACTTAACTGCCTTGCTTAATGAAAATGAGGAAATTTTCCGGCTAGGGGGAGAACCAACCCCTTATGTAAAACACTATATCAACACAGGTGACCATCCACCAGTTGCAGCCACACCTTATAAATTACCACCAAAAAAGAAAGACCTCTTAAGGAAAGAAATTGACAAACTGTTAGCCAATGATGTTATAGAAGAATGCGAATCGCCATATGCAGTACCGGTTGTTTTAGTCCCTAAGCCTAATGGAGATATTAGATTGTGTATAGATTATTGCAAGCTGAATGCGATAACGATACCTGATAAGTATCCACTGCCTCTGATGGATACCCTTTTACACGATGCAAAATCTACTGCATTTATATCTACCCTTGACTTAAAGAATGGATATCACCAAATTGAGGTCAATCCTGCTGATAAAGACAAAACTGCATTTGTCTGCCCTTTCGGCATGTTTCGATAAAAAAGAATGCCTTTTGGACTTAAAAACGCTCCAGCAACTTTCCAACGACTCATGGATCAGTTCCGCAATGGACTACCTACAGTGAATATTCTAGTTTATTTAGATGATATTTTTGTGCTTTCCGAAACTTTTGAACAGCATATTCAAGACTTAAAGATGGTCTTCGATAGACTTCGAAAATTCAAATTATGTGTAAATAGAGACAAGTGTAAATTCGCATGTACTCGTGTAAAATATCTCGGATTGTGGATAACGCCTAAGGGCATAGAGGTGGATCAAGATAAAATTGCAGCAATTCAAAACATTCCTTATCCAAGAAATGTTAAACAGTTACAATCATTTTTGCAGACCTGTTCATGGTACAGGAAGTTCATCCCGAATTTTTCAGATGTTGCTAGACCCCTTAGCAATTTGACAAAAAAGAACATTGGTTGGAAATGGAGTGAACAAGAGCAACACGCCTTTGAAACTCTAAAACAATGTTTGGTTACTCCACCAGTACTAAGGCAAGTTGATCCTACTAAGCCTTTTATGATTCGAACGGATGCCAGTGGTTATGCTTTAGGCGCAGTTCTACTACAAGGAGACAGCCCCACCGATGAAAGACCCATTGAATATGCCAGTAGACTCTTGAACTCTGCTGAAAAGAATTATTCTACAACTGAAAGAGAAGCCTTGGCTGTGGTTTGGGCCTTGAATAAATTTCGAGGATATATTGAAGGTGCAGAAATTACAGTAGCATCTGACCACCAAGCATTAAAGTGGTTAATGACTTTATCATCCCCCACTGGTCGGTTAGCCAGATGGGCCCTCCAGATTCAAGCTCATAACTTGAAAATCAATTATTTTCCAGGCAAATGTAACGTTGTAGCCGACATGCTTTCTCGACCTGAGTGTATTGATAAACAAACTTGTGAGTTACAGACTGTTGTTATTGATGTCCCATCAAGAACAGCTGGTGAACTTCGAACGGAACAGTTGAAAGATCTTGAACTGAAGAAGATAATAGATTGCTTTGAGGATATCAACAAAAGTGTTGACCTTGCGAATTGGACAGAAAGGGGGTACGTCTTAAATCAAGGAGTCCTCTACCGCTACTCTCTACGCTCTGAAGTGGAGGAGGCGCAGCTGGTTGTCCCATCTCATGAAAGAGAAAACATTTTAAAACTCCACCATGATGCACCCACAGCTTCACATTACGGAGCTAATGGAACTTTTTTTCGCATATCATCCAGATATTACTGGACAGGCATGAGAAAATATATTGCTGATTATGTCAAAAATTGTCCAGAATGCATCAGATACAAAGCAACGAACCAGAAACCTGCTGGTCTCTTACAGACCCCTGTACCTTCTCAACGTTTTGAAACCATTGCTATCGATCTTTTTGGGCCCTTACCAGAAACAAATGATGGCATGAAGTGGATTTTCGTTGTTGAAGATTGCACAACAAAGTGGGTAGAGTTATTCCCATTAAAGCAAGTTACTGCTAAAGGATGTGCCTTATCACTACTAAATGAAGTCTTCTTAAGATATGGAATACCCCGTCGTCTAATAAGTGATAATGGTACTCAATTTGTTAGTGCAATCATGCAACAGTTGTGTTATGTCCTAAACATCAAGCAAAATTTAATTCCTGTTTACCATCCACAGGCCAACCCCGTTGAGCGTAAAAATAGAGATTTGAAGCCTCGTTTGGCAATCTTGGTAGGTAACAATCATACCTTATGGAAGGAGCAATTACCAGCTATTAGATTTTCAATGAACACTGCAAAATGCGAAACTACTGGATGCACTGCAGCATACTTGAACTTTGCCCGAGAATTAAGAACTTTAGACGATGTAACTACTGACCTGCGATCGGTTATTCATAACGAGAGGTCCCAATCAAAGCAGAGGGGAAGGAAAAGTCCCCGTCTTGGATTCCGGCCGCTTTAGAAGGGAAGAAGTTCTAAAAACTCTGGACATTTTAAGAGGGAAAATTTCGTTAAGATGCCGCCTCTTATAAGG
>CM063506.1:132118229-132125729 GCA_032207245.1 Pardosa pseudoannulata | reverse complement strand
AGCTATTAACCAGCTGTTATCAGCCGGTGTGATATCAGGGACCAAAAATACCGATAGAGGTAAAGTAACCCATAGAATTTTAGTCAATATGATCTTCTTGGATGTTTCGGTATTGAGTTAACTCGCGTTGATAATGCAGCTGCAAACTTTCCTGGATGCCCCGTTCAGCTGATACTGTTCATTTTTTCCTATTTATGCCTTGCCTACGAAGGTTTTACATATATTTCCATATAGTAGTCGAATTTATAGTAAAGTATGATAGAAGTTTTTATCTCGATTCATGTGAAGTTTCTGTTAGGTGGACGAAAGGATGTGCTTTCCTTGCATCTTATTGTAAATGCATACAAGTAAAGTTAATAAAAGGAACATGATACTTTCTAGGTGGAGATTCTTGATTAAAACAGCCTACTTTTAGTTCAATAAAGAAACTCTTTTGTTGTGTTTAAAATACAAGTTTTCCTGAGTTATTCATAAAGATCTAAATTTAAAGATTAAGTTTTTTTAAGAAGCAAGCCAATAAAAATAGCGTAAAATATGTACACCAAGAAATTATAAATCCTCCTAACTGCAATGAAAATTTTGCAGTTTTTAAATTAGAAAAGGAATTTATATATCAAACAGAAGCTAATCTTCGTTTTTGTTGTGTGGACCTTTGTTATATTAATTATGGTATAAATTAACTTACATCAATTAAAGTATTTTATAACTTGATAAAAGATTATTTTTTGTTTTCAATTCCTTAACATTTTTCCTTTTTTTTTAAATTTTAAATTTTTAGACACCTAAGATATTTTAGTTTGCAAAATAAAATATTGTACTTCAATTAAGTACACAGTAAATATTTAGTTTATTATAGACATCTTTCAAAAATTATCTTGTGGATAAGTAATTTTAGTTTTTTTTCAGTTCGTGTAAATATTTTATGTTATAAGTATATACTTCTTGAATAATAAAACTTGATATTTTTAAACGTTTGTTGTAATAAAAATTTCGTTAAAATTTATTCTCTAAATAGCAGATCGTTTTAGTTTAGTATGATTCGAAAAAGAGCAGCAGATTACATCTCAAAAGGAATTATGTCTTAATCCATTAACACCAATCTCTCTTATTGAAGAATAGTAAAAAAAGTAGTTTGTAGAATTTCATGCTTCCATGAAACGGTTGTTTTCTTTTAGAACGGCTGCTCCCTGAAGGCAGATAAAAATCCTATGAATAATTCTTTCCATTTTTAAGTATCTGCGATTAATTTATAACTTTATTATTTCGATCGAGATTTTAAAATTTGCAAATTTTACATATGAATTTACTTTTTAGAAAAATCACAGAGTAAATTATAGCGAATATATATATTTATGTTAAAACTTCCATTTACAGTACTGTGCTCTCATATGGTATTAAATGAATCGATTCACGATGTTGTCTCTTTTTAATATATAACATTATATTATGCTGAAAATGACAGATCATTACTCAAGAAGATTTCCTGTAATATTCAAAGTTCTTTTGCTTTCAGGTGTCAATAATATGATAGGTATTTACCAATATGTTATGAGTAGATGTTGATTATCCGGGCGTTAATAAGTTAAGGCTCAAGATGAACTTTAGGAATATTTATTGCTTCTTGATTGTGTTTCGACATTAGGAACAGAGTAAGTTGTAAATAATTCATTAAGTCGTGAGATAAAAATTAGAAAAAAAAGGGGAAAGACTCAGAGGTATCAAATGAAGAACTTGTATAGTCGCGTTCATTTACAAGCTGTATTAGCCAAGGCCTGTTGTTTGAAGACAGCAGAAGCTGGATGCAATTTCGTCAGAAAGAACATAAGGCAAATCTTAAGTTTTTATTACTACTTACCGTAGTAGTATGAAAGCAAAATATAGAATTATGAACAAAACAGCTAAATGTATTTAAACCTGTATTATGCCTCGTAGACCATATAGCTAGAAAATTACTGATAAATAAGGTACCATATTTTGAAGACTATTACCTGTGGAATACTCCTGAGTACAATCGCCGAGTCTTGTTTCCACTAAATTGTGCTGAGGAAGCTCAATAGAATCATCCACGACCAGAGGAACATCTTCCTCCCAATCGAAGACTAAATCATCCGTAGTATATGATACTAGAAGGTAAAATAGCTTCGTTGTTGAATTGAATATTCATATACTAACGTTCTTTAACAAAAATTTATGAATAGAATCCCCTCAATTTTTTCTCTTAAAAGGGTAACTATTTTCTTAGTCATGATTTCATTCTTACAACATATATGGACATTTTATGAACATTCTTTTAGAAAATATATGTACAATATCACATAAATAATATCAATTTTGTAGCTACTCATCCACGCTATTTTACGAACTTAAATAAAATGCCCAGTAATCACGAAGAGTAGTAAGTAAGTTGAAAGGTTTTGGCAGGTGAATCCGAAGTAGCACGTAGAGTGTTACATTAGGTTACCGTAAGTAAGCCAAAAGTTGATTCACAACTGCAGTAATGTAGGCATTTAAAATTTAGTTTCTTTAATGAAAAAGTATTGGAGCTATCGTGTTAACATACATGACCACATATTCATATAAAATTTCAAAATTGATATTTTGGAACTCAAGGAGATCGGAAGCGTGAAGATTAGTCAACTCTCTAAATAAATCTTTCAAAAGATAAAGATAATTTTCTTTAGGGTATCTATAGGAGAATATAAAATTATGTATGTGAGTGTAATATTACAACTTCTAGCTTTCTGGACGACCAAATAAATTATGGGATACTCCCCTGCAACCAAAAAACAAATATGAATTATGCATTAAAAAATTTTACTTCACATGAGATAGCATATCTAGAGTACTGAATCAGCCATGTTACTGATATGTAAAATTGGTAGCCTTGACAACTTTTCGCTACTTTGGACCTAATTGGATTGAAAACTAATACTTAACATCCAGGGACAAGTTGATATATGCCAATATTTTATTAATAAGAAAGCAGTATAGATCGTTGACTTTCAATGCGGAAAATGCAATGCGACTTTGTCTTCAATTAGTAACAGTAAACTGGGTAACACCTACAAGCAAAGCTGCGTTTAATATGTCATGATTAAGGCTGGACAATAAATGTCAATAATTTGATTTTTATAGCACGTTAAGTTTGATTGGCATATGGTATTTTATATCTATACATGATATATCACATTGTGCTCTATGCATTAAAAGTGACGCTTTCTTTATAGATTCTTAAATTTACTACAGACGACTTTTCACACATTTAGATCTAATGGGATCTAAAACTACTGCGCAACTGATTAATTATTAATGAACAGGTTTATATGAGTCGATACATCATTAATGAGAAAGCAGTATAGATAGTTGACTTTTAATTCGAAAAAGGCTAAGCGACTTTGTCATCAATTAATTCATGTAAATTGGATAACACCTACGCACAAAGAAGTGAAAAATATATCATAGTTCAGGCTAGGAAAAGAAATCTCGATAATTTAAATTATACATGCATTAATTATAGATATACAACCTTTTGATATTTGTAGCCTATTAAATTTGAGTAACATATAGTGTTTTTGTATCTATACATGGTTAATAGCTCTATACATGCATTAAAACTGCCTCTTTATTAGTTCCATAACGTAAACATTTTTTTGGTGTTAAGACTTATTTTTTTCTGTTAAAAAGGAAACATATCTGATCGATATTTTAAATTATACATGCATTAATTATAGATATACAACCTTTTGCTTTTTGTAGTCTATTAAATTTGAGATGCATATAGTGTTTTTGTATCTCTACATAGTTAAGGGCTCTATACAGGCATTAACACTGGCTCTTTATTAGTTCCATAAAGTAAACATTTTATTTCTTTTAGCCTTAAGACTTATTCTTCTACTGTTAAAAAGAAAACATATTTGATTATTTAATTTATGCTCTATTTTTTAAAAATTCCCTTTCCTTATATGTTATGTAGGTTTTAAATGACTATTAGAAGTTCAACATATAAACAATGAATTAATCAATCGTTTCGACTACATTTTTAAATCTCCCTCTTTATTAGTTCCATAACCTAAACATTTTATTTTTTAGCTGTAAGATCTATTTTTCTACTGTTAAATAGAAAAAATATTTGATTATTTAATTTATGCTTTTTTTTAAAAAATTCCCTTTCCTTGTATGTGATGTAGGTTTTAAATGACTATTAGATATTCAACATCTAAACAAAAAATTTAACAATCATTTCGACTACATTTTTAAATCTCGCTCTTTATTAGTTCTATAACCTAAACATTTTATTTTATAACGTTAAGACGTATTTTTCTACTGTCAGAAAAGAAAACATATTTGACTATTTAATTTATGCTCTTTTTTAAAAGTTCCCTGTCCTTGTTTGTGATGTAGATTTTAAATGACTGTTAGAAATTCAACATATAAACAAAGAATTAATCAATCGTTTCGACTACATTTTTAAATCTCGCTCTTTATTAGTTTCATAACCTAAACATTTTATTTTTTAGCCTTAAGACCTATTTTTCTACTGTTAAATAAAAAACATATTTAATTTATGCTCTTTTTTAAAAATGCCCTTTCCTTGTATGTGATGTAGGTTTTAAATGACTATTAGAAATTCAACATATAAAAAAAGAATTAATCAATCGTGTCGACTACATTTTTAAATCTCGCTCTTTATTAGTTTCATAACCTAAACATTTTATTTTTTAGCCTTAAGACCTATTTTTCTACTGTTAAATAAAAAACATATTTAATTTATGCTCTTTTTTAAAAATGCCCTTTCCTTGTATGTGATGTAGGTTTTAAATGACTATTAGAAATTCAACATATAAACAAAGAATTAATCAATCTTTTCGACTACATTTTTAAATCTCGCTCTTTATTAGTTTCATAACCTAAACATTTTATTTTTTAGCCTTAAGACCTATTTTTCTACTGTTAAATAAAAAAATATTTAATTTATGCTCTTTTTTAAAAATGCCCTTTCCTTGTATGTGATGTAGGTTTTAAATGACTATTAGAAATTCAACATATAAAAAAAGAATTAATCAATCGTGTCGACTACATTTTTAAATCTCGCTCTTTATTAGTTCCATAACCTAAACATTTTATTTTTTAGCCTTAAGACGTATTTTTCTACTGTTAAAAAGAAAACATGTTTAATTATTTAATTTATGCTCTTTTTAAAAGCTCTCTGTCCTTGTTTGTGATGCAGGTTTTAAATGACTATTAGAATTTCAACATAAAAACAAAGCTATACACTATATATAAACTACATTTTTACCACAGATCCAAAAATTAAAGAAACGAGTTTCTTTCTTAATCCAGTCTATTAAGCTTTACCTTCTAGTATTATAACAAAGAAATATTTTAACCATGATATTTAACGTAATCTTGTATCTTGAAAAAGAATTATCTCTGTTTATATGTTTTCATTTCCATACAGTTATGGTGCAAATTGTGTTAGTTTGAAATGCATCTACATAGTAAATTAACTGTTACCCGAACTAGCATCCATGATTCTCATACATTACCATTTTGAAGAGAAATAATTTGAGAGCTAGAGCAATGATAGCTCGAAATAGATCACATGAATATGTCAATAAAAGATGGATTACTAGGGTGGTGATTGTATAGCATTAGCAGAGTAAGTGATGGTTAGATGCAAATGCAATGGGCAGTGTTCTGTTACTTAAGGATTAATTAAAACTCAACCTCAGCAGGGGATAAAGTTTAAATGATATATGTTACAAATTTACACTCTGTAACTACCTGTAATTATTCTGAAACTGTCAGTAACCACAAATTCCCATAAGAAGTTTCTTCGTATTTTTAAGTATGAATTTTAATTATTAAACAAGGCTAAATTACATTTTCCCAAACTTAAAATAATATCTTTTATTTTGCTCATTTTGACTAGTTTTATTAGAATAAAAGACTACATTCAATAAATTGTATTTTATTAGGAAAAATATACAATTAGCTATCTTATATATATATATATATATATATATATATATATATATATATATATATGAATATATAAAAAGAATTATTAAATTGCTAAATAATTTAAAATAATTTTTATAAGGATTCAATTAGATTATATATTGTTTTATTTACTTTTAAATTTTAATTCCTTGATTTGCCCTCTCGGCATAATTTTGACTCAAGATAATGAACAATAATATTGCAAATTAATTAGAGATCTTATAATTTTATTCATTGTAACATACACTTGTAATTTTTCTAAATATATAAAGAATTAGAAAATTCATTAAAAAGTTTCTACAAATTTCTAAGTATGCTTTTTAATTATAAGACAAGGTTAAATTTCATTTCCCCAACCTTAAAATAATATCCATAGTAATGCTTATTTCTACTAGCTTTATTAATGTAAAAGATTTTTATTTCTAAAATTCCATTTTATTAGGAAAAATATACAATTATATAGCTTATAGATGTATGTGAATATAGAAAATAAATGATTACTAAACAATTTAAAATAATTTTTTATAAAGATTCAAGTAGATTATAAATTTCTATATCTACTTTAACTTTTTAATTCCCTTCTTTACCCTTTAGGAATAATTTTGACTTAAAATGATGAACAATAATCTTGCAAATTAATTAGAGACCTTATAATTTTAATCACAATAACATATACCTGTCATTTTTCTAAATCTGTAAAAAAATTACAAAATGCCTTAAGAAGTTTCTTCCTATTTTCAAGTATGATATTTAATTATTAAACAAGGCTAAATTACATTTTCACAACCTCAAAATAATGTATTTTATTTTGCTCATTTTTAATAGTTTTATTGCAATAAAATACTATAGTTCAAAAATTTTATTAGGAAAAATATACAATTAGATATCTTTTAGATGTATGTGAATATAGAAAATAGTTGATTAAATTACTAATAATTTAAAATAATTTTATAGGGATTCAAGTAGATTATAAATTCTTTTATATTCTTTAACTGTTTAATTATATGCTTTAACATTTCGGCATAATTTTGACTTAAAATGATGAACAGTAATCTTCCAAATTAATAAGAGTGCTTATAATTTTAATCACTGTAACATATACCTATATTTTTTCTAAATCTGTAAAGAATTAGAAAATGCATTATGAAATTTCTCCAAATTTCGAAGTATGCTTTTTAATCATAAGGCAAGGTTAAATTACTTTTTCCTAAACTTAAAATAATATCCTAGTATTGTATATTTCTAATAGTTTTATTAATGTAAAAGATTTTAATTTCTAAAATTGTATTTTGTTAGGAAAAATGTACAATTATATGGCTTTTAGATGTATTTAAATGTAGAAAATGAGCGATTAAATCACTAAATTATTTAAAATAATTTTTATAAGGATTCAAATGGATTATAAATTCTTTTATCTACTTTGACTTTTTAATTCCCTGCTTTACACTTACGACATAATTTTGACTTAAAATGATGAACAGAAATCTTATAAATTAA
>CM063506.1:132108229-132113229 GCA_032207245.1 Pardosa pseudoannulata | reverse complement strand
ATACTTATTGGTACTCAAGTTTTTACAGTTTCATGCAAGAACAGACACTTTCGCTTTAGTAATAATCAATCAATCCATTTTCTCCGCTTCACGTAATACTTATATCGTGGATATCCGATTGTCGGAGAATATACAGCTCTCTTTAGATGGTGGAAAGGAGTAAACTTTATTCTTCTAGAGTTGTTGCCTTGGAGATGATGAATTGCTGTTTTTTATTCTTTTATTTCAACGAAAAAGCAGAGGCATAGAATTATTCTCTGAATGATTTCGTTTATATTTATATATATTAGGCTCAGGATTATTGCTTTTATTCAGTTAATAAAGTAGTTCTATTATATTGATATATTGATTAACTAACGTAAGTTTCTCTTTAACATAATTTTAATTTAACTATAAAACGTTCAATGCGTTTTAAATGTAAAAAAAAAAAAACAGTTGAGTTTGTAAAGTGGAAGACATCTCCCAAGAATATAAATAAACAATATTACGGAATGCTTTTGCTAAGATTTATGTTCAAACAAAAATATATATTGAACTTTTAGAATGTAAAAAATAGATAAATCCAGCACAATCCTATTTTATTTTATTAAAGTGTAAAATAAAATTCAAACATCATAGTCAATGTAAAAACACTGTGTTTTTCCAGACGCTCACAATTTTAGAATATCAAATAATAAATGGATATATTTTATTATATGCACACCATCTTTCGAAGGTAAATGGATCTTATTCTAATTAATCTTTTATTATATGGAAAGAATTTTCCAAACGTAAATGGATCTTATTCTAATTATTCTTTTAATATACGTAAGATATCTTTCTAACGTAAATCGATCTTATTCTAATTATTTTCTTATTATATGCTAAACATCTTTCATGCGTAAATGGATTTTATTCGCAAAACATCTTTCGTACTTAAATTGATCTTATTCTAATTATTCTTTTATTATATGCATAACATCTTTCGAACTTAAATAGATATTATTCTAATTATTCTTTTATTATATACAAAATATTTTTTGAACGAAAATGTATCTTATTCTAATTATTCTTTTATTATATGCAAAATATCTTTTTAACATAAATGGATCTTATTCTAAATTTTCTTTTTTTATATGAAATACATCTTTTGAACGTAAATTATTTTTAATAAAATCACGTGATCTTAATACTTATAAAATATGCTACATAATAAAATATATAATACTAATAAAATATAAAATATACTATATATATAGTATATCACTTGATCTTAATAATAATAAAATCCCTTGATCTTATTCTAATTATTCTTTTATTATATGCAAAACATCTTTCGGGCGTAAATGGATGTTATTCTAATTATTCTTTTATTATATGCAAAATATCTTTTGGACGTAAATGGATCTTACTTTAATTATTCTTTTATTATATGCAAAATATCTTTTGGACGTAAATGGATCTTACTTTAATTATTCTTTTATTATAAAAACATATTTCGAAAATAAAGGGATCTTATTCTAATTATCTTTTTTTTATATGCAAAGCATCTTTTGAACTTAAATGGATCTTATTCTAATTATTCTTTCATTATATGCGAAATTTCTTTTGAACTTAAATCGATCTTATTCTAATTATTTTTTTTATTATTTTTAAACCATCTTTCGAACGTAGAGATATCTTATTCTAATTATTCTTTTATCATATGCGAAACTTTTTTCGAACGCCAATGGATCTTATTTTAATTATTCTTTTATCATATGCAAAATATCTTTCGAACGTAAATAGATCTTATTCGAATTATTATAATATTATATGCAAAACCACTTTCAAAAATAAATGGATTTATTCTTAATGAATCACCATCAAATAATCATGGGGAATTATTTTTGATTATTCTCTATAAAGCTTCTTAGAATAGAATATGTCACTCATATATGTGATTTGGCATTAAGTCAAGTTTAGTGTAACGCGAAATTTTGCTACTGCTTTGATCCTATTCTGAAAACTACAAATATACATGCAAGCAATCGGATGCAATGGGATTCAACAGAGGAAAATGACTTTTATAGCGAAAGTAAATGCCTTAAATGAAAATTATCCTTGAAGAGCATTAAGAATACATACACTGCCATACATAGATTCCGCGACTTTCATCTAGATAAGTAAATAAATGTGCATATCATAAAAGTCATTTTTTTAGATTCTAAAGAAGATAAGTTTTTTTCATCGGTAAGAATCAAATTTCAGCGATTCCTTTTTAATATTCTTTTCTAAGTAGAGCACTTATCTCCGGAGATTTAGTAATGCTATTCAGAGTTCATTCAAACCTTTTTCATGATATTCATGGTGGAATGATAAATTAAATGCTAAAGAGCCGTGAGTCGTAAATCAAATAAATTTCGATATTGTTGAATTATTATATTTGCTCAATCAGGACTGTAAAAATCTCTTCAACCATCATCATCAAGATAAAAGCAGTGTGTTTATTTAAACCCTCGCAATTTTAGAATATCAAATAATATACAGATTTCTTTTATTAGATGCACACCATCTTTTGAACGTAATTGGATCTTATTCTAATTAATCTTTTATTATATGCAAAACATCTTTTGAACGTAAATGGATCTTATTTTAATTATTCTTTTATTATATGCAATCATCTTTCTGACGTAAATGGATCTTATTCTACTTATATTATTATATGCAAAACATCTTTCAAAAGTAAATTGATATTATTCTTAATGAATCACCATCCAAACATCATGGAGAATTATTTTTAATTATTCTCTATAATGTCTCTCAGAATAGAAAATGTCACGTATATATGTGGTTTGGTATTAAGTAAGTCAAGTGTAGTATAACGCGGAATTTTAGTACTGCTTTGATCCTATTCTGAAAACTACAAATATGCATGCAATCAATGGGATGCAAGGGATTCAACAGAGGAAAAAGGCTTTTATAGCAAAAGTAAATGCCTTAAATGGAAACTATCCTTCAAAAGCATTAAGAATACTCACACAGTCTTTCATAGACTCCTTGACTGTTATCTAGATCAGTGGTTCTTAACCTTTTTAAGCCGCGACCCAAATTTGAGAAATATGTTCATGTCGCGACCCAAAAAAAGTCAAAACTTTTTCATTGCTTTATTTTAGAGCGTATTTTTAAAAAATCTTCAATCCTACGATGATGATTTTTTTTTAACTTTCAAATTTTTTATTTATTTTTTTAATAATAAAGATAAACAAAAGTACTTTTCGATCCAAGGAAAATTTAATTAATAATCAAGTGTTTTTAATAATTTTTATTGACCAAATTAAAATATATTTATAACTTTTTGAAAATAATTGACATTTTAACTTATTCCTAAAAAAAAGAAATATCGATACATATGTTAAGTTTTTTAAATTTTAAATGCAAGTCATACAGTTTTAATGAGAACCTTATGCTTTAATACATTTTGAAAGATTTTCAAACCTTGGTTGAATGCTTGTCAAGGAGCACCTTATATCTATTTCAGGATTTAACTTGTTCTAGGAGGTGTTGGTATTACTTATTATTTGGTGTATTACTAACTTTTTTGGTTCGACTCAGCGCGACCCAAGAAATATGCTTCGCGACCCAATTTTGGGTCGCGACCCATAGGTTAAGAACCGCTGATCTAGATAAGTACTTAAATCTACATATTATAAAAGTCCTTTATTTAGATTTTAAAGAACATAAGTTGTTATCATCGGTAAGAATCAAATTTCAAATATTATTCCTTTTTAAAATTCTTTTCTGAGTGGAACACTTATCTCCGGAGATTTAGTAAAGCTATCCGTGGTTCATTTAAACCTTTTTCGTAAAATTCATGTTTGAATAATCAATTAAATGCTAAAGATCCGTGAATCGTTAAATCAAATAAATTTTGATCTTGTCGAATTATTATATTTGCTCATTCAGGGCTGTAAAAATCATTTACCAAGAACAAAAAGAAAATTTCAAAATTGCATAAAAATATTCTACCGAGTGCAAATAGAACTTTCAAAATTACATTTTCACTTTCTTTTAAGTTTTATTGAAAAACCTTAAATGCAAATGAATAAATTATTTCTTTAACACTTCATAATAATAAAGTTACTGATATAAAGGATATTTTTTATTTAACTTGTGACTTAACGGTCTATTAATGAAGACACAAACTGAATTATTAACAGAATATATCCGATGGGGAATATATATTTATACATACCTCTGACTGCTTTTGCTCCAATTCATCCAAGATTTAAACCATGCGTAAGAATATAGATCAGTAATAAACAAGGAAGAATGGATCAATGAAACAGGAAAGAATAAATGATCTGTATTGTGTTTACTCACTGCAGAAAATCGTAGTAAATTAATGAGCATATGCTCCTCGGAGGAAGAAAAAGATAGCAGAAGCATAAAAAATAAGTCAGGAGTTCTAGTTATAAGAAAAAGATTCATAAAAAATCTAGAAAGCATTCCTAAATGGGAGCTGAAAAATAAAAATTATTTACATAGTTAAATTGTTCTAGAAAAAAAAATAAATAGTGTTAAAGTAGAATTATATTTTAAATGAAACTAATAAATTACTGTATTTTTAATAGTCTTTATAGTTTTTAATGTGTAATATACGATAAAAATATTTATATAAAAATAAACTTAATAAGTTTATAGTAGAATTAACCGTCTGCCTGTCCTGTATATCACATATGATATGCACATCTAATGCTTTATACGCTTGTATGTTTTATATGATACCAACTGAACTATATTCTAAGCGGAAAATAGTTAGGGGTATCGTATTACGTTTAGTTATATTTTTTAATTATACGCATGAAACTTATTCTTTAGGCCTAATCTGCATCAGATAATTTCTTTTATGGGAATAGCCAAAAGGTTAAATAATGGAATTTTCATAATTGACTTTTTTATGTATGCTAAGTGCCTTAACAAAAGGGATGGTAAATTTTTGAGCCTGAATACTCCGAAGAATTTCTTCTGGTAGTAGAACA
>CM063506.1:132100729-132103229 GCA_032207245.1 Pardosa pseudoannulata | reverse complement strand
AAAAAATTTCCAATATTGCGAAGAGTTTATGCATAAGAAAGTGTCATCTGGTTATTGTAAACAAATTTCAGCTTACAAAACTTTAACTTGATTTTTTTCAAGTTGCAGTTTTTTTTTTCAAGTAACGTACATGTTTCATCAAAAAGTTTTTAATATTTTTAATGAAGTTTTTTTTTCACAGCTTATATACAATAAAAATATCATCCGAAAGAAGTTAAATATCCTTGTATATTTCCCAAAATATGATATTTTTCCAATGATAAATTTTTAAAGAAAAAACAGTCACTTTTTTCAAGTATTTTTTTAAATATATAGGTATCTTAAATACATGCAAATTTATATTCAAAGCTATTTTGAGATATTGTAGAATGTTATAAAATATAAGTCAGTCTTAAACCCAATTATATTTTTAGAAATCATGTGTATTTTGGGTAACAACAAAGTGTCTGTTATATAAATCTTTATAGCAATAATATTTTTTATGTATGAAAAATGAATGAGATATGTATATAAAGATAATAATTTGCTCTATATTAAAATAATTATGTTTTTAAAACCCTTAGTTTTAAAGGTATGCGAAGTCGAAAATAATAATTATTTTGCATTTTTTCAACTTTTAAGAGTCGTGAACTCCCTTAATTCCTTAACATCCTATTTAAATCAATTAAACTAAATTTTGTTTTATTTATTATACTTTTGGCATTAGTAGAAAATCTATCATTACATTGTAAGAAAATAATTTTTAGATTTAGGATAAATGAAGCACTAAATAATTTGAAAACTTTATGTAGTTATACTTAACACAAAACATATAATAATTATACATAGCACACTACACTTATACTAAAAAATACTGTACTGTAATTTATTAATTTATATATTACCATTATTTTAAAAATTTTTAAACTCTGAGTAAAAAATGAGAAGTACTGTACTGTAATTTATTAATTTATAGATTACCATTATTTAAAAATTTTACAACTCTACTTAAAAAATAATATATTAATTTGCATATAAAAAATTTTAATTTAAGATAAATCTGTAATGCAATATTATTTCAGAAACAGCTAAAACTCATATAACTTAATGCCCAGATTTCTTCTTTTCCGAAGTTCACTCATAAATAATCCTCAAAGCGAATTTGCAACTACTTTAAAGTTTAAGGAATAATTTGGTCATCAATTTTGAATATTACATTCTAATTTAGCGACACCTATTTAGCTTTCTTAACTTTTGAAGAATGGCACCGGAATGAAAATTAGGTACAAAATGAATGTTTTCGCATGACACGTGCACAGCTGCTGTAAGGTAAATAATGTGCACCATCTTTGAGAGTTTCTTTTGATATGATTATCATCAAAACTTTTATGATCGCTTTTATGATGGACAAATATGCTTTGATAATTTGTTTTCGTTAGCGGATAAAAAACTTTTTATGAAAGGTTATCGAATTTTCTGCGTTTTTAAGTTTAATGGCTTCATTGCCTAAATAGAAAGAGTTAAATTAAAATTTTCTAGTTGAATAATTTCAGAGTTATCAAATTATCATCGTTTCAATGATTAAATGGGCTTTTTAAAGCTGGATTGTATTAAATTTATCTTTGATCTCAGTTGCATCTGTTATAAAATGACAAAAATAAAAATTTGCAGGATTTCATACATTTGAAATGGAATTTGTTGATTTATGGAACAGTTAGTTAGCAATCTAAATTAAAGTAATGCAATTAATTTTAATCCAGTAATTTTCGAATAATTTCTACCAAGTATATATCGATAAATATCTTATATTTTTAATCTGACTCTTGTATGGATAAAATTTCTCTATGAAAAGCTGTTTGATTTAATGTAGACCTACTAAAAAAGGGTACAACCTGTTTTACATTTTGAACGTTTCCTTTATTCTGTAATTAACCTAAGCCAATAAGTCTAAATCTTAGTGTCAATAGGAACTATTTTTCCCCAATTTCTAATGATGTTCTTACAAAATAAAAAAAAATCCACAAAAGTTTTATATAAAGAGACATAACATATTATCTTGCAAGAAATTGATTACTGGGACATACTTGTTGACTGTTAAATACGATTAGGACAATATATCCCACAAAAGGAGTTGATTTAAGATCGCTTAAATTTGACATTAAAAATGCTAAATTTGTGCTTAACAAAAACGATATGAGCTATTTCATTTTAACTATACCTTAAATATAGTTGTAATCACATCAAAATTCTAAAAAATCCCAAATCGAAACTTGAGTAATGAAGCTGAAAAACATTTATGTTCCTTTTGCAATCTGAATGTGTTGCTAGGTTTCTTCAATATATTCAATATATTCAATATGACCATATGTTTCTGCGGTCATTTTATTGTTCTTTAATCACTTAAGAATGTTGAAAACGTGAAAGCCTATTTAAAAGTGGGTCGTATGTACACAAATGGGACAGGAATTTAATATTCGGTATGTATATGCCCTTTAAGACTTAAAATAAGATAGTGTTAAAT
>CM063506.1:132093229-132095729 GCA_032207245.1 Pardosa pseudoannulata | reverse complement strand
TGCAGATGATATTTCATTAATTTTATAATAGCTTCTTCCTATATTTACAGATAGCTACTAAGTATTTTAGAATCACTCCAATTATATATTAAAATAAATCTTTGTATTAATTTTAAATTTAGATTTCATTTCACGATACTTACCAAAAGTGTATTTCTAATAACTTAAATGTTCAATCTATTTGAAAATACTAGGTTAAAAAATGTTTAAAATATAATATTAAATAGCAGTAAGTCAAAAAGTTAAGTAATCCGTCTATGTTCGGAGAACTTTTTTCTTTAAACGTAGAAACTAGTTCATGTTTTTACATTTTTAGATTCATTTTTTATATTATCATAGAGAATTGCACTTAAAAAATTTATTCCTGGAGAAGTTTTTATAAAATTTCTAATAAATTAAGAAAATTTACTTAAAAAAATCGGTTTTTTTCATAATGTCTAATTTTTTAATAAATTAAATTATTTTTTAATGCAACACATTTCTTATACACTAGACTAGTAAATCACCTAAAATCTTTACTTAATTGACATTTAGTAAAAAGGTTTGGTCCTTCAAAATCATACACATTGAATTTTTAACGAATTTTCATTACCTTTATATCTAACTATGAGTGTAACATCATTAAAAATTATCCAAATTTAAAGCTTTTAGGTCATTTACTAGTAAATACTATCAAAAGCATTCATAATAATTTTCAACAAAATATTTTAAGAACTTTTTGAGAAATCACATTTCAAGTTTCAACATTTTATTAAAAATACCGTTCTGAGAAAAACGCATTTGAAGTTTATGAAAGCAACTTTAACTATTAAAAAATTAAAATACATGTTTAAAATTCCCCACACTTTCTTGCTTCAAAACTTTCTAATTGCCAAGTTGCTAATTATTAAAAATACTAGAAAAATGTTTAAATAAAAGTTTTGTCCAAAAAATGCTCTTTAAAAGGCTTTAAATTCACAACTTCCGGTTCCGAAGTCGCTACTTCCGTTTTGTTTTGACAGCTGTCACTGATGTTTAAACAGCTGTAACTTTTCTTTAAAATGTCATAGAGACAAAACAAAAACAGATTTAGAAGCCTAAAAGTTGAAATTTTACAATAGAGAAATAAAACATATATGAAAAGGATTTTGCAAAAATGATTTTTTAATATAGACGATATTTAAATTCCTCAATATGAAGTTCTATTTTCTACTCTTTTTTTTTTCATTCATATTACAAATCCAAATCTGTTTCCTATCATACGTTAAAACTCGACGAATTTACTGTATTATGTTGAAAATACCCTTCAATAGTATAAAGAAAAATACTAGGTTTCTTATGGAACTCTACGGTCTACTATTTTGCTCACGAGGGCTAACGAGACCGGGACCTACTGCTTCATGACAAATTGGAATGACTACGAATAACAATGGCAGCAGTAGGCTTCGAACCTGCCAACTCCGGCTCCGAATATCAGCGATCTATATTCGTTCATCATTTGGCTGATAGATGTTAGAAGTATTCAGAAAGTAAGAATAATGATCCTTTAATACACAATGGGAAAATGGTGTATACTTAAGTATACACCACTTAAATAATTAATACACTACTTAAATAATTTTACAAATAAAAATGGCCTATTATTTGTAAATTTTAACATCAAGAAATCACACCAAGACTAGGTAAAGAATCACACCAAGGACTCAAAAGCGAAAAGACTCGAATGCTTATTTTAGAAGTCAATGAAAAATAATTACAATTTTGTACATACCGTTTACTCCATAATAAATACCGCCTAATATTTTGCTTACGAAGTTCATTGTTGTACATGTTACTGAACCTTGTTTTTGAGTTACCAACTTAAACATGTGTATACAGATACTTTCACAACTTTCCTCTTGAACTAAAACAATATGATTTATTTATATAATATTTTATTATAAGAAGTTTCTACACAACAAGAAAGGCTATTCTTTCTTTTTTATGCAAAATCTAAACAAAAAATTATAACCAGATATTTTAATTGATGTACGATAACGAAAACATTCCATACTATCTTAACCCCTTCCGGTAAAATGACGAGTCTAGCTCGTCATTAGTTTTTCATTCCATACAGCACAATGACGAGCTACACTCGTCATGCGATTAAAGTTACTGTTAAATATGATAATTAATTTAGTTTAAAATTTCTAGTGTACTGAATTTGGCAACACTTTTATCACTTGTGAAAATCACAAGTCACTATTGCATATTGTTTACTTAGAATTTCTTGGTACAAGTCATTGCCAAATGAATGAGTCAGAATAAAAGAAAACCTACTAAGAAATACCGTGTGTGTTACAAGAATCAAATTAAAAGTGAGACTACTTGGCGGTGTAAACAATTAAGAATTCCTTTGCACTTTGTTTTGAAAAGTACCACTAGCTTGAAGACTATTATCTGTATACCTTATTAATGTTTTGCTTTGATATTTTCTTAATTTTACTGTTTCTGATATTATTTAACACTTTGTAAAAAGTGG
>CM063506.1:132085729-132088229 GCA_032207245.1 Pardosa pseudoannulata | reverse complement strand
CTAACTTTTGTTGTATTTTACAAAAAAACTGAAGATAAATAAAGTAAGTTTTTCTATTGTAGTTTGTAAAAAATTTAGATTTTTTTCAGGAGCCTAAATTTATAAACTTAAATTGGTTTGACTTAATGCGGTTTGACAAATGATGAACATGAGATTAAAAACTTTTTCTATTCAGTGGAATTATTTTTGTTGTTTTAGGTGTTTATATCATTTATTTTTTTTATATTTTGTTTGTCATTGTTATTTTAACTCAAACTCAATGTTTTTAATTTTACACTAGCTGTTTCAATTTCTTTTTTTACCTAGTATTTCTATTGTTATCGTTTATACTCCATGTACTATTTAGTTCTGCTAGGAAGCTAATTATATCTTATATACGAATTTAAATCGATTTGAATCAAGTCTATTATCGTGATATCCTTGTAAGAATAACCATAAAACCAAAATATTAATTATCTCGTGAGTTAATAAAAATTTTTCAATGAAATAAAGTAAAAAAAAAAGTTTGATAATTTTAATAATTTCAGATTACATCTGGAAAGCGAATATCACTTTAAAATATATTACATCTAGAATCCAGTTTCGATAATCAAGCAGAAATTATCGATTATTCCTTTTGTATATGTTTCCCCATGCGGAGAAAAATCCATACTATAAACAACCCAAGTATATTCTTTCACCGAGTTTCAGTTAAAACTTTTATGTGAGTGAAAATCCTTTAATGAAATCGGTTTTGTTTGTTTTCCTCTTCAATAGATCAGAACCTCAGAACTTTTAGTCGTTCTGAAAGAGATTGAAAGTTTTATTTTTTTAATCGATTGTGTAAGAAATATCGTTATTAATCTTTCTTTAATCAAGAATTCATTTACATGAGATTAAAACTTTCCTCTTCAATGGAAATATTTTTATTCCTTTAGATGTTTGTATTGTTTATTCTTCTTTTATGTTTTGTTTATTATTGTTACTTTCCACAAACCATCTGTTCCATATATTACACTTACTCCTCCTATTTCTATTTTTATCCTGTGTTTCTGTTGTTATATTTAATACTCCATAGATTTTTTAGTTCTGCAAGCAAGTCAGTTTAGTTGTATTTATGTGGCAACATAGTAGAACGGTAATTGTAACTTGTAAGATTGATGGTCTCATGCTGTTGGTCGTTTATAGTGATACAAATAAATTTTTAAATGACTATTGCTTTTTCTTCTTTATCTATAATAGTGTGTGTGTGTGTGTGTGTGTGTGTGTGTGTTTCTCATTCACATTAGGAGCCTGCTGGTATTAGTTTATAATAAAAACGATTGCACAAGATAAAATGCTATTTTAAACTAACTTCTTTGTACCCAGTTTTCTGTTTTCGCATCTAAAGTTACCCAACTATTTATTTCAAAATTCGAAATAAGTTTTAGATTCTATAACAGAAGAAAAGTGGAAAATAGTAAGAAAATCATTATAATAAAACGAATGTCATTTATTTGTTTAATTTTATTATATACTAAATTTTATTATATATATTATATAAAAGATATTATAAAAATATAAAAAAATATATAATTATCGATATTTGCAAACTATTCTTGCTTAGACTAACGGAGAGACCACGTTTTTTGTTAGACCATTTAAAGAGGACAAATATATCTACATATAGAAAAAACATCACGCGACGGAAATGATAAATAGATTTTTATGCAACGACGTTGGTAGCAAGAAATAATGCTGGTGCTAAAAATTAAAAAAAAGAGCGTAAAATTAAATTGAATAAATGAAATCAATTAGGATAATAATATCAAAAAGTAAGAAATATATACTAAGTGAAAATCCCTTTTTTAAATTTCATCAAATAAATTAAGTTACTTAAAAGATTTCAATACTTTTTATACGCAATTAAAAGTAAAATACATCTATTAGCCCTAAAATATTGCCTTCAAATACAATATAAGTTATAATAAGGTTTCCACCTTTGAACAACTTGATTTTTCTACAAATTTTTCAGAGTTGACTTCATTCACCATACAAAATTCCTCGAAGTTTGCCTCAGGCGATTTAGGAAGGCACAAAAACATACACACATGCATACAAAGTATTATATATATATATATATATATATATATATATTATATATATATATATATATATATATATATATATATATGTCGGGGTCCCAGTAAACGACACTAGAGTCCTGACATCAGCTTCATATCTTTATTTAAAAGTCACCCACACTCTACTCAACAATGGCGTCTCATATTGGCGCCCAACTGCTAACAAAGGCAGTTTTTACTGCTTCGAGGAGCCACAGGTCTGCCTATAGTAATTGCTTATCGCTCTCTGCCCATATCACTGCGCGTGAGCCGTATTTATGTGACTAATAACGCGAGGCGCGTTACTCCCATTAAAAGAATCCCTAATTAAATCTCTTAAATTACTCTATATTTTAAATCCTGACATATATATATATATATATATATATATATATATATATATATATATATATATATAT
>CM063506.1:132045729-132080729 GCA_032207245.1 Pardosa pseudoannulata | reverse complement strand
TTGATATAATCATAAAAATGTAATTTTACCTCATCATTTTAAAGGTAAAAATATCCATATATTTAGTCTAGTTCTGACATTTTCTGTACCTACTGTACCCTTAAAATATACCTTGAGAACATTAATTTATCTTCAAATGTTTAATAATGCACATAACTACTGATTATGTTTCAAGCTACAGATTAATACTAAATATACTATTAATTAGGAGCATGTATCGTGTTCAGAATATTTCTGAGCTAATATACTGTATATAATCTAATATAGAAGGCTACAAGCTTTCGAGTTTGTTTACATAATGGAAATTTCTTGCTAAGATTAATGAATACCAAATCAAAACACAGATGTTAGAGGAACTTAAGCACGTTTCTCACCGTATAATGTTAGAATTCGTTCAATTTTTAAAGGTAGGTGAGTATTTATTTAAATCTTATTACGGTTTGTTAAAAAATTTGCTATACGTTTGAAATTTTTCTTCTCACTAAAAATATTCTTCATTACATAACGGTAATTTATGACGTCTAGACTTGTGAAACATTCTTGGCAACATGTATATAATACGCATTTTTATTAATTTTTAATAAAAGTCTTTAACATGGGTATATGATACAAAATATTTCTTAGAAAGTTTTCTCTCATATTATGTCCAAAAATAAGATAATATTAAGCAATGCCTATTTTAAATTGTTTACAACCAATTAATTCGGCAGTAAGACTCATTATAGAATGTTACTTTATTAATATATGCAAGTAACTATTACAGCGTAAAGAAAATGACAGTCCTAATTATGATCACTTTTTGGCCTTGATTGAAATGAAATTTGAAAACAAAAATCAAATCTGTAAAAATTTTATAATAGAGCATATTTTAATGCAAATAGTGTTAAATATGCACAAAATAATAATCGCTATGGGCAATGTAGGAAAGCTGTAAACACAGAACTCATTTTTTTTCTCTCAAAAAAAAGGAAGCACAATAAATATATTTATACAAAACTTCATGCAGGTATTTCAATGTAATAATTATTAGAGTACTCCAAGGCTAAATGATTACCAAATGGATAGAACACTGCTTTTCGTTACTAGAGTTCATGCATCATAATCTCACTATTTATATTAGTAGTAACTCTTCGAAATCGGCTTTAAACAGTTTGTCCCACCAAACCCAAATTTAATATTTTGGTACATATGTGCCGAAATTCGAACATACAAACACTTTACAAGTTAGAAAAAAACTAAGGGGCTGTAACCTGTGGAGGCTTTCTTCTCGCGTTTCGCCTATTTTGTACCTAGCTTTTCCTTTTCTTTGAAATGTAGTCGAATGTCCATTTTGACCTTTCCTAATTGGGCTTTAGTTGTCTCCGTGTGGCGTACGTCTATTGTATATCTTTTATTCTTCTCTCCCCCCTTTTTTATTTTAATTTTAATTTTTTTCAAAGTGTCGTTCTATGATTCTAACCCACAGGCATTTAAAATCTGAAATCTATCTTTTAAGGTAGATGGTCTCCGAGGTGCCACTGAAAGGTCCCTGTCTCATTAGCCTTCGTGCAGAAACAAAAATTAGACCTTAGCGTTCCAAACCAATCAACTACCCCAGTCAAACTACAGATAACTTAACGGAAAATTAAATGTAATTTGTGTGAGAGCATGGAGTCAAAAATTAACAAGAGAATAACCAGAATCCAACAAAAGTTACTTCCACGAAAGGAAAAAAAACTTTAAAACATGTTTTTAGATAATTCAATACAGATGTTTTGCAAAAGAGTGTCACAGACCCTCTATTTCAAAACTGATACAGACATAGACATAGGACTACCAGAGTCAATCTATATAGAAGAGAAAAGCTTAAGAAAGAGACGGGGTAGCTTAGTCGGCAAAGGCAACCATCCCGTAACTGGAGAGTTGCGGGTTCGGAGCCCGAGACGGCTGTGAATACTCCCCTTTGTCCGAGCAAGCGCCAAAACAGCTGATCGTAGTGCACATGTACCTGGACAATAGCGTGGCGTCGGGGATCTTGACTATCGGACTGAATAGACGAATACGCCCCTGATGAATCTCGTTAATGAACGCTCGGAAATTCCGTGAAGAGGCAGTCAGCGAATGAGAATTCAGTTAAAAAGTATAACTGTAACTTACGCTGGAGTTCTCATGTAACTGGGGTCTTAACTGAGAAAAAAAACAGTGCAGGATCGTAACTGACCCCCCCAGGTATAAAAAGCCTACAATTTTGCGACTCAGGGCTTTTTTCGACATTTTTTTCGGAGGTGTGTTGACCTCGTGGAGGCTTTCGTCTTTTACCAGCGACAGCTTGCTAGTTCGGGAGATTCGTAAAGTCCACTTATATAGGGAGCAGCAGAATCTCGGGACCGAACGGGGGATATATTGGGTTTGATTGCACCCTGAAAAGCCTCCCCATTTGTAAGAGATTATTAATTCTCTTGTTTTTCTTTCGACTGTGATTGTCGTGAGGAAGTTTTATCGGCAACCATCCATTGCAGATCTAGGTGATGTAGGAATTAACGTTCCTTTGTAAATAGCCGTATTTAATCCAGAAAGAAAGTGAATTTCCAATTTTATTGTTTGACTGTGATCCATTATTTACGTTACCTATCATTTGAGAACATTGAAAGCGTCACACGGCCTAAGATACGCATTGTTCGTTAAAGGTAACTAGGGCACGTAAAATAAATTCGTAGTCACAATGTCATCCAAGTTGTCATTCAATACATCTGGGGGTGAAGGCCAAGCCTATGGGTCTTCTGCAAGGTCCCTGCTTCAAAGTTGTGAGGACCTACTTGAGTATAAGTTGTACTTTCACTCTTGAGGTGCTCCTTAAAACGATTGGCTTATAGCTTTTCCTTAATACGAGTAACCTCCTGCTCAAATCATGTTTGGTATGACTTAGCGGCATAAGACAACGAAAACAACTCTTAAAAAAACAAATGAGTGGTGTAAGCATATTCAGCACATAGAGTGAAAAATGCAGTTTTGCACTACCACCTCTATAAAAATACAGCAGTCAAAATATAGATGAAGAAAATTTAGAAAAAAATGGTTGAAACTTTATATTGCCTAAAAGCAGTCAAAATGACTACATTGTGAAAGAATAACTAATGTCTAAAGAAATTTGCTTGAAAATAATTGTAATATTTTTTTATATTATTTACAGTTATATAACAAGGTATTAGTAAATATTAACTGTAAAAAATTGCCTCACTTGTAAAAAATATAATTTATGCATTATTGATTTTACATTTATTTGCAAATGACAGTGGAAATCTTTTTATGCTTACATTTCCCGCAAACATACTATTGACATTTTTCACATATATTATTTGTTTTCCTTTTGTGGCATAGTCGTACTGGACAAATTTTGAGTTTGTCAGAATGTATTTGATGATGTTGCAGTTGGTCTTTGTAAGTCTTCATGTCCTGATACATTTTTTCTGTTTTGCAGCTCTGTATTTTGTGGAAAGCTGTTGTGATAATTGAAACAAGAACTCTTTTCGTTGTATTTGTATTTCTGTCGTTTCCTTTTAAGAAATCCAAGCATTATAGCAGCCGAATCTAAAATATTGAAAAGTATTTTGTTTCGTTCTATTGATAGGTGTTTTCAATTTCATCATCTAAGTTGGAATTACGTCCCACTCTACTCATTTTTTGGGCATATTTATGACTCTTTCAATTTTATCATTGGTGATCGGCTCTTCATCAGTATCTTGAGTATCAGATGTTTCACTTTGAATACAATCCGCTTTATCTTCAGATGATATTTCAGAATTTGTTGCCTCTGATTCTATATCGAATCACTCTTCACTTATGTTCGTTATCTTTTCCAGTAACTCACTTGCATTCTACATTTCTTTCATAAATTAGGGCACAAAAGAAATAAAAAAAAACTTGTTAGAACAAGTATCACTTCATAAAGATTCGAATAACAAGTACTACTCTAGCTTTTGCACGACTTTAAATTACAAAGTATGTACCCAAATTGACAAGTTATTATGTACGTGGTATCATGTGAAGGTAATCGAAAAAAAATGGAAACTGTTATCACAATACACAGCCTAACTGGTCATATAAGAAATGTACTCAAATATTGAGTCATTTGATATTTAAAACTTCCAATTCAGTCAAAATGATTGCATTTTGACAATATAAAACATATATATATATATATATATATATATATATATATATATATATATATATATATATATATATATATATATATATATATATATATATATATATATATATATATATATATATATATATATATATATATATATATATATATATATATATATATATATATATGTATATATATGTGTGTGTGTATATATATATGTATATATATATATATAATATATATATATATATATATATATATATATATATATATATATATATATATATATATATATATATATATATATTATAAAGCAGTACTATAAGAAAAGCAGTACAATAAGACAAGATAAATGTTTGTTCAATTTCTTCACAACTTTTTTAAAACCATGTAATGTTAATGTTAGAAACACTTCAAACTAAGTGGAAAATCATCTGACTGAAATAATACCAGAAGCTGCTCGAGCGGCTATGTAAAACAAGAAAACTATCAGATATCATATTTTCCAAGAACTTGAAGAGTATACAAGAAAAACTAATGGATTTGGTTTGGTTTGGTTTGGTTTGGAGCACTACGATCTACTGTTTTGCACACGAGGGCTAATGAGACCGGGACCTACAGTTTAAAGCCGATTCCGAACGGCTACGAACATCCATGCCATCAGCGGGATTCGAACCCGCGAACTCTGGTTCCAAAGAGCAGCGCTCTACCATTCGGCCATCGTTCGGCGAAAAACTAATGGAAGAGTACGTTTAACTTTTTAAAATAATCTTCTAAAGAATTTATATTGATAAAACGTGTTTTCCATAAATGCAAACATTTCGTAAATTTATTGACTTGTTGATGGCTTCGATGAAATCCTGTTGTCTGCAAAGACGTCTGGATAAAGAAAGGTCAGTTCTCATTTCGATTCAGATTTTTTATCATACATAAAAGATGAGTGATATAGACGAATATGAATCATAAAAAATAGTTTTATAACATTTAAAAATCTTGTGTTTTTAAATACTGTATATAAACTATAAAACTTTTTATTAAGAAATATATTATTATATATATATATATATATATATTTATATATATATTATATATATATATATATATATATATATATATATATATATATATATATATATATATATATATATATATATATATATATATATATATATATATATATTAATTTCTTTTCTTTTACTCTTAACATGCGTTGCCCTCCTTCATTGTGAATAAAATTAATTGTTTTGTTCAGATATGATTTTTGTCCTAGCATTTAAACAAAAAATTCAAGCATCTTAATTATTTCTAAATCAGAGCCCTCTTAAAATCCCTTCGAATCATTTCGGAATCTTTTTCAAAGTGTTTTCAGATTACAATTCATTCCGTAAATTTTAAATTCCAACCAAGAGGATACACACACATATATATATATATATATAAATATATATATATATATATATATATATATATATATATATATATATATATATATATATATATATATATATATAATATATATATATATATATATATATATTATATATATATAATATATATATATATATATATATATATATATATATATATAATATATATATATATATATATATATATATATATATATATATATATATATATATATATATATATGTATATATATATATATATATATATATGTATATATATATATGTATATATATAATATATATATATATATATATTTATATATATATATATATGTATATATATATATATATATATATATATATATATATATATATATATATATATATATATATATATATATACACATATGTGAGTATATGTGTGCATATATAAATAGAGACAGAGATGTATATACCCAGAGAAAGAGTTTTTTGTTTTAAATTCAAGCATCTGAATATAAATTCAAGCATCTCAATTATTTCTAAATCAGAGACTTCTTAAAATCCCTTCGAATCATTTCGGAATCTTTTTCAAAGTGTTTTCAGATTACAATTCATTCCGTAAATTTTAAATTCCAACCAAGAGGATACATATATATATATATATATATATATATATATATATATATATATATATATATATATATATATATATATATATATATATATATATATATATATATATATATATATATATATATATATATATATATATATATATATATATATATATATATATATATATATATATATATATATATTATATATATATATATATATATATATATATATATATATATATATATATATATATATATATATTTATATATATATATATATATATATATATATATATATATATATATATATATATATATATATATATATATATATATTATATATATATATATATATATATATATATATATATATATATATATATACACATATGTGAGTGTATGTGTGCATATATAAATAGAGAGAGAGAGATGTATATACCCAGAGAAAGAGTTTTTTGTTTTAAATTGAGATTAGTATTGAGGTTGTACGTAAGATATAATTATCTTTTTGTTATGTACATAAATTTAATGTCCATGATAAATAAAGTAAACTAAAGTAAATTTCTGTGTATAATATTGTATCCACCGTATTTTTTATTTAAAATTATAATCAGAAATTTGGAATATGTAAATGAGACTTTCCCTTCTTGTATCAGACAATACCAAATAGCAAGTTAAAAATGCTTATTATTAAATAAATTATTTATTTTAAAATCCTAAATTCACTAAAAATGAACTGTTCTAAGACAATAAATACTTTGTGAAATACATTTTATATTTTACTGTGTGTGCCTACATTCTGTTTAGATAAATTTGTAACGTAATAAATGTTACAAGAGGACGCTGGAAAAAATTGAAATGCATAAAGTATTTAAGCAATGTTTTGAATTATGCATGATATCTTTAGGATCATTATACCTTTCCTCGATCTTGAATTTAGATAAGTTTCAGAGGCCATTTCAAAAAGATACAATGACTCTCTGGCAGATCTCCAAATATGTATCTTCTTTTCTAAAAGAGTTTTATTTAATTATCTTATTGTAACTTTTCTCATTTCAAAATGCATTTATTTGCAAAAATTATTTTCTAAAATAAAATGTAGACAGTGTATCATTATTTTAGTTTAAAAAATGTTTCAATTACAGTCCAGTATATTCTGCAGTATATCTCACCAAATCAGTAAGTTTGGAATATGTGTATTTATATATATAAATCAAATATTTTATATATGTATATAAATATAATAATTTATATCTTACATATATTTTTAGTTTGACATATATTTTTGACATTAGTTTGACATATATTTTTTCTGTATTTCATACTATGACATGAGTATCAGAGTCTGACTATGAGTATCTTGTTATTATTTGTTTAACAGTTCAAGTTCCCTTGTATATTCAAAATATTATTTAGTTTTAGGTATTTCTTATAAAATGACTATTTGATACACTGTTGACAACAAAAAACAGTGTGTCAAATAGTCATAGTGGGTAAAAAGAATTTTACCATAAAATTTTACCATAATCGTACGACGGTAATTTGTTGTAACGACGTACGACGGTTGTACGACGGAAGAAATTGTTGTAACTCGTTAATAAAAGGATCTTTATTTAATGAAAATAAATAAGAAAATAAAATTTTTCATGCTGAAAAAAAGACCATAATGGCAAAGGTGTCTAACAGCTTTTCCTTTGAACCTTGTTGGATATATTTATATTTCATAATTAATACATCATAATCATCATTGCTTTAAAACTGTGATCATCAATTACTCTTCAATCGATCATTTATTCAATCGAATACTGAATTATTGATACTTGTTGGCTTGCTTTCGAGAACCACGAGCTAGATTGGAAGCTGGAAATTGTTAGCCATATCACTGGTTTGCAACTAAGACGTTCATTCATATAAATGTTTGTTACAACATGTCATTGACTTAATAATATAAGCAAACTTTATCTTGAATATACTTTGATTTGAAGAAGATTATGAATATAGTTTTAATAAAATAGATTTTAATTATCTTCGAAATTAATTTGATATAAAAACTACTTACAAATGCATATTTTTATTGAATACATATTTTAATTTTTTTTAATTAATCAAACTCATTGCGTATCATGAGTTATAAAATATGACATTGATCATTAATCATTGAACAATCATGACCAATGATTAATCAGGATCATTAATGTTTAAGTATGAAATAATCACTTGAATTATTTTACATTTCATTTTTATGGATTGTAAATTACCACCTAACTAATTTATCAGAACATATGTATCATTAGTTATAAAATATGACATCATTGATCATTGATCATTGTCCAATCATGACCAATGAATAATTAGGATTATTAATGTTTAATTATGAAATAATCACGTGGATTATTTTTTCATTTAATTTTCATGGAATTTAAGTTACCAGTAAACTAAATTATCAGAACATAATTACCACATGTATCTACATGTATAATATTCTTATTTTATCCATTATTGACAAAAAGATTGCGGGCAAAAATAATTTTTTACCATGCTATGTACACCTATAATTACCGAACAAATGGTAGTAACTCAGTAAAAACGACTTACAAACGCATTGTTTCCAAATAATATTTTCATTGAATTCATATTTTGAATTTTAATTAATCAAATTTATTGCGTATCATTAGTTATAAAATATGACATCATTGATCATTGATCAATAATGACCAATGATTAATCAAGATCATTAATTTTTATTTTTGAAATAATCACTTGGATTATTTTTCATTTTATTTTCATGGAACTTAAGCTATAAGCTAACTAACTTATCAGAACACAATTACCAAATGTATATAGATGTATAATACCATTATTTCCTCCATTATTGACAACAAGATTGTGGGAAAAAATAATTTTTTACAATGCTTTGTATACCTATAATTACCGAACAAATAGTAATAACTCAATAATAAAATTATCTTTCTTTAATAAAAGTAAAATATTGAAAAATCATTTTTTTTCTACCGAAAAAAGACTATAATGACGTTTTTCTCAGAAACTCATAATTTCCTTTCCCTTTGTTTGAATCTTGTTTGAAAAAAGTCATTTTCCCGCTGTAATTATGATGCCCACATCAAATTTTTAATTTAGTAAGGGTGTATTTTACATGTATTTTAGCTTTAATTAAATAATCTTAATGGCAGAATGAAAAACGTTCTCCTCAGACAACAGTCCTACATAAAAATTATAACTTACCTGTCATTAAAATTTCGGACTAAAAGGGCTTGAAATTAATAAAAACCAGTAACCCTGATGCTTAATTTCCGTAATATTTAATTCATTTCTATGATTAATTAAAAAGTTACTGATCGAAAGGTAAACGAAAGATAAAAACTAATGACTGTAATTTTTAAACAGATAATTGAGACCAGTAATTGATGAAGACTGTTCATATTTTTTTACTTATTAGGAAACTTCTTTCTTATATAACCACGATATTAAATTCTTAAATGCTGACAGATATGTAAATATTTAATTTGAAAGGGAAATAGAGAATATGTAAAATATTAAACTAAAAAAGAAAACTTTTAAAGTTGTATTTAATAAATAAAATATGTAAAGTAATATTCAGCATTTTTTTGAACGATAAAATATTGTATTGTTAATTCAAAATATAAATTAACCCTTTTAAGAACTTACAAAAATATGCTATTCAAAGGATACCAGGCTATGTAACAAAATCCATAAATACATGTTTTAAAGTGTTTTACAATCATCGTTTTTTTAATTAAGATTATATGCTTCTGTCAAATAGCTTAGTGTTTTAAGTGCTATTAAGACAACATGTTTCAATTAAGTTACTTAAATTCACATGGTTTTAAAATATACGTTTATTTTTTGTATAATATTTAATTTGACTATAAAATATATCAGAATAAAATATGATTTTATTACAGGGTAATCGATGTGTTTCCAATTAAATGTTTAAAAATTAAATAAAGAATCTAAGAAACATAAAAATAAAAAAAGTAATTATATTTAATGCATCAGATATATAAAGTAATGTTAAACATATTTTTGTAAGGTAAAACATTGTATTGCTAAATCAAATTATAAATTAACTGTTTTAAAAGTTTACCAAAATACGCTGTTCAAAGGATACCAGGATATGAAACAAAATCCATAAATATATGTTTCAAGTGTTTTATAATAACTTTTTTTCTTTTAATTTAAGATTATATGACTCTCTCAAATAGCTCAGTGTTTTAAGTGCTATTAAGACAACAGATTTCAAGTAAGTAATTTAAATTCAAGTGACTTTAAGTTATATGTGTCTTGCTTATATATTTATATAATATTGTTAAATATTTAATTCGACTATATAATATATTACTATATAATATGATTTTATCGCAGGATAATCAACGTGTTTCTAATTAAATATTTAAAAATTAAATAGGAAATTTATAAACATAAACTAAAAAATGTTTTTAATTATATTACATGACTCAAATATATGTTCTGTTAAACATATTTTTAAACGGTTAAACATTCTATTGTTAATTCAAAATATAAATTAATCCCTTTAAAAGTTTATAAAAGTACACTATAAGAATGATATCAAGCTATGAAAATAAGTTCACAAACAAATGATTTAATTAAAAGGTTTTACAAACATCGGCTTTTTAAAAATTTAATATTATATGCTTTTCTTAAATAAAGTAGTGTTTTAAGTACTCTAAACACAACATGAACCGATTATGAGATTTATATTTAGGTAGTTTTAAATTTAAGTGTCATGCTTATATAATATGTCTACATAATACATCAACTATGTAAAGGTATTTAATCAATGGGTAATCTAGGTGATTCCAATTAACTATTTAAAAATTAAATAGGGAATTTATGAAACAAAAAACTGAAAAAGAGATAATTTTTAAATAACAATTGGATTTATTGAATTAAATATATGAAATATTATTGAGCAAGATTTTTTAAACTATGTAAAACACTGTATTATTAATTGTCAAAGTAAATTCAACCTTTGTAATGTTTAGAAAAACTCATTATGAACAAGCTTTTACAATCCTCTCCTTTTTCAAAACTTATAGGCTTCTCTTAAGTAGTTTAGTGATTTAAGTGCTTTTATTTATGGAACATGATCTTTTTAAAAGATATAAATTCAAATGATTTATAAATGCATGTGTCTCGCTTATTGAATGTAAAAAAGTTACGTTTGGCTACAAGCGGGTGGGAGTATTAATGTACTTATTATAAATAGATATTTATTCTATAAAGTATTCAGACTACAGTTTAAATATAATTCAAGTAAAGATTAATGAGAGGAAATATTCTTAAATATACCAGAAAAGGAAGATTAATTTGACATGAAGCTGGTTTGAGTTGTTTATTGTTTAATATTTATATTGAATTAATTAAAAGTAATATAAACTCTGAGAGGTTTTATGTTTTTATTGGCAATATTTGTAGCTTAATTCTTATATGCAGCGAATACATATTGAACTAAAAACACTTGTGAGCAAAAACATTCCAATCTTCATTTATCAGTTCCATAACATAATGCTATTTTAACTTGAGGTCATCAAGGTGTTTCCATTTAACTCTAACGAGTTACGGAGAAATTTTGAGATGTAGAACTTGCCGCAACTCTGTGAAGTTTTATGTTTTTATTGACAATATTTGTAGCCTAATTCATATATGCAGTCAAATACTTATTGGACTAGAAAAACGCTTCTGAGCAAAAAACATTCCACTACTATATAATTTTCATTTATCAGTCCATAATATAATACGATTTAAACTTAAGGCCATCAAGGTGTTTCCATTTAACTCTAACGAGTTACGGATATATTTTGCGATGTAGCACTTAAATATTTACTGTTAACATTTTGAATTTTCAAAATTATTAATTAGTGTGTCTGGCAAGATACTTATGAAAGAATGAAAGTATGCCATGACATTAGAAATTTTTAAATTACATTTATAGTGTATTCTAATAACTTACGAACATGATGGCTTTTGATTTTTAACATATAATAACAAATTTGCATAAAGGGGACAAGAGACGTTCAAATTAACAGAATTAAACCAAAATTTTAAGATGATTTATTTTTTTTTGAAAAAGTCAAGTTAAGTATACGTTTCTCTATCTAAGAATTTTTTTACACAGCAAGTTTAATTTACAGCACTATTTTTTTTTATCATATTACCTTATTTTAAACTTTAAAAATTATTTATTAGTTTGACAAATTTTTGTATTGAATTAATACATTCAATATGCTTCAGACTTTTCTGTATTTCTTAATGAAAACATCGGAGAAATCTATTAATTTGTTTGTTAAAATCTGGGTATGCTTTTTAAAATCGCGTAGTTTTTTTTTATTTGTTTTACAGAGAAATCGATATCGGGAAACTAGATAAACAATCCATAAAACATTGTGTAACTTAAAATTCTTGTGTCCTATGATTAACATTTAACGTAAGTAAAAATCGACAGCCAGTTATTTTTCTATATAAACTCCAAAGGCAAAATGGGAAAAAATAACAGTAATTGGTTAGTGTGCAGTGCAATAAAAGCATTTTAAAAAAATATTGGTAAACGACTCATTTTTTATAAAATACTCTTGCATTTTAGTAAAACAAAATGTCTACTTACAGATTTTACTGTTTTATATGTTTTATATATCAACATTATTCATTATCGTTATAAGAGTATTGTTAAAAATTAAAAAAGTTTAATAACTAAAATTCTCAAAGTCCCTTGTACCTAAAAAGGGTATGTAATCCAGTAAATTGTTGCTATGTGTTGTTTACATTACTTGAGAGAAATTTTACTTTCAGTGTGCTTTAATGAAATATTATATCCATGTCGCTAAAGTAAATGGATAAAAATGTTATATTCTGCATACTCATATAGTATTAATTACATATTACTGATTTTTCATTTATTTGTTTTGCATTTAAAAATATGACATATTTAACTGTTGAAATTTTAATATTATATTAGCTGCTTCGCATCCAGCCTACGGTCTGGGTTATACATGTTTCTTCAAAGAAGTTTTAGAATCAGAATTAAAAATAAACATATTAATAAAATTGTTGAATAAATCTCGCATGCTGAAGATTCTTGATGAATAAGATAGTTTATTAACAACATACAAACCCTGCATAGATTTGTACATTCGTCATAGATTGTACATTCGACAACCACAGTGTAATTTCAAGACTTTCTCTACTACATAGGTCAAACTTTTTTACGTTATGGATATATACGCTTTTAATGTCTTTAGTGTGAAAATTTCTTTGAAATAGACTTTTATTCCTTAAATTTCGTGTTTTATAAATATTTTCTTCACGTGCTTAACATACTGCCATGATATGTGATATAAGGATATTTCCGTTAACAATCCGATATGATACCATTGTTTTACATTCGCCATGACTATCAAAGATGCTTACATGATCGTAATTTGATTGTTTCTCCTACGATGTGTTAGGTATACTGGTTTGCGCAAATTGGATATTACGATTTTATGAGCTGTTTTATGAAAATTAAATATTTGACATGCAAGAATTTTATTCCTTAAATTTGTTTTAAAAATATTGTTTGTTTTAAATTTGTTTTTATATATAGTTTTATGTTGATATCACAGTTATTTCCGTTGAACATTTGCAATTGGCTATCCGATATGATAGCAAAATTTTTTTTGTCCATAACCAATATGACTTCAATTTTTTGGTGTTAGAACATGTTCCTTTTTTGATGTATAGAGTCAAATGTGTTGGAGTTTGATTTTGTTCCAGATCTGTGTATTTGTATGTAAAATATGATTGTATGTTTTTATATAATAGAGATTTGAAAAAAAAAAATACATAATATAAAAATAGAGTTTCTTTTAAAAAGAGTTTGTTTTATATTGTTTTTTATATCTCTCTTTTTTTTACAAAATTACACAAAAAAATTTGGGCCCAGTTTATTTTTTGTGAAAGTCAAGTTGTCTTAATGCAAGGAATTTTTTTTGTGTTTTTTTGTTCCATAACCAATATTACTCTTCAATTTTTGTAAATTTTTATAGGTTTTTTTTATGATGTACTGAGAGTCAAGAATGAAAGGAGAATGCAAAGCCAATTTCGCAATTGTATGCACAAAATATTGTTTAGTTGTATGCATTTATATAAAATTACTGCAATTGCATGAATAAATTTTAAGTACCCCAACATTCATTTCACGTGCATGCTGATTATTTACTAATTATATTAAATAATATTATTTGGTTTGCATACCTTGCAAGTAAAGCATTTTTAGGAATAATGTTAGATGACTCATTTTTAATCATATAATTTTGCAATTTAATGAAACATAATTCTCCTATAGATTTTAGTGTCTTAACATTACACAACATTACATATTCTCATTGTAAGAATATTTTTAAAAATCCTAAAGTTTAAGAACTGAATGATTTATCATTCCCTATAAACTTCACAGATATGAAGTACCTTAAAATATTATTAACTTTTGTTAATATTTCGCCTCTTTTCACTGTTTCAAATTTTGTATTTTTGGGTATGAACTGAATTATAGCATAGAAAATGTTTATTTTACTACATTAATCTCTGTCACAGTTAATTTACTATTGTTTTGAGGTAAATATTAGTTTAATCCTTGTCCGCAGAGATACATCTAAAGCTACCGAACACTGAGTAATATGCATAACCTAATTTGTCTTACATTTCATAGCAATCAAGGGACCCTAAATTTAGCTTCTGTGGTAAATGATGAAAACACACAGCTATGCTCAGCCTTACAATGTATTATGGTCGGGCAATATATCAATTGATTTCATGAGGGTAAACACCTATATGAACCAGTTTGCAATAATACAGCAGTTCGCACGTTGTTTATATAATAATATTGTTAGCATATTTGCATAAATAGTTAGTAGTGAAAAATAAAGTGATCATGGACTTAGAATTTAAATAGAATGTAATTAAAATTAAATATTTATACAATTAAAATTAATAAATAAAATAAAATATAAAATAAAATGAATTTAACTAAAGGAACTATAGGAAAAACATAGTGATTTCCCTTTAAACACAAGTAAAAAAGTACAAAATAATATTTTTTGAAAGTTTCAAATTTGAGACTTTACTTATAACTAAATTATTTTTTAAACTTTAAATTTGAAATTTTATCTCCAAACAGCCCCACACATTTTTAATTTTGTACCCAATGTCTAAAATATTTTTGTAAATGAATCTTTGAATTGATTTCCATTAAAATCCGAATGGATTTTCATAAATACAAAATTTTCAGGACAGTGGGGGAGTAAAAATATTTTTAAAATTTGCATAGTATTAAATAAATTTTATTTATTTGTGTTCTGGGCTTGAACATAAAATTAAGATCATATTTTTCTGTCTTTTATGTGTATTAGAGATTAATTATTAATTAACAAAATTAAAAATGTCATATAAATGGAGTTTCGAAAATCTTTCAAAAATATACTCTTTTTTTTTACAAACCAAATATATATGTCCAAAATTCAATGCTCAGACTTGTTTTAGCATACATAGCTTTGAACGTCTATGTAAGTATCACTCTTTAATGATGCTGTGTCTTACAGATAAAATAAAATCTGAACTTACGTAAAATGATAGCAAACTGTCAGACAAAAAAAGTAAATATATAAATAAAAGTAAATAAAATAAATAAAACAAATAAAAAATAAATATGTGTATATATGTATATATATACATAATATATGTATGCATACAAATATATATATATATATATTATATATATATATATATATATATATATAATATATATATATATATATATATATATATATATATACATATACATATACATATACATATACATAATATACATATATATATATATATATATATATATACATACATATATATATATATATATATATATACATATATATATATATACATATATATATATATATACATACATATATATATTATATATATATATATATACATATACATATACATATACATATATATATATACATATACATATATATATATATACATATATATATATATATATATACAAATACATATACATATACATATACATATACATATACATATATATATATACATATACATATATATATACATATACATATATATATATATATATATATATATATATATATATATATATATATATATATATATATATATATATATATATATATATATATATATATATATATATATATATATATATATATATATATATATATATATATATATATATATATATATATATGTGTGTGTGTGTGTGTGTGTGTGTGTGTGTTAATTTGAATTTTCAGACAACAGTTGATTTGTCTGTAAATTCTGTATTATTCTACAACTTATTTGTAAATATAAATAAAAATTAGAAATTAACTGTTGGGTGATTTAACATTATAATATATTTTATTATAATTCTATAATTAAAATAATTATTGCCATCACATAAAATGCAATTATTATTAGCATTAATTTATATTGTGTTTTACTTAAATAGAATTTTAAGCACTTGAAACACGTAAGTAAAATTTCTTACTCAAATGTTGAAAAGCTTGCGTACAAAAAGAATCACATAATAAGATAAATAGATATGTTTGGACAAGAAAATTCATTCGATTATGTACATATATATTATATATTATATAAGAATATTATTAACATTCTTTGTTAAATATTGATATTTTCATTACAATTGTACATTAAAATTTGTATTTATACATGCTAAAAATATATTCAGTTTTCAAGACTATTGATTATAAACAAATTACTAAAAAGTCTTCACAACATGTAGTAAACATCTGACTGCCTTGCAGGCTGAACTTGTAACTCTATAACATTTTCGCTTCTAGATTTATGTACATAATATCCTATTCAGAAGCTATATATAATTCTATAAAATAAAAAAAATCTTTCATAATGTTATTTATTAATAAATCTATTTTTATATTTTTTAAACTTCTTTGAGTAAGTTTAATTTCCGTTTATTTAAAATAATTAATTTTAAATAAACTGAATAATTTCCCAATTTAATGCTAAATAATAATTTTTCCATAAATTCTACACTATTATTAAAATGTGCTAGAAATTAAAAGAAATATAATGTGAAGATTCATATTTTCAGAACATTAAAAAAATAATGAAAAGTACTCCCAGACTGCACTCTTTATAGAGACCTACGTTCAATTCAGCACAGAGCAGAATCTTTAAAGTTCACTGACGCCGCAACATGATCTCACACAAATATCAGCAGTTTGCTACACGTTTTAATTAGTTTATAAATCTCCAACATTTTACAAAAAATTTCTTTAGATAATGAGCAAAACTGTCGCTTTGAATGTTAATCTCGTACGTGGGATCCTGTTACTAACAGTTTTTTTGTATTCTACAGGTAATTGCAATCATGTGTAGTCAGAATAAAGCAGTTAAAATTTAAGGAACCCCAGGAAATATGTAACAAAGTAGTCATATGACACTGAAAATAATCGGAAATTTAAAATTTTAAAATCATTCTTTGCGGTTGGACATGAAATGACAAATATATAAACTTATTATGTTTGAAAATACGAGTATATAGTAAACAGATTGAGTGGCATAGTAAATAGTTTATATTAATATCCCCTTTTCTGTAGGTAAATATATTATAAAAAGGTAATTGAAAAGTTAAAATATCTTTTAAATAGAAAAGCAATTGTTGCAGAGAAACTAAATAATAAATTTAAATAATTTCTATATTATTATTAAAATCAGTTTGAAGTCTTTTAAAGTGATTTTAAGCTATATATCTTCAGAATATTAAAAAAATTAATAAACTGTACCTAAGCCTGCATTATTTACAGATACATACGTTCACAAAACTGGATTGTGCTATTAAAATTAATTTTTAAAAGAATCGTCTATACAATTTTAATCATAATGCAGAAATTATTAAAATTTATTATCATTTAGAATTAAATCAGTAAAAAGAGAAAAGTAATTTATTAAATTTAAATAAACATAAACTTACATGGAGGAGTTTAACAGTAGAACCACGGAATGGGTCAATTTGACCCACAAACTATTTTGTGTTCAATTTTCTCAAAATGTTGCTAACGAAACTGGAATAAATTTTCTACTTTTTCTAATTTTATACCCATAAAAATCTATTTAATTAGAATATTGAAGAATCTGTGTATATGCGAAAATTGGTTCATTACTAATCTTCCAAATGATGAAACATTACTGTAGATGTATATTACTACTGTGAAATACCGATATGTAGAAAATGTACAATATATATATAATATATATATAATATATAATATATATAATATATATATATAATATATAATATATATATAATATATATATATATATATATATATATATATATATATATATATATATATATATATATATATATATATATCTATATATATATATATATATATATATATATGTGTGTGTGTGTGTGTGTGTGTGTGTGTGTGTGATGAGGCGATTTAGATCCGTATTATAATTGATTCATTCATACAAGAAGTAAAATGCTCGAGATCTAAATCTGACCTCATCACATAATTGTAAAGAGACAGAGGACCATAAATTTATATTATGATATGATTGTCTTGTACGGTGGTCTCGGACGGGGATCTGATCCCAGTCCCAGATTAGAATCCCGTCTCCGTACTTGACATTAAATAAGAATGTACCTTTGTGGAGTATTTATGAGTCCCTAAGGGACAGTGCCCAATTAGAAGGGATAAGGTTTTTCAAATTGGCTGTCTCAAGGCGGGGTTTAAGCAAACCAATGAGATTCTTACAACTACCCCGATTGGAGGATAAGAAGAAAGAGGTGACAAGGTTGAAATAAATAAATATGAAAAATATAAAAAATTGAGAATGTTCGGAGGTCCCAAAGAAGGTGTTCGATAGTCGAGACGAAGAGAGGAGTCCGACAGAAGGTGTTCGATAGTCTAGACTAGGAGAGTGTCCAACAAAAGGTGTTCGACAGTCCAGACCAGGAGAGAAGTCCGACTTAACGAGTTCGAGAGTCCTGCCAATTCCGACGGGAAGTGTTCCTAAATCAAATAGCACGGCCGCACCCCAAACACTCAGGAGGAAACCCCGTACCAGACGGACGAAATATCCATAGATACCCATCAACCAGCAATTTTCCGGACACACCATCTTTACTCCCCAAAGGTACCCCCTTTCACATGAATTTTGAAATTGAGATTAGATCCACTCTCTATTTACAAAATTACTTAAGTATTAAAAAATTGTCAGAACTAATTTAGAAGATGTTGTTAAAGTTTAATTTATGAAAATTAGCATCAGTTTTGTATGTACATAGATGTATGTATATTATAATAAATTTACTTTTTTATATTAAGCTAGTTTCGGATGCTGTTAATTTAGCGTTTAGTTTATCTCCATATTTATGTCTGTAGTTTCTCAGAACCTGTGGTTAAATTTAGTACAAAATACTTTACACAACGCAATCAAAATAAAATTACCACTATACATTTGATCACAGGTTGATACTCAAATATAAACGAGGACTACACGACAATATAATTATATATATTGTATTGTTACGAATTCTCGTTATATTAAATTCCCAGTTACAGACTTATTTACTACTATCAGAATAAACGGCATATACAATTTAGCAATTTCTAAACACTAAATATCTCTAAGAGTTTTATATAATATAAACTATGCATTATTTTTAATTTTGAAAAAATTGTTATCTAATTGCTAAGTAAGAAAAATTTAATAGTAAAATAAGCGTTACATATGAACATCAAATTTTACATTTTTTTACATTGATAACTACTATAAATCTAAATTTTTTAAAATCTTAAAGATATAAATTTTAAATTGACCGGTCTTTTAAATATAATGTGAAAAGTTCTTAAATCTATCAAAATAGGTATATTTTTTAAAAGATTAAAAATATACTGTTTTGAAAATGTACATGACAAATATTATGATATGCAATATGCAATATGCAATTTATAAAACAAATCACATTGTTATTAATAAAAAGTTAAATACAAAAGAAATTATAAGTAAATATATTGACACTTTAAATTAATCATAGATAATATCATCGTTCTTAAATCTTAACGTATATGCATGCTAATAGTAAATAATCATTCTTTTCAATTTCATTGCTTCGTTTTCATGGGTTCTAAACAATTTATTAGAAGAGAAAAATAAAAGCAAAATTACTTTGATTGAAGATGCAAATTAAGACAATGCAATTCAGAACTATTTTCTTTTCAGCTCCCAAAACATTTTTTTCTCTCTTAAACAAGAACTGCTTTTATCGTGAAGGTATGCAGACAAGAAAATGAACAGCATATATTTTTCGAAAGATTTAATTAAAGGAATACTAGAAAACAATTGGCAACAAAATAACTTCATACATTTGTTAGATACTGAGCAACAGGAAATTTAAAGAATGAAAGGGAAATAACAAGTTTTTTATGCATTGTTGCTACGGAGTGTTACTCGTTGAGATTTTTTTATGTTGCTATGAATTAATATGCCTTCTAATCTACATTTCAGTTTTCAATTTATTACTTTCTTGATTTCATAAATTTAGCTTTGATTTGTATTTTTCTATTATACAAAATATGTGAAAAAATACCTTAGTGACATTCTAATGTACAGATCAAGTTTACTCATTTTAGACCAATATAAGAGTCAATATTTGAATGATACAAATGTGTAGCCATTTTTTTAATAATTCTAATCTTGTGTCCCTCTGAGTGGAACACACCGAGGAAAAAACGTCTCCAAGAATACAAAGTCTCCAAAAGTTTTATTGTGTCAGTGACCAAAGTGTTCTATGATTTTTTGCTTCACAATTTGTAAACTAGATTGGAATAAGGGAAATACACCCTCGTTATTGTCCCTTTACTTCCGGTTATAAATAGATATAGATATTATAGATTGTTAATTTTTAATACACATAACGCTCGCCAAGTCTCGAAGACCCATAAGAAATAATAGATTCTAAAAGTACAACTAAAAATATTCTTTAAGAGAATTATTTATATATTTTTGCGAAAGTCATCCAAGCTATTTAAGTGGTACAATTATAGATACATCTGTTACCGCAAACGAAATACTTCGAAATAGAGATGTACAAAGCCATGAAAAGCTATCAGTGTCTTTGTGTCTCATTAAGTAGGGGGTGCATCCCAAAATAAATATCAGTCAAAGAGGGGCGCAGTTCCTAATTAATCGACCTGACCCTCCTAACTCAAAACTCCATGGAAGAAAACACTGTCATAAATGTACAATACATCCATTATCGGAACGTTTTTGGACATCGAAAATTGTACGTGACAACCGCTTTGAAGACATCATCGGTTTTGCGGGATCGTACGTGCGAACCTCTTTGAGGGTTAAATCTGAATAATGCTTTCTACAATAAACAAAATTCTTAAAATTTTTTCATCTATTCTTTATTACACTTCATTTGTCAACAATGGAGTTCAAGAATATTAATCTTTTGAAAAATTCAAGTAATTCATAGAGGATACGTTACAGGTATTTCAAATATATGATTAAGGTAAAAAGGTGTATATGAAATAGACGTATCAAAGTTTCATTTTACTTAAGTGATGCACAACCCTAGTCAATATGTAACTTGAGATGTGTTTTAGTTCAGATTTAGGTCCCGCGTTTAACCCTTTAGCGGACAGTGGTTTCACAGCGAAACCTCTTGTTAAACATTTTTTTCTCTAATTTTTGGAGAAATATGAATAGTTTTTTCGAAATTTTTTATGTTTTTGACATTTAAAACTTACAATAGATGATAGTGCTGCATTGAGTTTATTTTTTTTTCTGCATTTAATTTATTTTTCTTTTTGTATTTACACTTGCTGTACCTGGAAAGTTAGTCATTCAATTTTTTTTCACTTATGACCTTACACAAAAGTATCTATTCAAAAAACACTTATAAATTGTTGATTTATTTATTTATTATACGTTTTTAAGAACACTTATTCATTGTTCTTCCAATATAATTGAAATTTTAAAAAGTATTGTATTCTAGCTGTACAAGGGGATGGGTTTGTCAGTTAACCCCATCAATCCCTCTTATGGTATCCTCTAAGGCAAACCCTCTAAAGATTTGTAAAAAAAATATTTTGCATTTATAAGGTTTATATATAATATTTATAAAGTAATTGCATTAAATTCCAAAGAATTTATGTAGGTGACCTTTAAAGGGTTAACGAGAGAGAAATGTTCCAACACATATTGGACATCAAACAGTATAGTGAATGTATAATGAATTGATTTTAAAATCCTGCACTTTATGTATTTTAAATCTCACATTCAAATAAAAACTTGCAATTTTCATAGATTTTACTTAAATTAAAATCAACTTTTACATCTTTTACTGTTATCTTTGGCGATAAATAGAGCTTTTGAAGTAGTTATTAACAAAAACTAGTGTTTCAACAATGAAAACAATGTATTCTCATTTATCCTCATCTAAACGATTTTAATACAAGTTCTGCAACAAGTTACATTTGAGCCACATACCCCTTCAAAAGATTGTAATTATTGAATTTTTTGTGCGGCAAATCTTAAATCTTAATATTATTTTTCTTATTGCTGCTACAAACACATTTTAAAAGTTTTCCGATGATTTCTTGTTTTGGAGAGTTTCTGTTTGTTCTAGAGTTAAAAATTTCGATGCCTTTAAAGCAAAAGAAACCTGTTATTCGTTTGAAGTCTGCTGTAAAATAACTGACTGATATTCCTAATTTCTTCAAATAATAATGATGATTATTTTGCTCTTAAAAATGTACACACGTGTTTCATAATATATTTTAATTACGAATTAACAGCCCTTTGAATGCATTACATCTCAGAGTCACAGAGCTCTGAAAATGCATACATATGTTTCATAATTTTTTAATTATTTATTAACATTCCTTCGAATGCTTTGCTTCTCACAGATACAGAATTCTGAAAATTTATACATGTGTTTTATAATATTTTATAAATTATGACTTTTAGACTCTTTTGGATAAGCTGTATCTCACAGATACAGATATCTCTAAAATTCTTTCCACTGAGTTGAAGGGAGAATTCGACCTTGTTTAAAATATAAATACCGTCAGCTGTATTCTGAAATATCAACAGAAATTGGGTGTGAATTTGCTTTTCTACATGAGGATCTATTTATTGGATTTTATCTGTGGATAGAACACGTAATAACGTATGCCATTTGTTTTACTATGTATGCATTCTTGTAATTTTTTAAACTAAAAAAGGAGCTTTTAAATTTAAATGTTCAGAATTATTTTGAAACAGAACATAAAGAAATTTTTCCTGAAAATGAAGAGATATACGTAGAAACATCGATGGAAGCTCATATAGATTATATAAGGAAGCCAAAGTTGAAAAACTAGCCATCACTTCAACAAAACAGAAATGTAGATTTATATGGTCAATAATTATAAAATCTGGAGTAACGCAATAATTACCAAAAATGTGGTCAAAGCTTTTACAAAACGACATAAACTTATATTTTGTAGAAAATGAGATGGAAATGTGATATTCAAAACGTAAGCACATATTGAAATAATTTTCTTTTTTTTTAAGTTATTTCAATCAATATTTTAATCAAGTATAATAACATTAAACATAACTAAACATTTATCATATGTATATATTGTATTATTACGTATAATTTTGTACTTCTATTGCTCTGTCTTGAGCTCTAGTTTTTTATTGTATTTTTAACTTATATAAAGGGAATAAATTAAAGTTCAGGTGTAAAAGATTTTGAGATAAGAATTGATCCAGGTGCTAAAATCAAAAATAAAACTAGTTTAAAGCATTTACTCATGGACCTAAATTACAAAATGTATCTGACAAATAAAAAAAGCTCTAATTTTTAATATTTAAGGCTTGCCAGATGGATTATTAAGAAAATCCTTCTTGAAAGCCACTAACACGTTTACATCATTCCAAATCACGTTTCTCTGCATTATTTTACGAAAACAACATATTGCAATGTAATATGCGACATTTTAATTTATAAAAATGAGATGATACCAGATTATTTTCTCCTTGACTGTGAGTTATATGCATATTTTGTATTTCAAATCGTTCTAAATTGAGTAAACACCCATTGGGAATAACCATATGAAAATATATTTTTTAAGATTGTATTAGAAGTACTAATGCTAACACAGGTATTAATAGAATTTTATTCAGGTTCTGAAATATTTCTATAAAACTCTGTAACCCACAAAATTGTATGCTTAAAAGGGGACAAAATTGTCTATATATGAACGACAGTCTTTTTATGAATAGAATATGGAATGAAAGCAGATATTTTTTCACCATGCTACAAGTCAAAAACTTCTTCCATTATTTTCAACTTTTAACAGTAATACGGATTTATAAGTCGAGCATATTCAATCTAGACTAGTAATATCTAGAAAAAATAACAAGTGTGTTATTTTTTTCATACAACAAAAGTAATCGATTTTCTTTTAAAAGTTGCCAGATATGTACTTTTCAGCTATTTCGTAAACCATTCAAAGGGAAAAAGTGGTAACTATTATAAATTCTTGTTCCGCATAAAAGCTTTCGGATATCTTTAAATCTATATATTTAGAAAAGTTTGTTCTTGTGAGAATAATGTTTCTTAAAAGCAGGCGGTAGCACACTTGTTTAGAATTCGAACAAGGATGGTTATTTTCTACATGATTTCAGAAAACTATTTATCAAATGCTTAACGGTCTAGAAAAATGGCTTTCCGCTTCTGTAAACCAAGTAGTAAAAAACGGTCTTTAAAGGGAGATTTTATTATAAGATAACCGGGGAAATTGTAAAGAATAAGCAAGGATTATTAAACTGATGATGTTCAAAAATATATGGATAAGCATTTTAAATTTTAAATATTGGCAGTTACAAATACAAATATTTAAATTTAAGTATACTGGATACATTTTGACATTTTAATCACAGATAACTGTTAAAATGATATTATTAACCTACGTGGGTTTTAAAAATAAAAAATAAAAATATTTGATGAAGTTGTTTCAAATATTGACAGTTATTGTCATTTAAATAATATTAATATATATTATTTAAATTTAAGGATACTTGACACATTTTGGACATTTTAATCATATATAATTGTTGTATTAAATGCTTTGCATAACCTTAAACGATATTACTAACCTACGTGGGTTTTGAAAAGTAAAATAAAATTAAGAATATTTGGGAAAGTTATTTAAATATTGGCAGTTAGAAATATAAATGTTTAAATTTAAAGATAAGTGATACTCTTTGGACATTTTAATCATATATAATTGTTGTATTAAATACTTTGCTTAACCTTAAACGATATTACTAACTTACGTCGGTTTTGAAATGTAAAATAAAATTAAGAGTACTTGGGAAAATTATTTTAAATATTAGCAGTTAGAAATATTAATGTTTAAATTTAAGGATATTTGATAACCTTTGGACATTTTAATCATATATAATATATATATATATATATATATATATATATATATATATATATATATATATATATATATATATATATATATATATATATATATATATATATATATATATATATATATATATATATATATATATATATATATATATATATATATATATATATATATATATATATATATATATATATATATATATATATATAATATATATATATATATAAATATTTGGTTAAGTTGTCTGAAATATTAACAGTTATTGTCATTTAAATAATATGAATATATATTATTTAAATTTAAGGATACTTGATACATTTTGGTCATTTTAATCATATATAATTGTTGTATTAAATACTTTGCATAACATAAAACGATATTACTAACCTACTTGGGTTTTGAAAAGTAAAATAAAATTAAGAGTATTTGGGAAAGTTATTTTAAATGTTAGCAGTTAGAAATATATATGTTTAAATTTAAGGATACTTGATACCCTTTGGACATTTTAATCACATATAATCGTTGTCTTAACTACTTTAACCTTAAACGACATTACTAACATACGTGTGTTTTGAAAAGTAAAATAAAATTAATAGTATTTGTGAATGTTATTTTAAATATTGACAGATAGAAATATAAGTTTTATAAAGAATATTTTATATTATATAGAAATATTTGTTTAAAGTTAAGGATATTTGATACGTTTTGGACATTTTAATCATGCATAATTGTTGTATTATAAACTCTGCATGACCTAAATAGATATTACTAATCCACGTAAGATTTTTAAAATAAAAATAAAAAAATATTTGTGGTAGTTATTAAAAACTATTTTTATTTTTATTTTTAATTGGATTTATTTTTAATTGGATATTGTAAAACCCTTTCTTTTTATACAACTTTTTGATATTATATCACTACTTACCTCTTATAGTCACAATGATTAAATAGAACATAGGGCATTGAACAGTTCATTAAATAACTCTTGAGAAAAAAAAGGTTTATACGTAAAATTGGACTAAAAACGTAAACTCCTACATATTTTCTAATCAATTTCATTCCAAAAATATTTCTATTTAATTTATTTTAAAATACATTCTCAGTTTTCTCAAGTGGGCAATTTTAAATATTTATAAAAAAAATTCAAGACATTTCATTTATATTTGTTTGAGTTAACTACAGCTTTGTGCACGAAAGGATAAATCAGAGAGATAAATATTTAAAATATAATAAAAAATAATAATAAATAATTAAGATGTTATAAGTATTCAATATCCTACTATATTTTTTATAAGTAGAAATCGATTTGATATGCTGACTTAGCACATTTTTTTAGAAATTTTTACATTTTTATGAGCATAAACGAACAAAATATAGTTCTCTCTCTCTCTCTCTCTCTCTCTCTTTCTCTCTATATATATATATATATATATATATATATATATATATATATATATATATATATATATATATATATATATATATATATATATATATATATATATATATATATATATATATATATATATATATATATATATATATATATATATATATATATATACATATATATATATATACATATATATACACATATATATACACACACACACACATATATATATATATATATATATGTGTATGTGTGTGTGTGTGTGTGTGTGTGTATACATAATTGTGAGTGTTAATCAAAATAATTTTTTTAACTATTCAGTACATTCTGATTGCGTAAAGAAAGCAGTTTAATGTTATTAGTTATAAACTTATAAAACATTAAAAAATATTTAATATCATTAAAAAATACCTTTCGTATTCATAGAAAAATTTTTCATAACTATTCAGCAGTATATATTATTCCATTTTTTATAAATTGCTTTCATTTCGATATTCTATTTCCTTCCTTTATCATTGTTTTAAAAAGCTCATTGAGTCAAATGAAGTCATGAATGCGTTGTATAAAAACAAATGAAATGAACAAAATCATAATAAAACAATTTTTTTTACAGATTTTTATATAATAAACATTTCTAAAACTTTGCCCAAATATACTGGTGTTCAAACAATATTTTAAACAAAAAAAATTTGAAATATCTGCATTTTCGGCAAAATATGGGTACGCTTACTTTATTTTTTAGTTCGTATGGCGTGAACACTAAAATCAAAATCTGTCTCAAATATATTTTATGTTAGAGCGGCAATAAATTATAAATGTTGTTATGTGTTAGTTATCAAAAGGAAAACAAAAACTTATCCCCAAATAATAAATGTATTCCTAAACAATATATTTTTGTCTTGTACAAATCCTTACGATAATAAATTTATTATTATGTAGGATTTCAGGCCAGCTGAAGGAAAACCAGAAATAATGGCAAAGGTTTCAATATGAAGAATGGTCTTTACATTGAAAATACAATGAAATATGATCCTATATTTATTTAGTTTTCTATAATTTATATACTTGTTGCGTTATTTTGCTGTTGATTATTTTAAATATATTCCTTTTAAACGTTTTATATCTCAGAAACAATACAATCTTTACTTGCGTAGCACAATTTTCAAGAAATATATAATTATTTTGATATGTTTTGTATCACTATAATCATATTTCTTACAGCATGAAGACTAAAAAGCTTAGGGCATAAATTTCATTCCGAACGGTTCAAGTAATGATATCAATAAATATTGAAAGAAACCCCTTTACCTATCGGTCTTTATCCGACGGTGATGAATTAGCAATATTAAATGACGGAAGACATTACACATAGAATAACTGCATAGCATTTAAGAAATTTTTAAAAGAAAAGCAATGTTATTTTTATAATCAATTCAATTTCCGTGCGATGAAAAAGACTAATTTTCTTTATGAATCACCAATTATAGTGTGATAAATATGGGGGGATTGAATTTCGCCTTTTTTAATTTCGATATTTGAACTGAAACCAATGTAAAAATAGAAAAAAAGTAATTTTTTAAACATATATTTCTATATAATATTAAAAAACGATATCAAGTTTGTGTCTCCCCTCGAATATTCTTCATAAAGTTACCGTCTGCTAATACAGCCGTTTTATAGTGTATATATGATGATTAAAAAATTCACTTTAAAAAAGCCGTTATATGAACTAAGATCATCGTAAAACAGAAAAAAGTTGTTTAATTTTCTTTAACATATATTTTGATTTAATATTGCAAAACGATTCCTTGTGTCCCCCACATGTATTATTCAGAGAATCTGCATGTCCATGTTATAATCTGTCCTGTAACACTGCAATATTGTTGGAAAATTGTGCTTTAAATTTCCGGTTGCAAATGACAGAGATTAATGCATAATTACATACAATGTCATTATATCATAGCATATAACTATGGCGTATAATTATCTAACTATGTAAACTATGGAATTATGCATCCATGAAATTTAGTCCTCATATAAATTGAATTATCTTACGTACCTAGTCTTTTTACATACCTAATCATTTTTAGATTTCAATATTTTTTAAACATTAAAAATTTTAACACATTTTAATTTTTCTTTACTTTTATTTAAAAATATATTCTGTACGTTAACAATAAATCTACCAAGAGGGAATTTTGCCCTTATAAAAAAGTGTCTGGTAGTTTTAGTGTCAAAGTACATTTAATTTTGTACATTTAAGTCTACAAAAGAACTTCATATAATGGCAAATTTCGATCAGAAATGTTAAATGGCTTTCTTGTACACTAAAAGTCAGACTATGTGTACATTTCATAATTTATTTATATTTTTGCATTTAAATGATTTTATATTACTTAAATCTACTTTGGCTTATATATATATATCCTCATTTAAACACTTAAACAATTTTTACTTTATTTTTAACTCTTTTTATCAGTGATTTTAAATAATTAGAAGTTTAATGCATTTCAATTAATCTCTGACAAATTTGTGGATTTTGTTTATCAATCAGTTCATCAGATATCATAGTATGTTTATTAAATGTGATCCAATTATTTATTGCGTTACAGAGTCTGTGACACTGTGAAACAAATGTAAAACCTTGTGTACTAAATGTACTAAAAGTAAAAGTGAAATGTTTCATATAAATTCTACTAAATTCAAAAGAAATTCTTTTTACAATTTAGTTTCTATATAAAACATCAATATTGAGTAAAAATCTGAAAGATTTAGTCTAATATTTTGTGCAGTAATAACAGTTTTAATGACAATTATTCTGGTATTCAATGTTTATGAAAAGCTTTTATATTTTCTTCAATAAATGTATTCGTGTAGATTTTAGTATTGTGTGTATTTTATTTACCCTTTAATATTATTAAGCTCTTAAATATTAATACTTAAATCTTTTAAAATATTAACTATTTTACCTTTAACTATTGCTCTGTTGACTTTTTGCATCGTTTATTTATAGAAAAATATTTACGTCTGCAGGTTGTACTTTTAAAAAATCCAACTTTTACAAATTTCAATATTAATCAAAAAGTTTATTAGTTGAAAAATATATGCTATCAGAGATCTTTTGGTTATGTAAATAGCTTAAATGTAGTCAGAGACGCGATAGTGTATCCGAGAAATAACTTTTACTCTTGTACAAACAAGGAAAGCGTAGTAAAACATGTTTGCTCAGATCATTTATAAGTCTTGAAAAAATTCTTTTAACGGAAGTGAACAGCTAGAAGTGAGTATGAATAAACCTAGTAAAACAGTATGTTTACATATTTAAAAATGTATGTAGTCCCGGTTGGGGAGGGGTTAGAGTTAAAAAAAACTTTAATTCTTAAGTAAAATTATGCGTAGGAGAATCTTAGAATTTTAAATTTTTCTGAGAAATATAGCTTATTCTTGGATAAATTTTACTCTACACATTATTTGAGTCATATGTGGATAACGTTTTAAATTACAGCTCTTACACTAAACCTACCATAATCGGTCAAGTGACTGATAATGTATATGTAAAAATGCGATGAGTATTGAGTTAAAATAGAAATAAGAGAAATAGGTATGTATAGGTATGTATTAAGGGTATAAAATATATAAATAAAATAAGTAAATAAAATAAAGTAAAATAAAGTATATAAAATAAATAAAATAAAATAAATGAATAAAATAAATAAAATAAAATAAAAAAAGGTATGTATTAACCTTTTCAGACGTGGTGTACACAATTGTACACATATAATATAAAAATTTCACATATAATATTTTCATTGCGTTGGACGGATGTGTACTCTTGTACACAAAAAGAAAAAGCTGTTTTTCTTGAAAATCTTGTAATCAGGATTAATTTATTTATTATTCCTTAGATCTATTTACAATAGCCTAGTTGCAGACATTTTTTTCAGATCGATTAGCGAAAATCAGGTCTGAAAGGGTTAAGTGTTGACATGTTTAGTGTTAATGTAGACATGTAGACATGTTTAGTGTTAATGTATCTTCAAGACATCGTAAATCGTAACCTATGGAATACAGAACAGAGAGATCCGCAGTTTGGTTATATAATAACGGAAATTGAAAGGTCAAAGAACACTAAGGAAAATGCGAAAATCTAGAGTACTAAAGGGTATCAATGCATAAAATTTCAAAAATAATGAATTAAAAATGAGTCGAATTTTTTTACTAATAATAAAACTTTACATAACTTAATATTTTTATACCTTTCAATGGTAACAAGATTTATCCATATTTACCATTCCTGAATGATCGTTTAACTGGTAGAAAATAAGCTAAAATTTCTATATTCAAATCACTATGAAATATTAAATATAAGAAATAATATAATGCCACAATATTTATCCATATTCGTTATTTTTAGTCTTTCCTTATATTTCACTCAAAATTTGTGTCGTCCAAAGCATTTGTGTTGCATTAATGTTCAAAGAAATAAAGATTAGCCCAGCAACAAGTGTATTTCAATTTCTTAGTTTTCCAAAGGTTTGGAATTTGATTGAATGTGCAAGTGTAATAAAACTTTACCTACTCGTAAATATGCACTTACTCTAAAATAATTAATACTTTTTATACCTTTCAATGATAACAAGATTTATCCATATTTACCCTTTGTGACTAGTCACTTAGCTGGTAGAAAATACTTTAAAATTTAACAATTCAAATCACTATAAAATATTAAATATAAAAAATAATAGAAAGTCAAAATACTTATCCGTATTCGTTATTTCGACTCAACCCAATCATTATATTTCACTCAAAATTTATATTGACTAAAGCATTTATTTTGCATTAAAGTTCAAAGAAATAAAGACTGTCAACAAGTCCGTTTCGAGTTCTTAGTTTCCGCAGGTGTGGAATTTGTTTGAATGTGCTAGTGTAATAAAACTTTATCTACTCTTAAATATGCAGTGAGTCTAAACTAATTATTAATTTTATACCTCTCACTGGCAACAAGATTTATCTATATTTACCATTTGTGACTTTTTACTTACCTAGTAGAAAATACACTAAAATTTCAAAATTCAAATCGCTATGAAATGTTAAATAAAAGAAATAATATAAATCCAAAATATTTATCCGTATTCGTTATTTAGACTCTATCCAACTATTATATTTCACTGAAAATTTGTGTCATCCGTAGTATTTGTGTTGCACTAACGTTCAAAAACATAAAGACGAAATCAGCAACAGCTATATTTCACTTTTTTAGTTTCCCGCAGGTGCGGAATTTGATTGAATGTGCTAGTGTAATAAAACTTTATCTACTCCTGTAGTACTTGCAGGTGTAATAAAAATTTATCTATTCGTCTATCTTCAATGAGTCTAAACTAATTAATGCTTTTTATACCTTTCACGGGCAACAAGATTTATCCATATTTGCCATTTGTGACTAGTTATTTAGCTGGTAAAAAATACGTTAAAATTTCAAAATTCAAATGACTATGATATATTAAATATAAGAAATAATACAAAGCCAAAATAATTATCCGTATTCGTAATTTCGATTTTATCCAATTATAATATTTCACTCCAAATTTGTGTCATCAGAAGCATTTGTGTTGCACCATTCTTCAGAGAAATAAATACAAACCCAACAAGTGTATTTTGCTTTCTTATTTTACCGCAGGTGCGGAATTTAATTGAATCTGCTAGTGTAATAAAACTTTATCTACTCGTAAACATTCAATGAGTCTAAACTAATTAATACACCTTTCACTGGCAATAAGATTTATCCATATTTGCCATTTGTGACTCGTCACTTAGCTGGTAGAAAATACACTAAAATATCAAAATTTAAATCACTGTGAAATATTAAATATAAGAAATAATATAAAGCCAAAATATTTATCCGTATTCGTTAATCCGACTTTATCCAATCAATATATTTTTGTCAAAATTTGTGTCGTCCAAAGCATTTGTGTTGCAATAACGTTCAAAGAAATAAAAACAAACCCAGCAAAATGTCTATTTCGCTTTCTTAGCTTTCCACAGGCGTGGAATTTGAATGAATGTGATAGTGTAATAAAACTTTATTACTCGTAAATATGCAATGAGTCTAAACTAATTAATACATTTTTTTCACCTTTCACCGGCAACTAGATTTATCCATATTTACCATTTGTGACTGTTCACTTGTCTAGTAGAAAATACACTAAAATTTCAAAATTCAAATCACTATGAAATATTAATTAAAATAAATAATATAAAGCCAAAATATTTATCCTTATTCGTTATTTAGACTCTATCCAACTATTATATTTCACTCAAAATTTGTGTCATCCGGAGTATTTGTGTTGCACCAAAGTACAAAGAAATAAAAGAAACCCAGCGACAAGTCTATTTCGATTTCTCAGTTTCACGCAGGTGGGGAATTTGATTGAATGTGCAAGTTTAATAAAACTTCACCTACTCGTGTAGTACTTGCAGGTGTAATAAAAATTTATCTACTCATGCATCTTCAATGAGACTAAGCTAATTAATAATTTTTATACCTTTCACTGGCTACAAGATTTATCCATATTTAGCATTTGTGACTCGGCATTTAGCTGGTAAAAAATAAGCTGAATTTCAAAATTCGAATCAGTATGAAATATTAAATAAAATAAATAAAAATAAAGCCAAATATTTATCTGTATTCGTTATTTCTATTCTATCCAATCACTATAATTCACTTAAAATTTGTGTCATCAAAGCTTTGGTGTTGCATCAACGTTCAAAGAAATAAAGACGAGCCCAATAACAAATCTATTTCGCTTCCTTAGTTTCACGCAGGTGTGGAATTTGATAGAATGTACAAGTATAATAAAGCTTTATCTACTCATGTAGTGCTCATAGGTGTAATAAGAATTTACTCATTCATCTTCAATGAGTCTAAACTAGTTAATAAATTTTATACCTTTCACTGGCAACAAGATTTATCCATATTTACCATTTGTAACTGGTCACTTAACTGGTAGAATATACGCTAAAATTTCAAAATTCAAATCTCTATGAAATATGAAATATAAGAAATAATATAAAACTAAAATATTTATTCGCATTCGTTATTTCGACTCTATCCAATCATTTTGTTTCATTCAAAAGTTTGTGTCGTCCGAAGTATTTGCGTTGCACCAGCGTTAAAAAAAAATAAAGACCCAGCAACAAGTCTATTTTGATTTCTTAATTTCCCCAAGTGTGGAATTTATCTGAATGTCCTAATGTAATAAAACTTTATGTACTTGTAAATATGCAATGAGTCTAAACTAATTAATACTTTTTTTACCTTTCACTGGCAGTAAGTTTATCTATATTTACCATTTCTAACTGGTCACTTATCTGGTAGAAAATACGCTAAAATTTCAAAATTCAAATCACTATGACATTTTAAATATAATAAATAATATAAAGCCAAAACATTTATCCTTATTCCTTATTTCGACTCAATCCAGTCATTATATTTCACTCAAAATTTTTGTCGACCAAAGTATTTGCGTTGCATCAAGGTTCAGATAAATAAAGACAAACCCAGCAACAAGTCTATTTCACTTTCTTAGTTTCCTACAGGTGTGAAAGGGATTCCAGAGTCTTAGGCAAACTCAGATAAATGATTTACTTAATCCCACGCTACCAAATACGTCGGAGGCTCAGACTTTTCCATTACCTTTAATTAGCGAATGCTCAGGGATAACAGCGAACTGGTATAGGACAATTGGTGTATTTAATAACGGGGAAATTGCATTATTTGTGCAACACGAAAACGATTTTTGGCAAATAAAGAAATAATGAAACGCAAAAAACAAATCCATTAACTGTATGATTTCGCATGAAAATTGCATTTTTCATAAATATTGAAATATTAGATAAAGTGACGGT
>CM063506.1:132015729-132040729 GCA_032207245.1 Pardosa pseudoannulata | reverse complement strand
TTATTGATTAATATTAATTTGCATAATCATTTTATCAATTCCTACATGTTATTAGATTATTCAAACACTGATTTCAACACATCATGCACACATTTTACCCAGTGTTAGTTTATGTTTATGAACTAATGTTCTGGATGTGTTTCATAATCCACAATCAACTTAAAATATTTCTGGCATCTGAAAATATCAACTTTTTATAGACTTTCATACCTGCATACATATTAGACATAGCCTACATTTTAAAATTTAATTATCTGGGTTATAAATAGGTGTCCACTAACTAATTAATACGAAATTATTATTAGCTTGTAAGCAACAAATGCCAAGTTCACAGTGGTATAAGAAAAAATGTGGTCTTATTATTTTATACAAATCCTGTAAACAAAAATATGTTTAGAGAATTTTGAATATTTCAGCTAATATTAACAATGATGCAAATGATTCAATTAATAGCAATGATTCAAATGATTCAATTAATAACAATGATTCAATTAATGATTACTTTTAAAAGTTGTTTTCGCATAAAATCGGATAATACAGCTTTAAGCCGATTCCCAGGGGCTGCAGAAATATACCAAAATTAATAAGGTTTGAAACTCAAAATGGTCATACTAAACGTTAACACTTTAATCAGTTGCCTGATGCTCTGAACTTTACAACTGAAGTGAATTCCAAATAGTTTTAAAACTATGCTAATATTACAATCAAAGCTTTAAGAAATTATTTGAACATTTATATAAAATTAGTGCCTTATAGTATGGTTATAAATTAGTCTGGATATTTTTCAGTCTAGACATCTTTTAGAATAGTAGAATAGTAACAGAATTTATAGCTCTATTACCATGTAAAATTAAAATTAGGATAATTTCAATGCATTTGGCATTGCTACTCAAATAAAGATTAATATAAATATATTTTGTTAATTCAAATGTCTTCCAATGATTTAAAGTTTAGCAGGTTAATATTTATGCTATGTGAAATAAATCTGATATAAAGTGTGCTGTGGTAAAATGATTAGAACGTGTCACAAAATGAATAGATTTGAAATTTTATAAAACAATTCCTATATAAAATTTGATTAGGACTTCCTTGGATTAGGGAATAGTTCCTAATGAAAAAAAATGTAAAGCTTCCATTTTAAATAAAGTGCTGTTTTGTAAAAAAAAATACTTTTCCATTAAGAACTGTTTTCTTCCACAGCTCGTCTGTAAGATTAATAACAATGAGTTCCAATTCGAAATATAACACACATTTAGTTTTAAAAAATAAGAAAGTTAATTATAAATTATTATTTACGCTTTAGTATTTCTTAATCTAAATTTTCAACAATTAACTTTAGAGTAGTTCTATTAATTGTGTAAAAATCAGCATTTAATTTAATGCATGAAAATGCTTACCAAGCGAATCTTTTGAAGTGCCAAGGAAATCTAATTAAATGAGCCCAGTGAAACTTTCGCGCTTATGGAGCGAATGAATGCATTTTGAGTGTTTTTGGGCATGGAAATAATTTGAATATGGAAGTCATAAGTTTTGCATTTCCGCTTAACTGCTGCTGTTTTCTCTTCATCTCACTGTTATTAATAAGTAATTAGTTTTCAAACGTTCAAATGCACTTCTTTTCACTAATTCTGCTGATGCATAATGAATAGCTTTTAAAGAAAATGAAGTTTTCTTGTTAGTAGTATTAACAAAGGTCGTACTAAGATTTGCATTAGTTAAAAAATTATATATAACAGTATTTAAAAATTTTCTAACGAAGTATTAATTATTTATGGGGACACATCAGCTTTAAGCCTCCATAATTTCGATTTTTCGATAGTTTAAATTTTAAAGTCTGTCTATTAATGAACCATTTAATATTCATTATTTAGATGATTAATTAAATTAATTTATTAATAATTTAAAGTATTATTATTTTTTAATCTCATCGAAACATACGAATTAGAACATGTAAAACTATGCAATACTTGCATTTAATATCATAGCGCTTAACTCTCGAGCACGCGCGACAGGCTTCTGAGACACGACTGTTATAAACATTCCACAGAAAATCACCAAATAGAAATAAACAACCCAAATTATCATTAGCTACTTTATAGGCCGTCTAGACAACAATAACATGCATTTCCGCAATTTTCTCCGAATATTTTTCTCAGAAACGGTTACTTTTAATTTATTCGGACTGAGCCGTGGTAGCTCAGTTGGCAAAGACAGCGTAACTGAAAGGTTGCATGTTCGGAGCTGGAGCTGGCGTAAGATGCACCATGTTCACTAAAGGTGATTGAGGCAAGTAAAATATGTTCGTGGTCACAAAGTAATCCAAGTTCTCAAATGATACCTCTGGGGGTGTCAGGCCAAAACCTGGGGAGTCTTCTGCTTGGTCCCTGTTTCTAAATAACGAGGACAGCAGCGGGGGTAATGTTACTCTCGACCGTAGCATACCTTAAGGTACAAGTGCTCTACATTTCATTTTAAATGAGTAACAGGTTCTCAGTCTTGTTAAGGCGTTAGAATAATATGTGTATCGCCTGCTTTGTTGGAAAAAATTATTCGGATTCTAGTGACAAAGTTTATGTTCATACACTTTTGAAGTTTTTATTTAATATTTGTGGTCGGAGGAGAGATGATGCTAATAATACATCCTTATTTCATTAAAATGATGAAATATAAAGATTTTATTTAAATTTCTAACTCGTGTATGTCTTATGATTTTGCTTTCGGAATGCTAATAAAAAAAATCTACATTTTTTAAATGCTTTTAAGATTAAAAGGAATACACTGAGACCCAAGAGTTGATTAATCACGTACAGGATGTTTCAATCGGAAAAGAAAATAAAAATTACGTGATGATGACCACTGAATTTGAGAAATGTAGACTAAATCAATCAACGCCCACATGGTCGTGAGGCCCATGTAGGGTAAACACAGAAATCTGGAATCAAGATTACGCGGAGTTCCATAGTTCATCCCAAACCAAACCCTTGGACAGTTTCCACAGCACCCTGAAATGTGTTTTAAGGGTTCTTTATCTCGTCTAAAGATAGCACAAAGCATTCAGTACCCATTGCTCACCAGTTTACTCGATCTGTGTAAAGTTACACATACAACTATTGGGTTTTCGACGGATGAACTTCTGTATAGGTGGGTATGCGAAGTCGAAAAAGACAACTCGGTGTCACAGCACGTCTGGATAATAATGAACCTATGAAAGAGGGCCCGGGTATTAGCGGAGAAAAAAATAGAGTTAAAAGTTAAAAAGTGAGAAAGGATAAGACCGTAACGTGCTAAAGTGGAATTTAACAAATAGGTATATATATATATATATATATATATATATATATATATATATATATATATATATATATATATATATATATATATATATATATATATATATATATACAGTTATATGTATATGTAAATAAATAATGTTGGTAAATAGAATGATTTCGCCTTTCTTTATGTTGTATCGTAAAGAGAATTTCTGCAAGTGGAGTATAAATTCATACTCATCCCCTACTTTTGAATAGTTATGCCTTACTTCTGAGTATAATGCTTTTCCTTCACTATTTAGTGATAAACTGTGATTTGGTTTCTTTCTGATACTCCAAAAATACTCCACTTTGCCTTCATATTTTACTTGATTTGAGACCGATTTTTATAACAGTAGAATATTTAAGTTGCATATGTGCATATGTGCCGTGCTATCCTTTTTGTTTTGTATTCTTTTCCAAACGGTCATTAAAACAAATTTCTCAACTCAAATGCACTTGCATTTTCATCTAAGTTCTATGTATAAAATATCCAATATTATTCAATGAAATACATATAGTATCAGGAGAAACTTTATATATATTTAAATTTTGGCGGATACAGTAAATTTCACTTTGGCGAAATTCGGCAGAAAACACTTTATATTTATCTCATCGAAATGCGGCATACTAAGAATGACAAACAAAGTGCGCCGAACGCTGGCCGATAGGTTAGGGAGCTAATCGTCGGTACTAGAGTTCGTGGGTTCGAATCCGACTATGGCATGGATGTCCGTAGCCGTTTGGAATCGGTTTAAAGCAGTAGGTCCCGGTCTCATTAGCCCTCGTGTGCAAAACAGTAGACCGTAGCGCTCCAACCAAACCAAACCAAACCAAACAAAGTGCGCTTCATAATATTTACATAAAATTATTACAAGAACACACAAATTATCTATTAAAATCAATTTTAATTTTTTTTTCGAAAATCTTTATTATTTTATTTTATTAATATTTGGAACACACCAAGTGTATGCATATCTGCTATGTCATTGAACTTAGTCGATTATATATATTTTGCCCTATAAAAGTTTGTCAACATTCTATATTTCGATATACAAAGTCTGCCAGATGTGTATTTAAAGATTTATGATTGACGATTTGTAATGTAAAACATTTTTTTAATTAATATTTTTAACACAATATTTTCTGGTTATGATATCAGACTAAATGTTAGTTTAAAGAATAAAAGTAAAATTGGATTCAGATATCGTTAATGAACGCCGTTTGTTTCAGTTTTATGTTATTTTTTAACAAAAGTAGATTTTACACAGGATTTTAATAGTTAAATTTTGGTTGGTTTTTGTTTTACTTTATTTGGAAATGACAATACTAAAAATAAGTATTTTTTCAAATATATCATATTTTTATTTTTTATTTTAACTATAATTTGTTGTTTAGTTTATATGGGTAGGAGATTCACTACTGGCAAGGCTGTTCATAAACTTTTACAAACATCTTTTCTAAAGTTGTTTGTAAAAGTTTGTAATAGGGAGTTCAAGTTCATAATAGTGTAAAGTTAATAATTTAAGTAAATAAGTAATTAAATAAGTTTGTAATAGTGTTTATAAAGCTGTTTGTAATGGTGATTCTTAGACTAATTTCCCCTTGTTTAAAACAGATTACTTAAAATTAAAATCCAACCAAAATATTTATAATTGTTCTCTTCTTTACAGTTCAATGTAATGGATATAAGTGAGCCTTTTTAAGAAACATACTCAAGCCATTTAGATTGTAATTTCCATACTAGATGCATTGTTCTAATTAGAGTAACACTGATATATTTTAAATTTGATCCATTTAACAAAAATTTATTATTATCATTCATCTAGAAATTTCATTCAGGCTTTAGAATATGCTTCTCATTTAGGACAAAATTTTACAGAAATATTTCACTGAATGCTAAGTACCATTCCCTCTGTATGAAGGATAAATGATAAGCTTTGAACTAATATTCAATATAATATCTCTATTCGTAAATATTGAGCTTTTAACTGTATTTGCGTTTCATTCCAACGAACATAGGGCAGTTTTAATATCCATAATGTGTTTAACACACAGTATAATATCTAACCCGGATATATTTGCAAAGGTATGTCTAACCTTACAATAATTTGAATGAATTTAAAACAATATCAGCTTATCCCCATTGGAGGATGATTCAATTCAATATGATTTATGACTCTGTGATACTATGCTTTTAACATTTATATGGCAAATTATATTTAGAATATTTCATTCTTAATGATTTTAATAATTGGGGAATCTGGTAGAGAAATAGCCCTTTATAACTAGTTCATAACGCTAGTTTGATGAAGGAGTAATTCGCCCAGAATAGAAAGTAAATTTAATCTTTAAATTAAGTTTATTTTGTATCAAATCTAAATAAATTAAAATAAAATATAACACATTAAATAAATTTTAAAATAAATTGAGTGATTGAATAAAAATTTAATATATATATATATATATATATATATATATATATATATATATATATATATATATATATATATATATATATATATATATATATATATATATATATATATATATATATATATATATATATATATATATATATATATATATATATATGTATATATATATATATATATATATATATATATATATATATATATATATATATATATATTTATATATATATATATATATATATATATATATATATATATATATATATATATATAAATATATATATATATATATATATGTATATATATATATATATATATATATATATATATATATATATAAATGTGTGTATACATAAATATATGAGTGTATGTGTTATTAGCAGTCATAAAATTATTAGTAGAAGCCTAGTGGCATGGAAGTAGCGCTTCGCTCTCCCACGACACAGGTCTGAGTTTCTATCCCTAGACTGTGCAAAGTTGACTCAGCCTTTCATCCCTTTTGTTTGTAGGCAAACAGAGGATCAATCATGCTTGACTTCTGTACAACTACAAACCCGTTTACAGGGGTATCGGGCTCATTCGAATTGGAATGTCACTGACTGGAGTAGAATAGTCTTCAGTGATGTGTCCCTCTTTGAACTGAGCCCCGATGACTAGAAAGGAAGTGTCTAGAGGTACCCCGGAAAGTGGTAGGATACCAACGTGACTGTCTTACGGTGTACATGCCAAAAACCTATAGTAATGGTCTGGAGTTCTCTTTCATTTTACAGTAGGACTCCTTTGATTGTCATTCGTGGTATTCTTGCACACAGCGGTACATACACGATGTACTACGTCCCGTTATGTTGCACTTCTTGTCACTCCATCATGGATATACATTTCAGCAAGATAATGCCCGGCCCTAAATTACACGAGTTTTTATTGCTTGTCTTCATGCTTGGAAACGCTACCTTGGCCAGCAAGGTCGCTATCGCTTGGAGAATTATGGGCAGGGCCCTACAACCAGCTCGGGATTTTGATGATCTAATGCTCCAGTTATACAGAACTTAGCACGATATCCTTAAAGATGCATTCGCCACCAATATCCAACAATGTCAAGTGGAATAACTACTTGCATACAGGCCAGTAGTGGGCAAATGTGTTATTTAATTTTTCACTTTGTGAAGCTCTGTCACTTGAATAAATTATCCAATTTTTCTCATATTGTAATCTTTTGTTTATATGTAAGTGTACATCACATCTACTGATTTTCGTCCCATTCTTAAAACTCCTTAATACGCCATTTTTTTAAGAATGTATAAATGTGTATACATATTTGTTCGTATGTTTCTAGTAATTATAACATTTCAGATTCCGTTTGGATATAAGTGCTACTCATTCTAATTGAAAATATTTTACCTACATTGAATTCATTATGCGGTTAATACTATTTCTATGACATCCAAGGCACTACATCATTAAAATCTGCGACACAATGATAAAGTTTGAAAACTCTTTCCAAACCACTTAAAGCAGTTGCTTCCAAAATGAGCGTAAGGTAAATTTCAACCACTCAATTAGCAAGATTACTCTCTGGTTTACAACGAGTGCGTCATTTTCCTGTTACGGAATCATGTTGAAATAATTCTATTATTTACTATTATTTTCTCTAAGCTTTTCAGCTTTAGTAGCTTTTAGTAAGCTTTTCCTGCTTTCTGAGATTACAAATTACTGCAAATAGTATTAAAGCAGAACTGTGGGAAACTAAATCTATTCCACACAAATCCTGTATAAAAATTCCGAAATCTTTCAATTTATAAAATACCTCTTCTTAATTGTTAATAACTTAGTTATAAATTTTTTCTGGTAGTTTTTCTTTTTAAAAATATCCATATCAGTATCTTTACTAGAGTATTGTTGACAGATAATATCTTTCACGTGGGCATTAATATTGTTTAATTTTAAATTTATATGGTAGCTTTTATTTTATAAGATAAATACCATAATTTCTCGCATATAGTCAGTGGATTATCTGTGTTTAAAATGCAAATTTCTTCAGCAGCGGACTATCTGCTGTTTGTTCATTGCTCAAATCATCCAATTCGGAAAAAGGGGGAGAAAGCATGTCGCGCGAACGGCTGATGATTAAATGTAAACAAAAGTAAGACTCACGAGACATCAGAAAAACATCGTATCGTATCGGTAATAAACCATGAAAAAAATACAACCCATAAAGCAGAAGGATTAGTAGTAGCAAGTAGCGCAATCTTAAATTGTGTCCTGGAGTAAGGGAAAATATCGATAGTCACTATTTACAGCTCCGATTGACAACATCGAGTGGATGGGTTCAAGATCGAAGGTTGAGGATCAAAGGTCACTTCACCACGAGGAACACTCGTAACAGTGTTTTGTTTTCAGAGTTTTGATTTGCTGTATTATTGATCTTTCATTATATCTTTAAAACATCATAGCAGTTTTACTGCTGATTTCAAGCTGAAAGTAATTTAGAAGGTCGACAAGAAAGCCGTTAAAAATTGGAGCATGCAAAAGAAAACATTAAAAATATGAGATGAAAGCTATCCAAACGTCGTGGAAAAATACAATGGCCTGCATTAGAAGATATTTACATAGCTGGGTTCTCGAACAGAGAAATGTAGACCACTGTTTTTTTCTGTTAAAATTCGTCTCCGAGGAGAAATTATTCCAAATTTTAATGGTGGAATATATTCAGTCTAATCCAGACTTTTCGGCACTCTACTGTACTTAGGTTTTTATTCTTAAAATAATTTATTATTGTCATACTAAAATACATATTTTTGCATATTGTCTGCGGATTATCTAGTGGTGTGAACTATCTGATGATTTATGAAATTTTTAAATAAAAATCGTGCCCGCGGACTGTACGTGTATAGTTGAGCCTTATCAGAAGTGATGTGATAGTTAGAAATACCAAAGAAATGTATTAAATATTGAGAAAACACTATGAATTTCCTTTAGATATACAATTATAATTAGAAGCAATTGTACTGTACACTTTGTTATTCAGAATCTTTAATATAGGTTTAAGGATAATAAGAAACACATTTTTTATTCTCATTCTCATATCCCAGAGGCGATGTCATGAGCTGTAATTATAGTCCTACATCCATGTCGAGATATTTCCGGACTTTAAAGATTCTAGAATTATCTGGTCGAGCCAAATATGTCGCCAAATTATGGAAGCCCAAAATATATATTTTCTTAAAACCCCAACAATAAGGAAAAGTAGGCATATTTACAAGTTTCATAGTAATATATTGGTCTACAAAATAATTTAATTTTAAGTGATTAACATTAAAACATCCTTTTTGGCTTATGTTATCATATACATTTCACACTTGAATAAGATAGCTCTATATATTTTAATGACATTTCGAGCCATTTTAAAACATCTTTACTTCATTCTAAGTTATGAATTATAAATCAATGACAGAAAAATATCTAATTTTCATTCAAAAGTGCTTTTATTAAAAATATACCATCGCTTGAAGAGCATAATTTTTCTATACTAAAATAATACAAAAAATCGTACTAACACGGTTGATTTTAGCAAACGTTAAAAATGGTTTCTCTAAGGTTCACTAAAATCATCCTGTACCAAGATAACGATAAATTGACCACAATTAAATCTCCTCATTAAGCTATCTTAATAGTAAACATCTCTCTACATCAAATGGGGATTTTTATAGACTCTTTAAGCAACCTAAAAAAGAAAATTAAACTAATAATGACATCTAATTCGTGAAACTAGATTAAAACTTGTGAAAAATTATTCCAAATTTTAGAGGTGGAATATATTGAGTCTAATCCAGACTTTTCGGCACTGTATGTACTAAGGTTTTTAATCTTAAAATGATTTAATATTATGATATTAAAATACATATTTTTGCATGTATAGTACGAGGTTTATCTAGTGGTGTGGACAATCTGATGATGTATGAAATTTTTAAATAAGAAATCGTGCCAGCGCAATATACGTGTGAGATTACGGTAATTGAGCCTTATCAGGGGCGATATAACAGTTAGGAATACCAAAGAAACGTATTGAATATTGAGAAACCGCTATGAATTTTCTTTAGAAATACAATTAGAATTAGAAACAATTGTACTGTGCAGCTTCTTATTCAGAGTCTTTAATATAGAATCATGGATAATGAGAAATACCTTTTTCATTCTCATTCTCAATGCCCAGAGGTGATGAACTGAGCGATAATTATTGTCCCACATCCATTTCGAGATATTTCTGGAATTATCTGGCCCAGCCAAATATGTCGCCAACCGGATTAAGCCAAAATATATATTTGCTCAAAACCCCCTCAGGAAGCAAAAATAGGCATATTTACATGTTTCGTAGTAATATGTTTTGCTAAAAGTTATTTTAATTATAAGTTAATAACATTAAAACATTCTTTTTGGCTTATATTCTCATATACATTTCACACTTCAATCAGATAGCAGTATCTTATTTAAATGATAAACGTCGCCTATTGGAGCGGTTTTAAAATATCTTTACTTCATTCTAAGTTATGAATTATAAATCAATGACATAAAAAATAAGGAATTTTCATTCAAAAGAATTTTATTATTAAAATATACCATCACCTAAAGAACATATTTTTTTATCCTATACTAAAATACTACAAAAAAAATCGTATTAACACGGTTGATTTTAGCAAACATTAAAAATGGTTTCTCTAATGTTCACTAAAATCATCCTGTTCTAAGATAATGATAAATTGACCATAATTAAATCTTGTCATTAAGCTATCTTAATAGAAAACATCTCTCTACATCAAATGCGGATTTTTTACAGACTCTTTAAGCAACCTAAAAAAGAAAATTAAATTTCTAAAGATATCTAATTCGTGAAACTGGATTGAAACTTGTGAGAAATTATTTCAAAATTTATAGGTGGAATATATTGAGTCTAATATATTGAGACTTTTCGGCACTTTATGTATTTAGGTTTTTAATCTTAAAATGAATTAATATTATCATATTAAAATAAAAATTTTTGCATGTATATTCCGAGGCTTATCTAGTAGTGCGGACTATCTGATGATGTATGAAAATTTTAAATAAGAAATCGTGCCAGCGGACTATACGTGTTAAATTATGGTATTTGAACCTTATCAGGGGCGATATAACAGTTAGAAATACCAAAGAAACGTATTGAATATTGAGAAACCGCTATGAATTTTCTTTAGAAATACAATTAGAATTAGAAGCAATTGTAATGTGTACTTTCTTATTCAGAATCTTTAATATAGGTTCATGGATAATGAGAAACACCCTTTCATCCTCATTCTCAATTCCCGGAGGTGATGAACTGAGCTGTAATTATACTCCTACATCCATTTCGAGATATTTCCGGACTTTGAAAATTCTTGAATTATCTGGTCGAGTCAAATATGTCGCCAAACTATGGAAGTTAAATTATATATTTGCTTAAAACCCCATCAGGAAGCAAAAATAGACATGTTTACATGTTTCTCGTAGTAATATGTTGTCCTAAAAAGTATTTTAATTATAAGTTAATAACATTAAAACATCCTTTTTGGCTTATGTTCTCATATACATTTCACACTTCAATGATATAGCTCTATCTATTTTAAATGACAAACGTCGCCTATTCGAGCCATTTTAAAATATCTTTACTTCTTTCTAAGTTATGAATTATAAATCAATGACATAAAAAAATATGAAATTTTCATTCAAAAGGGCTTTTAATAAAAATATACCATCGCCTGAAGAACATAATTTCTTTCCTATACTAAAATACTACAAAAAAATCGTATTAACACGGTTAATTTTAGTAAACGTTAAAAATGGTTTCCCTAATGTTCACTAGAATCATCCTGTTCCAAGATAATGATAAATTGACCACAATTAAATCTCGTCATTAAGCTTTCTCAATAGGAAACATCTCTCTACATCAAATGGGGATTTTTTTATAGACTCTTTAAGCAACCTAAAAAAGAAAATTAAACTTCTAAAGATATCTAATTCTTGAAACTGGATTGAAACTTTTGAGAAATTATTCCAAAATTTAAAGGTGGAATATATTGAGTCTAATCCAGACTTTTTGGCACTCTATGTACTTAGGTTTTTATTCTTAAAATGATTTAATATTGTCATACTAAAATAGATATTTTTGCACGTATAGTCCGAGGTTTATCTAGTTGTGCAGACTATCTGATGATGTATGAAAGTTTTTAAATACGAAATCGTGCCAGCGGAATATACGTGTGAGATTACGGTAATTGAGCCTTATCATGGGCGATATAACAGTTAGAAATACCAAAGAAACGTATTGAATATTGAGAAACCGCTATGAATTTTCTTTAGAAATACAATTAGAATTAGAAGCAATTGTACTGTGCACTTTCTTATTCAGAATCTTTAATATAGGTTCATGGATAATGAGAAATGCCTTTCTCATTCTCATTCTCAATGCCCAGAGGTGATGAACTGAGCTATAGTTATTGTCCCACATCCATTTCGAGATATTTCCGGAATTATGTGGTCGAGTCAAATATGTCGCCAAACTGAGGAAGCCAAAATATATATTTCCTTAAAACCCCACCAGTAAGCCAAAATAGACATATTTACAAGTTTCGTAGTAATATATTGTGCTAAAAATTATTTTAATCATAAGTTAATAACATTAAAACATCCTTTGTGTCTTATATTTTCATATACATTTCACACTTCAATGAGATAGTTCTATCTATTTTAAAGACAAACGTCACCTACTTGAGCCATTTTAAAATATCTTTACTTCATTCTAAGTTATGAATTATAAATCAATGACATAAAAAATATGGATATTTCATTCAAAAAGGCTTTTATTAAAAATATACCGTCGCCTAAATAACATATTTGTTCCTGTACTAAAATACTACAAAAAAATCGTATTAGCACGGTTGATTTTAGCAAACGTTAAAAATGGTTTCCCTAATGTTCACTAAAATCATCCTGTTCCAAGATAATGATAAATTGACCATAATTAAATCTCGTCATTAAGCTATCTTAATAGGAAACATCTCTCTACATCAAATGGGGATTTTTTATAGACTCTTTAAGCAACCTAAAAAAGAAAATTAAACTTCTAAAGATATCTAATTCGTGAAACTGGATTGAAACTTGTGCTTTTAAGTTTCCTGACACTCTAAAAAATAAAAGTTTTTTTTCTTTCCTTTTTATTGAATAATGAACTTATTGTCACTCGCCTTTCGTTTCTCTTTTATTTTTAAAGGAAGTGTAAGTACGGAAAAAGTCTCTGTGTTGTTATTCTTAAGATAAATTGCTGCTCAAGCCTAATTAATTTTCTATCTAGGCAGAAAATTTAAAAATTTTAAAGGGAAAGATATTGTGTTGAAACGTATAAAGTTTTTTTTTCTGAAGCCTAAGCTAAAAAGTAATAATTAAATTAATAATTATTAAAGAAAAAGCAACTGAAGTTATTTTTACTTTAATATATACTTACATTCTTTTCCTAAATTCGAAGACTGTTTTGTTAATTTTAAAAACTCTGAGATAATTCTGAAGTTTTCACTCTAATGTGATTTATTCATAATCTATATTTCTATGTTTTATAGTTTTTTCTTTTTCTTTAGTATTATCTTAAATTTTTCTCATAATTGAATTAAAATACCATATTTTCAAATTTAGAATAACTTTAATAATTTCCCCATGCTCAAGTTTCTAAGTGAAATTTAAGGCGTAAATTACTGTTTCCTTCAATACAAGAGAAATTACTTACTTTATCTTTAACTATACGATAGTGTTTTTTATTAGGAAATGGGAACAATTTTAATTACAGTGTATCCATATTTAAACATCCCTTCTTTAATGTTATCTACGGATAGAACTATTGTTCAGAATGTTATGAAATTTTCTGAAGGATATAATGAATTGATGGGAAATTTTTTGGTCGAAGACAAAAGATTAGTTCAAATGTTCAACATCCGAGGACGGTTTTTGATAAATTGCACATTTAGCATTTACTCTATTTAAAAAAAATATTGCAAAAAGACATGTCCAACATGTCTAATAATATAATATATTCTACTATTATAATCTATATTCTAAATAAGATAATATTTTCTACTGTTGACCGCAGTGTGTTCGTTGAAAGTCTAAGAACATGTCGTGAAATGCTGTCTTTCATATCACGTATAGTTCTTGGAATATGAAGACTGGTTAGATGTTTCAAATGTCCCCAAAGCCAAAAGTAACGTGGGTTTAGAATTGGACTTACATTAGGAAAGTATCGGCAGATGAGACATTCTACAGTAAAGGGAATTTTTAGAACGTTCTTAATAGGAAGATTAATGTGTGGAGATGTTCCATGTTGGCTTTTGACTTTAACACCTTATTTACAAGAAGCAATTATTTCTAAAACGTGTTAGATATACGTGAAACAAAATAACTGAAAAAATTTCAATGGTGATTTTATCACAATTTTTGTATTCTTAAGGCCTTATCGTACGTCAAACTTTACAAGTTGAGAAAGCAATGCCTTGGGTTAAAGATACATTTTACGATGAAAAATCAAGACATTTCCAGTATCATAAAGTTTTCAACCTGTTAAAGGTATTACAAAGCTTAAGCCTGAATCGACATAAACCGGTTGAAAGTTTTTCGCAATTCTACTTATAATCAACACATCCGGTAAAGGAATCGTAAGCTAACTCCATTGCTTTGTCCACATGGACAGGTTGATTTGTGATCATAACTTTTAACTATAACTGATGTTATAGTATAGCTTCACAAATAGTATAAAATATAAATATAATTCAAAATATAATTTAAATAAGAAAATAATTAATTAAAAATTAACTATTTGAATTTTCTTGAAATATATTGTTAAAATATTAAACTCCATAATTTATTTTAATAAACTGAACTTAGTAATAAAACACTTTTAGAAGCTCAAAAATGATAATCAGTATAAAATTAATAACACAATACAATACACTGAAGAATTATTTAAATAAGTGCCAGCTTTCAACATTTACCCTCCGAAAAATACTCAAGCAATCTCATGAACGATATAAATAAAACAATATAGGTGCCTTGACACAGTATAAGCGTAATAGAATTTTGTAATTAAAATTATAGATTAAACTTTGCAGATTGTAAAATCCAATATTTAACTTATTGGAGACCTAATGATTTATAGTAGCACTTGTGAGGTGGAGTAGGAAGTACAATGCTGTTATTGGATCGAAGTAATCAGAATATACGTAAGCGTGAATTGAAAATTCATTTGTTATTGAAACTATAAATGCATGGTATTACGTTGACTTCAGAGAAAAAGCAAATTTTACTACATGAACACAGACTTAAAGGTGAGAAAATTAAATTTAAAGTAGAAATAGAAAATAAAGATTTAATAACACATTGGTGTAAATACCGGCAGAAAATTTTCAAGGAACGCAGTTCTTTCTTTCAATAAATACATAAAACTACTTTAATCTTCTACAGCATAAATATCAAAATTCTAATATGTATTGGTAGTATATGATTTATTTCTTACCTAAAAAAATATACAAAGCTTTTTTCTAATTTAGTAAAAACTTTAGAAATTTCTTTGGGAAGAATGCTGGAATAAGATTTAAAATCTGGTAGGAATTTTTTAATATTTAATATAATAGTACTGCTGATTTAAATCTAAATAGAATATCATTCTCAACTCAAGAGGATAGGGACATTAAAAATCATTTTTAAAGCTATTAGCTTAGAGGCATAATTTGTACATATATTCATTGAAATATAATATGATCGATCAGATTAAATTATTTTTAGTTTAAAATTAAGAAACTTTTATTAATTGAAAAATTCTTCCTGACTTAATATTTTATAAATTTTGGCTACACTTATACTTAAAATAAAAATGCATATCTATTTTAAGATTCATTTTCATACAGATTATGAAAACTCATTTCATATTTAGGAAAATTTAAATTTTATAAAAAATATACCTATAAATATAAATATTAATCCTAAATGATACTTAAATAGTTTTAAAATATATTTAAAAATTGTAATAATACTAAATAAACATTTAGAAATTGAATATTAAGATCAGACAAACATCCTAAAACTGTTCAATTGATCTTAAAAATTGATTCTTTTCGAAATATACAATTTTTTAATGTGATTTTTTCTAACTGTATTTCTTTAAGTAACACAAAGTCACCTTTGTGTTACTTCATTAAAAGCTAAAAAGAAATTTCATAACTTGAAGTTATACAGCTATAAAAGTACTAATAAACATTCACCCTTCCTTAACTAGTAAAATAATCAATTTATTTTTACTATTCCCATTTTCTATAACTTTTCTTTCAATGTTTACTCACATATTTAAATTTTAATAGAACTCTTTATAAAATGGATCTCTTAAAATACCCTTTTTAGATCTGAGAAAAATGCATGAATTTTATCTTTTCAACTTATTCAAAACGTTACTTAAAAAAGGTAAAATAATATCATTTTGATAGATATATCTTTTAATCTAAACACACATTTTTCAGAGATTCTCTTGTAATTAAAAGCCCTAAACAATATTAAAAAAACTTCATTAAAAATATTTACACAAAATATCAAATATGTGACACTATACTGTGTGGGATTGTTAGTTGCTAATCTTTGAAAAGAAAAATCATTCCTAGATAAAACTTTAAATTCTGTAAGGAGGTGTAGCAGTCACAGTAAAGCATTCTGACACATAAAAATAATATATGTACAAAATAAGACTCATATATGTACAGCTCACATACCATAATTTTAAAAGATTTCTTACATAATTTTACTTAAATATAAAAATGTGTATTATTTGAAGAATTCTGTACTAGCCATACAAAACTTTTTGCTAACAGCATTGATTGCCAATGTCAGGAATAGAACTCACCTAAAGTCTCAGGTACTGAATTCTAGAAGTCTTCTTTAGTTTTTTTGATCACTAATGTTGCTTTAACTGATTTACGTATGAATTCTATATTATGTTGCATAAGAATAGTGAAAAATAATAAAATAATTGTATCCATCTTTTTTAACGCGTTATAATAGTACTGGTAACAAACAATAGTAATGTTTGTTTGTTACCATTAAAGCCATTCTGACACATAAAAATAATATATGTACAAAATAAGACTCATATATGTACAGCTCACATACCATTATTTTAAAAGATTTCTTACATAATTTTACTTAAATATAAAAATGTGCATTATTTGAAGAATTCTGTACTAGCCATACAAAACTTTTTGCTAACAGCATTGATTGCCAATGTCATATAGAACTCACCTAAAGTCTCAGGTACTGAATTCTAGAAGTCTTCTTTAGTTTTTTAGATCACTAATGTTGCTTTAACTGATTTACGTATGAATTCTATATTATGTTGCATAAGAATAGTGAAAAATAATAAAATAATTGTATCCATCTTTTTTTAACACGTTATAATAGTACTGGTAACAAACAATAGTAATGTTTTTTTGTTACCATTAAAGCCTATTTGGCGAGATTTGCACCGGTAAAGTGGACAGGTGAAAAGAAAAACTTTAACATTACCCTGGCTCAAACGATAAAGTCACTAAAATGATACAACCGAAACCAAACGGAATATACTCGTTGGTAACTTATTACCGACACATTTTCGAAACTTGTCACGGCCATTCCTTAAGAGTCACTTCTATTTCTAATACGTAATAATAATATTGCCAACAATAAATAGTAATGATTGTTTGTTGCCAATAAAGCCTGTTTGGCGAGATTTGCGCTGGTGAATTGAACAGGTGAAATGGAAAATTTTTACATTACTCCAGCGCAAGCGATAAAGTTACCAAAATGATAAATCCGAAGTCAAACGGAATATACTCGATGGTATCCTATTACCGGCACATTTTCGAAACTACGGCCATTTCTTATCACGCATGTATTTTCTAATACGTAATAATAGTTCTGGTGACAAATTATAGTAATGTTTGTCGCCAATAAAACATGTTTGGAGAGATTTGCGACGGTGAAATCGATAGGTGATAGGTAAAACTTTTACATTACTACGGTGCAAGCGATAAAGTCACCAAAATGATACAACCAAAGTTAAATGGAATATACTCGTTGGTAACCTATTACCGGCACATTTTCGAAACTTGTCATGGCCATTCCTTAGCAGTCACTTCTATTTCTAATACGTAATAATAATATTGCCAACAAAAAATAGTAATAATTGTTTGTTGCTAATAAAACCTGTTTGGCGAGATTTGCGCTGGTGAATTGGACAGGTGAAATGGAAAATTTTTACATTACTACAGAGCAAGCGATAAATTACCAAAATGATACATCCGAAGTCAAACGGAATATACTCGTTGGTAACCTATTACCGGCACATTTTCGAAACTAGTTACGGCCATTTCTTATCACTCATGCCTTTTCGAATACGTAATAATAATTCTGGTGACAAATTATAGTAATGTTTGTAGCCAATAAAACACGTTTGGAGAGATTTGCGCCGGTGAAGTGGATAGGTGAATGATAAACCTTTTACATTACTCCGGTGCAAGCGATAAAGTCACCAAAATGATACAACCGAAGTCAAATGGAATATACTCATTGGTAACCTATTACCGGCACATTTTAAAAACTAATTACGGCCATTTCTTATCAGTCACGTCTTGTTCTAATATGTAATAATAATATTGGTGACAAACAACAGTAATGATTGTTTAACGCGAATAAAGTCTACTTGACGAAATTTTCGCCAGAGAAACATAAATGAACCAAATTATGTATTTTATTTAGGCGTATGGTGGTATATTCCCTTTAGTGTTTACTTAATGTATCTTTAAGTGAGTATCATTAAATTTTAAATTAAGAAGTAATTATGTAGGCATGCTTATTACAATTGATTTTGCGCATAATTAATTTTTTACTAATAATTAAATTCAAATAAGAAATAGAAAAGGTGATTAAAGAAACATTTTCTTATTGATATTAGTTAATTTGGATCAGATACATTGCAGACGCCTGTACTATCTGCCATGTTTTCTTTTTGGCGCCCAAAAGAAAACACGTGTTTGAAAAATTGCCAAGTACAAAATGATGGTGGCGGTAAGCATTTTTCAGAATTTATATTATTATTACAATTTATAATACGATTCACAATTTATAGCATTATTAAAATAATATTAGCATAGTAGTTATCTTTTTTTCGTTATTTAAAACTAGCATATGACGGTATTAGTAAAATTTTTAATATTCCAGAACTGTTAAGTACCTAGTGAGGCAGGTAAAAAAGGGTTTGTTTTTTGGCTGAGAACTATCTGGTTCACTCTCAATAATTTATTTATCGTCATACTACTCTAGAGTCTCCCGATCCTGTAATGCAGTTTATAATCACATTGAATTCATATAGTCAAACCGCGTGGTTTGGTTTGGGTTTGGTTTTGGTCTACTTTAATGAGACCGGGACCTACTGCTTAAAACCGAATCCGAACGGCTACGAACATCCATGCCGTAGTGGGAATCGAACCCACAAACTCCGGTTCCGAAAGCCAGCACTCTAACCATTCGGCCATCGTTCGGCTCAAACAACGTGGTTATGTATAATAAACAAACACACAAAAGAACAAACTTCTTAATTTCCAAATATATATTAATTAAAAGTTAGATATTTATTAGTCCGTGAAATAGACTCCTAGACTTATATGAAAATAATTTATTGTCAATACCGGTGGTAAAAGTTTCATTGCAACAAAAAATAATCGATGATTCAATTTAAAATTATCACGAATGTATCTAATCTATTATTGAAGCCAAATATAAAGGAAAATCATTTACGTAATATCTAAGTTCAGTGATAAAAGATATTAAAATAGTGTAGATGATATTTAAATAGTTTAAAATATGAAATGATTAAATGAGACGTTTAAAGGAATGACGTCACAATGCTAGAAAATATTGTTATTTTTACCTCTTTATTAAGTTATAAGTGGATAAATTTAATCGCCGGCTCTTAACCGGGGAAAATAGGGCTTGAAATAATGGCATTAAACTCTCGAAAAGCAGGGAAGGGTTGGATTTCGAACTTTTTAAAGACAAAAGTATTTTTTGCCTTGATATGAAGCATATTTATACAAATTTATTTTAGAATCGGATCGATAGTTTAGGAGAAGATAAATTTTATTCACTTTGAATGGATGCCTCTAATCCAGGTTCAACCGCTTCATAAATTGGAGGATAGACGTAAAGATAACTTAGGCTATTATTATATAGCAGATAAATAACGTATTAGTAAGATTTATAATATATATCAGCATAAAAATAATATATATCATTTTAATAAGCACTAATATTATAAACATGTGTGGTAGGGTTTCCCTCCTTGTAATAAAAGAAATTCAAAATACATTTAAAAAGAGACACACCAACCCACTTATTGCTCTATAAAACTACCAAAAAATGGCAAAATTTATCGGAAAAAACATGGCTTCTATAATGCATCTGTACCATTAATATTTTAACAGTATTAAAATGCATTTTTCTGTTCCCATATCAATTCTGTTATGCAGCATTAATATGACTTCAAATTAAGGATTATTACTTCAGTTGCTAAAAGAATGCAAAGAACACCCCCCTTTTTTTAAGAGCACTAAAAGAAGAGTTCCAATCTCTATTCTAGCTATCATTAACATTCCTAGAACGTAAGAAAGATACTTAATGCCTTTCCAAGTAAGCAAAAAATAAAAAATATCATCTACTACAGCAAAATATAGTCTTAAATGATAAGTACGGATCTAAACGAATACAAAAGTATTAATGTAGTTAGAAAGGAATTTATATAAGAAGTAATGATATCACGCAAATCTATTTAGTGATAAAAGAGATTAAACTTTTTCTAACTATTAATACGTATGTAGATGTGATCGCACTATCCCCTGAGAAGCTTAAGTTAATGAGGTTATATAGTGATATTGTATTTAATTTGTGCTTAACATTCCAGACAGTTATATTCTGGATTTTAGTAATAGCATACCACACAAACTTCACTTAATCTATGATTTGTCAAAAGGGAGTAGATAAAACTAGTTATAGACTCCATTGAACTTTTTTTAAATTTCCGCAATAGCCTTAGCTGAGATTTTTTAGTTCAACAATTGTGATAAAAAAAGAGTGTACTATATATATTAATATACTGGAGTTCTAAAACTATCAGAATATCCTTATTTCTATAGAAACTAGCGAAATCTATTTTATATCAATATTTTCATTAATATAAACGAGGCTCAGAATGTATATAATTCTATCACATACGCCGTCATATGACGGGATTAGTAAAATTTTCAATTTTCTAGAATTGTAAAGTACCCTATAAGGCGTATAAAAATATGGTTTATTTTTTGGGTGAAAATTATCTGGTACAAGCTCAATAATTAGTTTATTTTCGTAGTCCTATGTAGTCTCGCGATACTGTGAATGCAGTAAAGAATCACGTTGAATTCATTTAGAAAAATAATTTAGAGTTTTCTTAGCTACGTCAAAATTATCGTTAATTTTTTACCAATATTTATTACCACATAAATTAATAGAAACAAATGAACGAAACTATCACTTCACTCCATCCTAAAGGTGGATAGAATTTGTTGTTAATACAGGTGATAAAATTTACATTGCAGCAAAAAATAATCGGTGATTAAAATTAAAATTATCATATATGTAGCTAATCGATTATTTAAGCCAAATATAAAAGAAAATTGTTTACGCAATATCTAAGTTCAGAGGCAAACGTTTGAAAATAATGCAGACGATATTTAAATAATTTAAAATAAGAATTGATTAAATAAGGTGGTTAAAGGAATGATGTTAGAAAAAATGTTATACTGTTAAAAAAATGTTATTAATGATTTCTCATGCTTAAAAGTAAAATTATATTGAGATTATTTCAATTACAAAACACTTTCTTGTTACTGAAAATGTAGTTTGTTTTTACACAATTATAATACATTTTCTGTGTTTACTAAGTTAAAGATCAATAAAAAATATCTATTCAACTTATTCATACTACTAATGAGCATAAAAAAACTTTTCTGTTGGATGAAATTCTACCATGTTTAACATTTCGGAATAACGAAACTTCAAAAGCAAAACGGAAGTAGCATAACATTTTTGTATTCACTTATGATGCTCTATTTTTTTCAACAAGGAAAGACTACAAGGAAAAAACTTCGAACCAGGTGAAATTTCTTTAAAGAAAACTTTTTTTTATGGAAAAAGTATTTTTCGACTGAAGAGGTAGAAACTGAAAAACTGTCAAATCTAGTTATGGCCACACAAAGCCAATGTTTTTACTCTCATCAAAAACAATTTCTAAGGACAATGAAGTAAAAAGAACTTTTCTCAAAAAATGTCGAAAGAAAGATAGAAAATACTTTACAGTAGCATCACGTATTGCTTATTATTTATTAAAGCAATTTTCGTTTTAAGAAACAAACTTTGTATCTTGGAATAAACTTTCAGGGTTCATTCGGGGATATTTGATCAATCGTAAATAAATAGAGCTAAGTATGTAACAAAAATGCGTAAGTTTTTTTTAAACCTAAATGTAGCAGAACTAGAAATTATATGTATATTCGTTCTTTAATCACTTAAAAACTTTATGGTATTTCCGACAAAACTTTACTCTGTATTCTTTTGATACCGTAAAACTATTATTCTTTGAAAATTCTTCTTCGTAGAAAACATCATTTGACATGAAATATTATAGTATAAATACAGATGAAGGGTATTTTATACCTTGTTAATCAGATATACCAGATATTCAAAAAGATTCCTTTAAGTACTGACTTTGTTTTACACTCTTTGTAATCAAATATATATTATAACCTTTTGAAACTGAAACGAAATATGTCTTAAAAGAGATACCTGATATCTAAGGTGCCCATTTTTACATAACAATATGTCACATCAAAGAGTTTAAAGAGTTCAATAATATTTTGTGAGTTTTTTTATTTCGAAACAAGCTTTTTTTTAGCTTTTTTGTTTTAAATATTTATGAACTCATTATAACGTTTTCACAAGGGATACAATTTTTAGTTTTTATTATTTAAATTTAATTATTAATCATAACTTTTTGTAACTGAAACAAAATATGTTTTAAGAGAGATACCTGATATCTAAGGTGTCTATTTTTACATAAAAATATGCCACATCAAAAAGATTAAAGAGTTCAATAACATTTCGTGAGTTTTTGTTTCGAAACAGGTTTCGTTTTTAGCATTTTTGTTTTTAATATTTATGAACTCATTATAACTCAACAAATACAATTCTTAGTTTCAATTATTTAAATTTAATTACCAATCATAACTTTTTGTAACTGAAACAAATTATGTTTTAAAAGAGATACCTGATATCTAAGGTGTCCATTTTTACATAAAAATATGTCACATCAAAGAGATAAAGAGTTCAATAACATTTTGTGAGATTTTGTTTCGAAAGAGGTTTTTTATTTAGTATTTTTGTTTTTAATATTTATGAATTCATTATTACTTTTTCATAACTGATACGATTCTTAGTTTCTATTATATAAAGTTAATTATCTATCATAACTTTTTGTAACTGAAACAAAATAATTTTAAAAGAGATACCTGATATCTAAAGTGTCCATTTTTACATAAAAGTATGTCACAAAGAGTTTAAAGAATTCAATAACATTTTGTAAGTTTTTGTTTCGAAATAGGTTTTTTTTAGCATTTTTGTTTTTAATATTTATGAACTCATTATTACGTTTTCCCAAAGGATAGAATTCTTAGTTTCTATTATGTAAATTCAATTATCTATCATAACTTTTGAGGTATCTGAAAGCAAATAAATATTAATAGAAATACATAATAACTAAGCAAAATTTCATACAAAAAATATCCAAAGCAAAGTTCTAGATAAAGGTTGAATAAAACCGATGGGTATAATAATATATGTTGTAGAAATACAAAAACGATACACATTTTTAAAAGATAATATTTACCAAAAGGTTATTTTATCTAAAAACATCTTCAAAGAATAAAAAGTATTATTAGCTCAAAATACTTCCTCCTAAACTATTAATAAAAGTCGTTATTTTATCCTCTTTAAAAATATTTTGAGTATTGAATAAATATCATTCAATAGGTACAAAGAAAGAGAAAAATTATATTTATTATTTGAGCATGCAAAAAACTAAATGAAAAAATGGAAAAAACAATCAGTAAGTATATATAAAAGGAATAATAACATAAAAAACAATTATTTAATGATAAATAGAAATGAAAATTGTTCATAAAATATATATTTTTAATAATGGAAATAAGGTTTTTCTACGGTTCTTGTTTAAACCTGTATGTAGTAGAACTGGAAATTATTTGTATATGCGTTCTCTAATCAAAACTTAAGGGTATTCCCGACAAAACTTTACTCTGTATTTCTTTGATACCATAAAACTACTATCGTTTCAAAAAACTCTTTAGACAACATCACTTGATATTAACTAGTATAATATAAACACAGATGAAAGATATTTTATACATTGTTATCTCAGATATACCAGATATTCAAAAAGATTCCTTTAAGTACTGACTTTATTTTACATTCTTTGTGTTCAAATGTGTATCATAACTTTTTACAACTGAAACAAAATATATTTTAAAAAGAGACACCTGATATCTAAGGTGTCCATTTTTAGAAAAAAATATGTTACATCAAAGTTGAAGCAAAATATTTCATATATTTAAAGAGTTCAGTAACATTTTGTGAGTTTTTTTGTTTTGAAACAGTTTTTTTTAGCCTTTTTGTTTACAATATTTATAAACTAATTATTACGCCTTTACAAGAAATACAATTCTTAGTTTCTATTATTTAAATTTAATTATCTATTATAACTTTTGAGGTATCTGAAAGCAAATAAATATTAATAGAAATATATACCTACGATACTATTTCATACGAAAAAATTCTAAAGCAAAGTCCTAGAAAAAGATTGAATAAAACCGACAGGTTTGATAATATAAGTTGCAAAAAAACCAAAACGATACACATTTTTAAACATTAATATTTACCAAAAGGTTCCTTTATCTAAAAACATCTTCAAAGAATAAAAAATACTATTAGCTAAATATGCTTCCTCTTAAACTATTAATTAAACTCGTTATTTTATCATCTTTAAAAAATCTTTTCAGTATTGAATAAATTTCATTTAATAAG
>CM063506.1:131943229-132010729 GCA_032207245.1 Pardosa pseudoannulata | reverse complement strand
GTATAAATTGTGGGAACACGGATTATCAATATCTTCTTATTTTATTTTTTTTCTATTTGATTAAGAATTATCATGTAAATTGTTTTCTTTTGTCTATTAAATTTGTATAATATATAATATGATTCTGTTTTTTTTATTTTGTTATAGAAATATTAATTAATTTTTAAATTTTTATTAAAATTTCAATGTGTCCTCTTCTTCTTATAATATAGTTGAAAATTTACATTTGCTTAAATTATGTAAATAAAAATTATCTAATTATTAAATATAAATAACTTATTAGCGTAAAAGTTTAAGATATAAATTAAAATAAAAGCAAAAAATATTAAAATATAAAGGTAGGTTATTATTTATTAGATGATGAGGTAAGAAACTTTTATTTTTATATAATCTTATATTATATCTTGTGTGAACATCTCTAATATAAGAATGTAAATAATACAAATTGTTATTTTTATATTACATGAACAAAAATAGTTTTCCCTATAATTTTGTTATACCTTAATAACCCAGAAAAGTAATTTCAAATGCAAATAGAAAATCATTACTTCCTAAAAAATATCTGAAAATTTGCAGATTTGCGACTAAGAATATTGGAAAATAATAAAAAAAGGTATGATCTAAAATTACAAGAACCTATTAGCGTATAGTGCGGTAAAGGTTAGAAATAATCTTAAAATTAATTAAAAAAGCAAAAGGCATAAACAATTGCGGTATGTTTTGGTTCTGAAGGTATGAAAACAATTTATGTTTTATTATTTACTTTCCAGTATCTCTAAAGTGTTGTCTGTGAACATCTCTAATATAAGAATGTAAATAATACAAATTGTTCTATTTAAATTACATGAACAAAAACAGTTTTCACTATAATTTATGTTATACTTTTTATAACCCATCAAAAGTAATTTCAAATTCGTATCAAAACTCATCACTTGCTAAAAAATATCTGAAAATTTACAGATTTGCGACTAAGATTATTGTAATATAATAAACAAAGTTATGATCTAAAATTACAAGAACCGATTAGGGTAGAGTGCGCTAAAGTTTAGATATAATCTTAAAATTCATTAAAAAAGCATAAGGCATAAACAATTGCTGTATGTTTTGGAACTGGAAATAAGAAAACAATTCATGTTTTATTTTTTAATTACCAGTATCTCTAAAGTGTTGTCTGTGAACATCTCTAATATAAGAATGTAAATAATACAAATTGTTATTTTTAAATTACATGAACAAAAATAGTTTTCCCTATAATTTTTGTTATACCTTAAATAACCCATAAAAAGTAATTTCAAATGCAAATCGTAAATCATCACTTTCTAAAAAATATCTGAAAATTTACAGATTTGCGACTAAGATTATTGTGATATAATAAACAAAGGTATGATCTAAAATTACAAGAACCTATTAGGGTAGGGTAAAGGTTAGAAACAAATCTTAAAATTATTTTTAAAAAGTCAAAGGCATAAACAATTACGGTATGTTTTGGAAATGGAGGTAAGAAAACAATTCATGTTTTATTATTTAATTACCAGTATCTCTAAAGTGTTGTCTGTGAACATCTCTAATATAAGAATGTAATTAATACAAATTGTTATTTTTAAATTACATGAACAAAAATAGCTTTAACTATAATTTTTTATACCTTATATAACCCAGAAAAAGTAATTCCAAATGCAAATCGAAAATAATAACTTGCTAAAAAATATCTGAAAATTTACAGATTTGTGACTAAGATTATTGTGATATAATAAACAAAGGTATGATCTAAAATTACAAGAACCTATTAGGGTAGGGTACGACAAACGTTAGAAATAATCTTAAAATGAATTTAAAAAAGCCAAATGCATAAACAATTGCGGTATGTTTTGGACCTGGAGGTAAGAAAAAAATTCATGTTTTATCATTTAATTACCAATTTCTCTAAAGTATTGTCTGCGAACATCTCTATAATATAAGAATGTAAATAATACAAATTGTTATTTTTATATTACATGAACAAAAAGAGTTTTCCGTATAATTTTTTATACCTTATATAACCCAGAAAAAGTAATTCCAAATGCAAATCGAAAATAATCACTTGCTAAAAAATATCTCAAAATTTACATTTTTGAGACTAAGATTATTGTGATATAATAAACAAAGGTATAATCTAAAATTACAAGAACCTATTAGGGTAAACTACGGCAAAGGTTAGAAATAATCTTAAAATTAATTAAAAAAGCCAAAGTCATAAACAATTACGGTATGTTTGGAACTGGAAGTATGGAAACAATTCATGTTTTATTTTTTAATTACCAGTATCTCTAAAGTGTTGTCTGTGATTATCTCTATAATATGAGAATGTAAATAATACAAATTGATATTTTTAAATTACATGAACAAACATCGTTTTCCCTATAATTTTTGTTATACCTTACATAACCCATAAAAAGTAATTTCAAATAAAAATCGTAAACCATCACTTGCTAAAAAATATCTGAAAATTTAGAGATTTGCGACTAAGATTATTGTGATATAATAAACAAAAGATATGATCTAAAATTACAAGAATCGATTAGAGTAGAGTGCGCTAAAGTTTAGATATAACCTTAAAATTCATTAAAAAAGCAAAAGGCATAAACAATTGTGGTATTTATTTGGACCTGGAGGTAAGAAAATAATTCATGTTTTATTTTTTAATCACCAGTATCGATAAAGTGTTGTTTGTGAACATCTCTATAATATAAGAATGCAAATAATACAAATTGTTATTTTTAAATTAGATGAACAAACATAGCTTTAACTATAATTTTTTTATACCTTATATAACCCAGAAAAAGTAATTTCAAATGCAAATCGAAAATCCTCACTTGCTAAAAAATATCTGAAAATTTACAGATTTGCGACTAAGATTATTGTGATATAATAAACAAAGGTATGATCTAAAATTACAAGAACCTATTAGGGTAGAGAAAGGCAAAGGTTAGAAATAATCTTAAAATTAATTAAAAAAAAAGCTAAAGGCATAAACAATTGCGGTATGTTTTGGAACTGGAGGTATGAAAACAATACATATTTTATTATTTAATTACCAGTATCTCTAAAGTGTTGTCTGTGAACATCTCTAATATAAGAATATAAATAACAAAAATTGTTATTTTTAAATTATATGAACAAAAAATGTTCACTATAATTTTTGTTATACATTATATAACCCAGAAAATGTAATTTTAAATGCATATCAAAAATCGTTACTTGCTAAAAAATATCTGAAAATTTATGATTTGCTACTCAGATTGTTGTGATTATAATATGGTAGTGCTAACTAACAAAAATATAAGGTTATACTAGTAATTAACATATAAAAAGAAATCTTTATATGAAAGTTTGAAGATAATGTTATCGTTGACGATGGATATTGTAGTTCATTAAATAAGTATAGACTAACTTTTAAAAAGTAAAAATTAAAATTAATAGTGTTTATCTATTTCAATACTTGAAATTTGGAAGAACGTGTTTCGTAGCTTTATAAAAAGTGTTTATAAACTAACACATATCAGTATTTTTCCATACGTTTCTCCCATCAGTGTAATAGTCCTGTTTCTAGATAATAAAAGAAATATCCACTGTTAGGAAAAGTAGTGATTCTAAGATAAATGCATTAAAACTATAGTAAGCGATAACGTTAAAATAAACTTACTTTTTTCATTAGTTAAATATTTATTTTCTCTGTTTAACATATTATAGAAAAAATCTTAATTACGATGATTATTTTTATTTTTAATTGTATCTATTAACAAATGGTTTTTATATCTTTATGCCTACATTTAAGAATCAACAGAGATAAAGGAGTAAGTGACTTTTAAGGTCCTAATATCTTTTCAGAATATTGTGGAAAGTATTTTAAAATCAAAAGTATTTGTTGCCCTAAATAAGCTCTATAAATTTACCAAACATTTTTCTTACCGGAAAATAAAAGAATAAATAATGGTTTACCATTAATTTACCATGATTATTTTCGAAATATATTAAAGATTAGTAACAATGACTAGATAAATAGAGAGGGATTCACTATCAGTGCGATAACAATGCAGGAAATGTAGTAAGCACAGAGACGATTTGGAATCACTATTATGCAGGGTCGGAAATTGTTTCGTCAAGAAGCAGAGACCGTTTATAATATTACCGCAGGAACCACAAATTAGACACATGCCAAATATAGCAGTGCATCGGCAAAACAGCGAACGGGGCGAAACTGTATTAAGAATGAGATCCACCCGAAAGTCGCAGTAAGAGGGAATTTACCCCTCTTTTAGTCGACTTATTGTCGAATACAGCCACGCAACTATCACGAGCTGGTGTTATTAGGATAATTGTTTATTTACATTTCAAATGAAAGTATAATATACCGGTTAGAACCAAATATTGACTTTGAGTGGTATTGTTGTTTTGGTAATTTGTAAATCACTCTGTATTATTATTTTTGTCTGCTTGGATTTGAAATTTTAAGTATAAAATAATGGATAACTTTGTTTTGTTTCGTTTACAAATGGGGGTAATTGCCTTTACTAATATCTTACAATACAATTAATTATTTTGTTGTCCATTAATTATTTTGTTTGTTTCTGATGCCACTTAGTCAAACGAAGTTCGACTGAGCCATGCGCTACTCGTATTAACCCTCTAAGCGGTTCGCACGTACAATTCCACCAAATCGATGATGTCTTCAAAACGTACAATTTTCGACCTCCAAAAACGTTTCGAAAAGGAAGGTAATGTACATTTCTACCAGTGCTTTCCCCCATGCAATTTTGCGATAGGAGGGTCAGGTCGACTGTTTAGGAACTGCACCCCTCTTTGACTGACATTTATTGAGGGATGCAGCCCTACCCCCTGAGGCACAAAGACGCTGATAGCTTTTCATGGCTTTGCAAATCTCTATTTCGATGTGTCTCGTTTGCCTTAACAGATGTATCTCTAATTACACCACTGAAATATATTGGATGTTAAAAAATATAAATAAGTCTTTCAATATTTTTATTTGTACTTTTAGAATCCATTATTTCTTATGGGATGATCTTCGAGACTTGGAGAGCTTTATGTGTATTAAAAATTAACAATCTATAATATCTATTTAGATATCTATTTATAACATGAAGTAAAGGGACAACAACGAGGGTGGGTTTCCCGTATTCCATTCTAGTCGACTAAGAGTGAAGGAAAAAATCATAGAACGCTTTTGCCACTTACACAGTAAACCTTTAGCGTATTTTTCTTTGGAGATTTTTTTTTCTTTGATGTGTTCCACTCGGAGGGTTAAGGCAAAGGGGTGCTTTGAGCCTTTCGTTTTTTTAAGGAGCACCTCTAGGGTAAAAGTACGGCTTCTTCCTCAAGTGGGTAATCACAATTTAGAAGAAGGAACCAAGCAAAAGACCCATAGGCTTGGCCTTCACACTCTCAGAGGTATTGATTGAGAACTTGGAGGACTATGGGACCCCAAACATACCCCAGTCACCTTTACGTGCCTTCATTTAGGTGCCCCAGTCCCCTTTAACAAACACGGCAAATCGCAGGCAGGGTCGGATTCCTACCCGGCAACCCTCCAGTTACGAGCGCTTTGCCTCTGCAGACTGAGCTACAGCGGATCGTCCTGTTTATTATGGAAACACCATATAGGTATTAAAACATCGCTACATGTAAGGGAAGAACACAGAAGTACAACAAAGCTTTACTCAGGAATCGAATCCAAATCCATAGGGTGGGAGCACAATACGTTAACCACTATAAAATGTGGGCCACCAATACTAGATAGTAACTGTTGTAAATATTTATATATCTACTACTTTCAATAACATATTTAATTAATTTATTATGTAAAATATTTAACAACATTGAGGCGAAATACAAAAATTTGATACAATTGAACAATTTGATACAATTTGATACGTATGAAAAAATATAGATGTAATGGATAGAGTGCAAAACTTATTTTTTAAGTGTGTGCATTATTTATTCAAAGCTTTGTCCCCTAATCATAATCTAATTTTTGTGAAGAAATAACCATTTTTTTAAATATTGTTTTATAATTCATAGTGGTCTAGACGCATCAGTTATTCCTAAAATATTTTAATAGACTTTTTCTCTGAGAATTTAGAGTCAACCAGACCTACTGAAATTCAGGACACTAGAAAGCATATAAATATGTAATGAGGTATGAATATTATTGACAAAAGCATCGATGATGGATTTTCTTTTAGGTTGGATGTTTATTTGGTTTGGATCTCTATGATCTACTGCTTTGATACACCAGGGCTAAAGACGCCGAAACCTATGATTTTCTTCTTGAGAATTGCTAGGTAAATAATTGTGTTTGTGGATTAAAATATTTCAGACTACATTTGGACATTGACTAGTAAACCGATTTTCTGCTATTGAAAAGCCAAATCATTTGTCAAAAATCTCGAAGTGTTTAAGGGATCTAATACATTTTAAATGAAATCTATACATGCTGAAAGTATATCTATTTTCACTTAACATTAGTATCTACATACTAGATGCAATATTACAAAAGAATTGAGGCATTTAAGATTTATTTCTTCTATTTTACTAAGACTCTAAAATTATGTTTTGTCCCTCTCTGTAAGATTAAAAATATTCGTCTGGATTGATAAGCCTAAATTTTTTTCTCTGTATATACATTTTTATTATCTAAAGAACGTCTGATTAGCATCAATCAAATAATTTAACAGTTAGTTTATTTTTAATCGCTAATTAGGTATAATTATATTATATTTCTATTTTTATCTAATTTACATGAGTATTTTATTTTTCTACATCCAAATAATTTTTATAGCATTAATTCATACTAATGAGTTAAGTTTCCAGATTATATGTTCATTAAATTGTAGGTTAATAATTGTATAGCAGATTAAGTCATTGTATGGACCGAAATATAAAATATATATATATTTTATATATATATATATATATATTTTAAATAAATATATATGTATATATATATATATAAAAAATATTAAAAACTTTACTGTAGTAATATTTATCTACTAGCATATAGCCCGTCATATGACGGGATAAGTAAAATTTTTAATTTTCCATAATTGTAAAAGTTCCGTATAAGATAGGTAAAACATGATTTGTTTTTTAGCTGAGAATTATCAGGTACATGCTCAATAATTTATTTAACTTCATACTCATCTAAAGTCTCCCGACACTGTGAATGCAGTTTAGAATCAAGTTCAATTTGTTTAGAAAGATAATTCAAAGTTTTCTTAGCTAAGTTGAAATTATCGTTAAGTTCTTTTCGCCACAGTAATTAATGAAAGTAAAGGAATTAAACTATCAATTCCACTACACCCTGGAGGTAAATTTGTTGTTAATACCGGTTGTAAAAGTTTCATTTCAACAAAAAATAATCAATGATTAAATTTAAAATTATCATATATGTATATAATCTATTATTTAAACCAAATATTATTTATTTAATATCTAAGTTCAGTGATAAAACGTATGAAAATAATGCAGACAATATTTAAATAATTTAAAATAAGAAATGATTAAATGAGATGGTAAAAGACATGACGCCATAATGCTAGAATAAATGTTATTTTCATCTACTTATAATGTGATAAATTGATGAATTTAATCATTGCCTGTTCTTAACCGGGGAAAATAGGGCTTGAAATAATGGCATTAGATGCTAGAAAAGAAGTGAAAGGGTGGATTTCGAACGTTGCTAACCCTAACTCATCAAAAATCCACCATGCCTCTATCCATTGCAGGTCCAACCGCTTCATAAATTCGAAGACAGACGAACAGATAACTTAAAATATTACTATATAGGGAATAGTTTTCATTATAAAAAGTTGAATTATTTCATAATTCTATTAAATTATGAGTGAAAACAGGTCTTATATATTTTAAATTGTGGTATAAATTGTTGTATTAAGTTTTAAATACTTATGGTCTAGCAAAACAGATACACTTTTGGCATGCAAATATTCCTTTACAGTGAATTACACTTAAAAAAAATAATATTCGGATATATTTTATTTCTAAATTTATAGTGCACAATAATTTTAGGAATCCAATATTATATAAACTTCAAATTACGCGGAGAAAAAAATAGAACATTACAAATTTCTATGGCCTTTATATAATTTATTTTACATGAAGTATTATTAATTAACCTACGTTCTAGGAAAACTCAAAATAAAGAAATGGTATAATCTCTTTCTTGTGGTTTATACAAATCGATTATTACCATCTTCATCGAGTAAAATAAACATAAGACGTGTTTAAAATGAATAATCAATAAACAAATGAGAACGTTATTTATGATTTTAATCACGTGATATGAATTACGAGACTATCGTTCAAGAAAATTTGAAGGTTTGGAAAAGCAATTTATAAGAGTAGATTATTAATCATACCTTCGTCAGTAATAAGATCATCGAGCTTGAAGAGAGGCATTTTAATCTGAAAACTTTCTAATAAGGAAAAATAATTTTTTTTAAACTTTTTCAATGTTTTTATCTTAGAAACTTTTTTCAGCAGAAAATTATTCATCTTTGCGAATTACTTTAAACATTATAGCTCCGGTTGTAGCTAATTTTCGTATCCTAAGCAATAATTTTTTTTATTAAACATATTAAGGACATACAGTTGAATTGCTTAATATAATAATCTGCATAAAATTATAAAAATAATGATAAAATAATCTTTTAATATTACTTTTATCATACGAAATAGGTCTATTTGATTTAACAAATTGATAATTCTTCTTTTTAAATATAATAGTTGTTTAATAGCAAAAATTTTGACTAAGCCTGCATTTATTTTGAATAGTTACGTATAAAAATGTTACGTATATACAGATGTAATAGTAACTTTAACTTTAAATATCCATTTAAATATCCATTTTTAAATTTAAATATTCATTATTCCATTTAAATATCCATTATTGAATACATTTCAATTACTTTCATCTTAGCGTATATAAGATGTAGGTATGTATGGACTTGTATAACTAAAAAAGAATTAGACTCTAGTGTTAATATCTGAGTTAAGCAAATATTGCGCTTTAGAGAGTTTGAATTGCAATTAAAATTAAAACTACATATTAAAAGATCTGTTCGAAATATCGACAATCTATGCATAAGCATTTTAAGTTATGTCATGCATCAATAATATTCATTATATTGAAATTTTTCGTTCTACAGAGATCTGATTACAATCAAAATGGGTGTACATATAAATACTACTGCAGCCCTAAATATAAAATTTCAACATTTTACGGTTAATCATTTTTGAATTATGTAAAATACATGCTTATAGACTTAAATGTTTATAGAATTCACTTGTTAATAATTCTTTTTTTTAATATAATAGATTTTAATAGCAAAAATTTTTGATTTTCAAGTATCAAAAAATATTCTGTTCACAAAGTTTACATCCATTTTGACTAGTTTAAACGCTACGTATATACGTATGTAATGGTAAATTTAGCTTATATATCCCATATTCATATCCATTATTCCATTTAAATATAAATTATTGAATACATTTCAATTACTTTCATCTTAACGTATATAAGATGTAAGTGTGTATGGATTTGCATAACAAAAATATAATTATACTGTAGCGTTAATATCTGTTTTACGCAAATATTGCGTTTTAGAGAGCGTGAATTGCAATTAAAATTGAAAGAGCATAAGTACATATTAAAAGAGCTGTGAATTCGAAATATCGACAGTCTGCGCATAAGCATTTTATGTTATGCTATGCTTCAATAATATTCATTATATTGAAATTTTACGTTACAGAGAGCTGATTACAATCAGAATGGGAGTACATATAAATACTACTGCAGTCCTAAATAGAAAATTTCAACATTTTACGGTTAATCATTTTTGAGTTATGTAAGATACATACGCATAGACGTAAATGCTTATAGCATTTACTTGTTAATAATTATTTTTTCTAATATAATAGGATTTTAATAGCAAAAATTTTTGATTTTCAGGTATCAAAAGAAATATTCAGCTGACAAAGTCTACATCCATTTTGACTAGATTAAAAGCTACGTATATACGTATGTAATGGTAACTTTAAATATCTATTATTGATATACATTATTCTAAATATAAATTATTCAATACATTTCAATTACTTTTATCTTAACGTATATAAAATGTATGTATGTATGTACTTGTAGAACTTAAAAAAAATTAAAATGTAGCGTTAATATCTGTTTTACGCAATTATTGCGTTTAAGAGAGTGTGAATTGCAATTAAAATTCAAAGTTCACAAGTACATGTTGAAAGAGCTGTGAATTCCGAGTATTGACAGTGAAAGTGTAAATATTTTAAGTTATGACATAATTCAATAATATTCATTATATTGAAATTTTTCGTTGTACAGAGAGCTGATTGCTATCAGAATGGGTATAAATATAAATACAACAGTCCTAAATATAAAATTTCAACATTTTACGGTTAATCATTTTTGAGTTATGTAAGATACATACGCAGAGACGTAAACGCTTAAAGTATTCACTTATTGTACTTTTTTGAATACGTATAGTACTACTTACGTGTGTATGTACTGTACTACTTATGTTTGTACGCTATAGTACATAAGTAAAATATAAAAATTCTCTCAAATATAAACAGTAATTTTTAGGGGAGTAAATATAAATACTACAAAAGTCCTAAATATAAAATTTCAACATTTTACGGTTAATCATTTTTGAGTTGTGTAAGATACATAAGCATAGACATAAATGCTTATAGTATTCACTTATTTTACTTGTTTGTATAAGTATAGTACTACTTACGTGTGTACGTTATAGTATATACGTGAAATATAAAAATTCTCTCAAATTTTAACAGTAATTTTTTGGAAGAGTAAATATAAATACTACAACAGTCCTAAATGTAAAATTTCAACATTTTAAGGTTAAGCAATATTGAGTTATGTAAGATACATACGCATAGACGTAAGTGCTTATAGTATTCACTCATTTTACTTTTTTGTATACGTATAGTACTACTTACGTGTGTATGTACTGTATACTTATGTGTGTACGTTACAGTACATACGTAAAATATAAAAATTCTCTCAAATCTGAACAGTAATTTTTTTTGCGATTTTAATACTTTTTTTTATTTTCTGCAGAAAAACAAAAAATTAAATCTCCAAAATTCCTAATACTTTCGGGAATTGTTAATTAAACATGGATTAAATTTATAAACTGGAAACATGAAGTAAATTTCTGGAACCTACCTTTTATCTAAACCAAAACTGAAAAATCGATGTCTTTAAAGATACATAATGTTTCTCTCTGTAGAATTGTTGCGTACAGGTCATTCATCTAACTGGATAGCGACGTAATTTTATTCAAGCAGGTATTGCACGCATTTCACTCGCTTGACGGTGAGCGTTGGTGTGTGTGCTTTTGACATCTGAATTCAGCATTGTTTGCTTCACTCACAGTTTACAGTACGGTTCCTCATTTTCTGGGATTTACTTTCCAGGGATTTCAGGATGAAAGTGATTACTTTCAAAGAATGAGTTTAATTCTAAATGAAATACAGTAAAATCAATCCGGTTTTGAAATGCATAGCTAAAGTTTATTAGATCATTAAAATTCTTTAATAAGTCCTCTATAATCACATGTTTTGTTAAATAAAATATTGTTATAAACCAAAATTATAGTTTTCAATATAATTCTACAAAATTTATCGCGTTACTAATTTTAGTTTCAAAATCTTAATACTGGATGGCATGTAATAGGGAGGACGTGTATGGGTTTTCGGTTCCAGATAAAAATTACTTAATGCATAAAAAATATCCGTAACAATTCATCTCACACGATTGCTGCCATTATCTATTATTTCTGTTTATGAATACGATATTTCTTTTCTTTTTTTTTAGCACTCGGTGGTAAACAGCCTACCCTAAGGATTAGGCTTTGAGATATTTACCACGAAACAGTTCACTCCACAACAGTAAAACAAACAAAAAAAGAAAAGAAAGAAAATATAATCATGAGTTATCATTTTATTTAAAAATGTCCATAGTTTAAATAATTAAAGCGAAATCCTGGAAGAAGGTATTATTATTCTTGCCTTTCATGTTAAAGTAAGAGTTAGAGAAAATGTTAAAACTAGCGAAAAAAGGTTTAAAAAGATAACCAAAACTAAAACGAAGCCCTAAATTTGCTAATGTTAATTGGGTTTCAAGATAATATTAGCAACAAGTTGCTTTTACATAATTAAATTTCGAGAGAGGGGGGGCAAGCATGGGTCTCCAAGCATGGGTCCAAGCCCGGAACTGATATGAAACAAACACTTGACTGTACTGATATTTCTTAACTGCCTTAGAGATTCAATTTTATAATGATCGTTAAAATAATATATCGTGATAGCTGATCTCTATCTTTATTATTTCATCATTTGCCAAATAAAACTTTTTTATAAGGTGAGAGCATTGTTAAGCATTCGTCTATAAGACTCTTTTGATTCTGTTGACTATTTTGTTATGATGGCACCGTATAGGCAGCCAACACTATTCCTTAGCACAACACAAACAAAGCAGGGCCTAGTAATTTAGAAGTAGGGACAAGCAGAACACCCCTAGGATTACATTCCACTTCCTGAGGTGTCGAATGGGAACATGGAGTACAGTACCTCGAATTTATTTTACATTCCTTAGCAGTCATCCATTACGTGCATGCTTGCGTTAACTAGAGCGCTCTAAACTGGCCAAACTGTGCACACTCGAGATAATCCGAGCGGCTTTGTATTTTATGTTTCTATCATTTTTCGCGCTCGAATGCAATCGGGAATCGAAAATAACAATATGGAAGAAAAAAAGAAATAATAATAAAAAAACACAATCGTTTTATTGATATTTATGATTTACATCTGATTGTAACCTATATTCGACTATTTTCTGCAATGTTATCAAAATTCAAAATTGCAATAAAAATTTTGATTATTTTTGAGTTTTTGTAATTTTTTTGACAAGACAACGTTCTAAATTTTTTTTTTTACATAAAAAAGATTTTTTTACCGGTCTTTAAAAAAAACTGTGCATTAAGGGGTTAAGGAATATAGGAGAATCTTTTATCAGCTTTAGCCTTATACTGAAGGGGTTGGAGCATAGGAAGGGAACAATACGTAGAATGTCAGGACCAGTAGTGGAGTGTTAAGTCAAGATGAGTGAAGGCAGACAAAAAGACTCTGACTTGAGTTCCAGGCATTTATTTTTTAATAATTCAAAATTGCAAATATTATAGTCTACTTCTGCCCTGATTCTATAGTGGTTATAATAGGTTTATTTTGTTGCGTTTTTTTTTTTGTTTTTTTTTTAACATTACGGCGATTTGTGGGTAGATGGAAAAAATAACTACAGGAACGTCGCAGTAAAACAAAACAAGGATAGAATGCTTAGCCTGGCCAAATATCGAGGTGGCTCCAACGGAAATATTTTTCCGATCAAAAAACGCGGCGGCAAGGGTGTTAAAACTTCAGCTCTGTGTCACGTCTCTCAAAAATTATCAGAACTTCTAGGCTGCGCTCACGCCAAAAGCGCCGAAACACAGCCAGCAAGAGGGTTGCCAGGCGCCAAGAAAACCCTGCGCTGAGGGAGAGCGAATGATTCCCGCGGCATTGACCAATGAAACGTCGAGACAAGGCGCGCGGAGAACAAAAACCCAATCGCAGTGAGGCGCAACTCCGGTGGTGAACATTCGCCAAAGATGATGCGGAGCGGAGCTTGGCGACACACCACAAAGCGGCACCTTTCAAAGGAGCGGCTGTTTATCTCAAACCGAAAGTAATACCTGCAGAACTGTCAGAATATGACCGATGGGAGCAAATTATGGTCGAAAGGTTTAATGGCTGCGGATGCAGATGGCCAGAATTGGACCCTCGGTCCAAAACTTAATCCCAGATAGGGGGCGGCTTTGTTTGAAAAGACAGGCTGCACTCGTGAGAAAAAACAAGAGCTGCACCTGCAAGGGGCCATATGAAAAATAGGCGCAAAATGTAGTTTAAAATATACCTACCCCACAAGGGAAATATGTAATGAAGATACATGAAAAATCTTCATCAGAAGCATCCAACTAACAACGATACAGTTATGAGATCAATGTCTGAACAGAGGGAGTTTCGACTAAAATATACGTATAATCAAATTACTACTTTTTCTACTACATTTTTTTCAATTTCTAGGGATTTTTTTAAAGAACACTTCACATTAACATTTTTTTAAAATTCCACATATATGATAAAAAATTCAGAATGTAATATATCGCAATATTCACGTAAAAAACACATTTTGAAAAATAATATTTTAAACTGAACACTCAAAATTTCTTTAAAATGTGTTTCTAAAATTTTTTTAAATATTCTTACTATTTTTTTTATAAAGTTGCATTTATCTAAGATTACTGAAGTTTATTTATTACAAAAGATTATGTTTAGATGTTTAGATATAAAATATTATACTCAATATAATTTTTTGCTGTAAGCGTAAAAAGAGGAAATCTAACACATGTTTACATCTATTTGGTCATTAAATAAAAACTAAACATTAAGTCTCAATTTAGTCAGAGCTTTATCAACAGCATATAATAAAGAGCAAATAAAAAAATCTAAACACTCCTTTATATAAAATCTGTCTCCTCTATATAAAAAGTCTTAGCATTTTGAAAACAGAAAAAAAAGAGGAAGGATAAGACACTTCAAGCGTAAATTTCAATAAAAAAATGTTATGCAATTTTAAAAATAGGCTAGAGAACAGTTAAAAATTCCGTCCAAGACGACAAAGCCTCTTGTTTTAAGATTTTTTTAATATACTCATAAATAATTTTGTTAATACCAAACAGTTGCATTCTTTGCATTAGCGTGTATCCGTATAAAAAATTAAATCTCGTATTTTAAATTTAAAAAATGCATTAGCATTGTGAATGTGTGAAATTAAAGTAATGTAAACATATTAAAATCCATTTAAAAAATAGCTGCAACCTGAAAAAATTTGCTTTTATAAACAATCAAAGTGAGTTGCATATGATCACCAGAGTACATAATTCAGCTTCCTTGAGGAAATAAAATTTAAAAATTTTATAGTATCTTTACATTTGACGATCGTGGAAAAATATGTCGCTCATATCAAAAGTGTTATTTTTTTATTTTTGATGCTATTATAAATAATTTAAATTATTTTGCATATTGAACATGCATATTTCAGACTTTTATACGTGCCCAAAAATGTTAGATCAATAATTTGAGCCAGTAAATTGATTCTATATTTTGAGTTGATTTTGGCTACTGCACTTTTAAATTTCGTTTGTGTATATTGTTGAAATTTTCTGGCTTCGTACCTGCTTTTACCGTATTCAAAATAATTGTTAATAAAAATCTGGAATGTTTTTGTAACAAATGAAATTTCCAAATAAGCTACAAATTGGCTTTATATTTATGTAAAAGGAAACAAAATATGGTTTAAAAAAATTCCTAAACAATGTTATAAATGAAAACATTATAGCTGGCTAAAATAAAATGACATTTCGAACTAAACAATCCCCTTAACTGAACGATTTCAGTCAAATAGTTTAACCCTTTCCTGGGCCATTTATTTCTCAAGTTTCTAAACTTTCAAAATAAAACTAATTTTATTCATTCGATCTAACAATAAATGACAGCGAAAAACCGAAGAGGCAATTAGTTTTCCCGTCATGCCAATAGCAAGACCAATATATTAGAATGGGTTTTGCGCTTCCCACAGGTGTGTTTTGTAAGATCTTGTAGGTGGGAAGTAATCTTCCAATGGCTTACGAAAGGGTTAAAATATTTTGTAAGTCTCACTCGGATATAACCTGACCCAACAGTTTTAATTGAGTTAAACGTCATACTCTCCCAAAGCAGTTTACCATAATTTAAACGTCCTTGAAAATAACGAAAATGGACCATAGCCATGGTAACAAAATCAACTAAATTATATATTTTTTACGTAAATTATAACAATAGTTTTTGATAAAAATGTTTTATCGAAAGTGATACAATATATAAGTATTGTTCTTAACATTTTATATTAGTAAAATTGGTAAAATTAGTGATAAGAGATTCTAAAGATAAGTCATACCCAGAAATTTTGAGTAAGCTATGATTTTAACACATTGTGTGCGGGTACATTTCGCAGCGGAGTTGTACCGGGAGCGGGCGTTTTGCGCGTAAATTTAGTTATTCAGTTAAATCTCAAAATATCGAAAATTATTTAATTTTTTAACCAAATTTTCGTATTTTATATTGAAATACATAAACGAATATATAAATAGACAAATAAACAAATACATATATATGTATACATATATATAATATATAAATATACATATATATATATATATATATATATTAATATATATATATATATATATATATATATATATATATATATATATATATATATATATATATATATATATATATATATATATATATATATATATATATATATATATATATATATATATATATAAATAAATAAATAATATATATATATATATATATATATATATATGTGTGTGTGTGTGTGTGTGTGTGTGTGTGTGTGTGTGTGTGTGTGTGTGTAATCCATTATTTATAAAACTCCTTCACAAGAAAAAAGCTCAACAGCTAGAAGTAATGATAAATTCAGTCAGTCCAACATGGAAGAGAACGCAGAAGTCTAATTTAAGCTTTATTCTAGAGCGGAAACAACGCACGTCTAATCTTCTGGACAACATACAACCAAAAACCACAGAGTTCACTCTGATCGGACAAAGTTGCACCCAAAAGCGATGACAGAAAGAATTTTCCCACAACGAAAAACAACTTAATAAGCGAATTAAATGCAATATCAGCAAAACGCGAAACCATGTTCCGATAAGAGTTTGGACAATGCTGTATAGATAGAAAGGGTACAGTTTTATGACAGAAAGGAATGTTGAGTCGAAAATACTTCGTTGATTAAACCATTTACAGGCTGGGAACAAGATTTAAATGAATTAAAATGAGAGAGGAGGTTTTTAAAGAAATATTAGAGTTAATTAATTTTGATATATCATATATATATATATATATATATATATATATATATATATATATATATATATATATATATATATATATATAAATATACATAAGTATGTAATATCATTTTCGCAAGGATAAATAAAAAAGTTTATTTCCTGTGTATACCTTTATTTTTGTATCCACAAACAAACAATGTTGTTACACCAACCTGTACTAGTACATGACCGCGCTCAAGTATCAATCGTCAGAAAAAGTACTAGTACGCGTCCCTCATACAAAGTGTTAAGCAAGATCTGATTTAGCTTAAAATTTAACAGATAATATAAATGATTCAGTGAAAATGTTAATGCATTTCCATCCCACTTGCATTAGAATAAAGAAATGTTGTAATGCTTTTTTAAAGAAGAGAAAATAGAATTTTGATAATATTCAACATAAAAAATCACTAATTACAACCTAAGTGAAAGTAACAATTTTTATTTAGAAGTACCGAAATATTATAGTAATGCATCCCCAGTATATAAGAAATAAAATAATATTTTAATACCGAATATATATAATACCGAATCATAGATAAATAATCAACAGTCCTGTTCATTGATTTTGAAGTCCATGACTTAAGAATAAAAGATAACTCACTGAATTACTCCATGTTAATAAATAACCTAGGTTTTTATTATCTTAACCCTTTAAAGGTCACCTATATAAACTCTTTGGAATTTAATGAAATTAGTTTATAAATATTACCTATGAACCTTATAAATGCAAAATGTATTAAAAATTTTCTTTAAATTCTTAGGTTTGCAATACAGAATACCGTAGGAGAGATGAAGGGGGGTTAACTGACAAACCCACTCCCTTGTAATGCATGAACATAATTTTATTGGAATTATATTGGAAGAACAATAAATAAGTGTTCTTAAAAAGTATACTAAATAATTAGTTTAGCAATTTATAAGTGTTGTTTGAATAGATATTTTTGCTTGGGGTCATATGTGAAAAAAATCGAATAACTAACTTTCCAGGTACATTAAGTTTAAATACATATATTTCAAACGAAAAAAATAAATTAAGTGTAGTACTATAATTTACTGTAATTTTTAAATGTCAAAAACATAAAAAACCGAAAAAATCAGTCATATTTCTCAAAAACAAATAGACAAAAATGTTTAAAGGGAGATTTCACTGCTAAACCACTGTCCGCTAAAGGGTTAAAGTAAAGCTAAGGATTCAGTGAGTTAACAGGGGATTTAAGCATTTCCTTTAACTAAGCAAAACAAGTCAGTGTGCTATCACAGTAAGTTCTAAATTAACAGGCTATTATGTATACCTTTAACCTAAATAGCAGTAGTGAATTCAAAGTAAATACACCGGTTGTGAACATAAAGGAATATCTGTTTTTAATCAAATATAAAAAAATATCATCAAAGAAAAGGAATTAGATTTATTTTGTATGGGTTAGTACCTCGATTAGTCAAAGGAAAGTGATTTACTAGTACAAATAAATCTGCTATAAAGCTCCTTTTATTATGCGATTTCCATATAACATGGATAAAAATTGTGAATCCATTTCCAAAGTGCTATTCATTTCTCTACGACGTGGTATGAATTCATTTACTGAGTACATTCATTCTGAGTTTCCTATAAGGGGAAATAATTAATCTGATTTGTCTTATTGCTATATTTTCACCACGCGGTTTCTAAAAAACGCAATTCTAGATTTCAATCATTTTTGAGTTTCATATTGCATAATTTCCATGTAACACCATAAGAAATAATCTTGTTGAACGAGACTTGGTTGTACTTCCATATTACGTGGAGAGAAAATTGGGATTAGTTTTTGTATTGCTATTTACACCGGTGTGCAAAACTTAAGCAACAGGTGGGAGTACGCTGGCCAATCCATACGAGTGATATCTTCACTTTCCAGTAGCTCCTCAACAGCAAGAGTCCAATGTGCCGTGCATTGTCTGCATCACTGTGGCCAGAGGCCTTCACAAAGGGGGCTTATTCGCCAGGCGTCCTGAAAGCGTCCTCTCGATGAAAGTTGGCCACTGATACAGTGGTGCAGAGATCATAAAAAGTGGACAACTTATCAATGGAATCGTGTCTTCTTTAAGGATAAGAGTCAGTTCGGTACCAGAAGCAACGCATTTTAATTTGGAGAGAGGTCGGAACCCAGTTTCGTCCTAAACATCAAGGAAAGACACCGGTACGGTGGTCCTGGAGTTCATGTCTGAGAGGACATTATGCTAAATGGCCATACTGAGCGCCAAGTTTTCGGCAGAAGTTTTTGTAACCGGGAATCCTTATAGTGAGGAGGTACTCCTTCCCCATGTGTGTCTGTTCAGAGGTGTCATTGGCCCAGACTTCATTTTTATGGATGACAATGCATGGGGGGATGGGATTCTTGCTGTTGAGGAGCTATTGAAAAGGGAATATATCAACGATTGGATTGGCAAGCTTACTCCCCTGATTTAAATCTTATCGAACATGTGGGTGATGCTTTGGGGAGACGCATTGCAGCAAGCTTTCATCCTCTGGAAATCACCCAATAACTCAAAGAGATGATGATTACGGAAAGGGCACTCCTACCTCAAGAAATGTTGAACCAGCTTGTTCTGAGTATGCGAAGACGGTGAGAATGAACCATTGCAGGTAGGGGAGGGCATATCCCATATTAAGAAACATCTGATTATTGTTCTTCCTCTTGGATAGACAATCATGAGTCACGACACTATGAGTTCAATAAAGCTTGTTTTTGTTTCATTCCATACTGTAAACATTGCATTCCTTTTTCAGCGTCGATGCTTTTGTCATCCTTTACGTACATAATACTCTCAACCATCTCTGAATTTCATGTCTCTCAGATGATTTCTTGTGGAGATATGGCAAAAAAACCACCTGTTGCTTAAAAGTTTTGCACAGCAGTGTATTTCTGTATAACACGGAACCCTTTCATTTAATGGATACTTATTGAATTTCTTACAATGGGGTATAAATTAATCTGATTTATTTTATTTCTATACTAACCACAATTTCCTGATTTTAATTAACTCTGAGTTTGATACAGCACAGTTTTAAAGCAACGCATAGTTTCCAATTAATCGTGTTACAGAAGGCATGATTGTATTCACATATTACGATGAGAAAATTCTGACGCGGTTTGCGCATAGTTATATATTTCAGTGTAACGCGGTACTCATTTATATACCGGATATTTATTCTGAGCTTCTTTCAACAGGGTAAAAATTAATCTGATTTATTTTATTTCTATGCTAAATTGACAGCACAGTTTCCAAATAACGCATAGTTTCCAAGTAATCGTGTTAGACAACGCTTGATTGTATTCTCATATTAGGGATAGAAAATTCTGACGCGGTTTCCGTATTGTTATATGTTTAAGTGTAACGTGGTATGGATCTTTATTCTGAACTTCTTATAAAGTGGTATAAATTAATATGATTTATTTTATTTCGATATTTTTTACAACGTGTTTTCTTAGAACCTATTTCCTGATTTGAATTATCTCCGAGTTTGATATAGCATGGTTTTCAAATAACGCGGTATGAATTAGTCGTGTTAGAGAAAACTTGATTGTATTAAAAACGAATTTAAACTCTCATTTGAATCTAGTATAGTATGAAAGAAAACGACCAAATCCTACATATTTCCAAAATTCTACATTTTCTATAAATTTACAATGTATTCTAACAATAAATAAACGGACATTTTCCCCTATTATTTCTTTCACTAGTAGCTACTTTGGAAAACGTGGCTGCCTCGTAACCCAAATGTGGCAACCTCAAGAGATCGAAATAGGGCGAAAAGTTATATTGCTGTATATTTTAAATGAAAGAAAGAAACAGTGATGTGAGAAAACAAACAGTTTTCGAAAGGAATGGTAGAAACAAGCTTTCAAGCTCATGTTTATAAACACAGCACAGATTTCTTTTCGAATCACACCCATCTATTTTGCTATTTTTCATTATTGACCCGTTCCTTCGGGATACATGTTGTATTGATCGAATGAAAAAAAAAACGCATTTCTCTTACATTATTCTAGCGTGATATAAATAGGGTGATTTTCAAACTTTAATATAAGTAACATAACTTTTACTTATCAGGTAATATTTTTTATGATGTTCTTTTTTGAGATTTCTCTTAGATGATGTATTTTTGTTCCGTTTTGAAAAATTTTACGTTAGCGACGTTCTGCGTCAAAATTTTTAAATTTATTTTTATGAGAGATTTTCTGAAAGTTATTGAAATATTAGGTGATAGAGCTTTGATAAATGTGTGAATTAAAATATATACATGTATTTTTTGTTAAATGTTTGAAAAAATTAGACAAAAGCATTTATTTGCAACACTCCTTAAAACTTTATTATTCTAGCGGGATATAAATAGGGTGATTTTCAAACTTTGAAATAAGTAACAAAATTTTTACTTATAAAGGTAATATTTTTATGGTGTTAGTTTTTTAGATTTCTCTTAAAAGAACTATTTTTGTTCCGTTTTAATAGATCTGAAGTTAGCGACGTTCTGTGCCAAAATTTTTAATTTGGTTTTATGAAAGATTCTCTGAAAGCTATTGATATATTAGGTGATAGAACTTTGATAAATGTGCGAATTAAAATATATACATGTATTTTTTGTTAAATGTTTGAAAAAAATTGGACAAAAGCATTTATTTGCAACACTCCTAAAAACCTTATTATTCTAGCGTGATATGAATAGGGGGATTTTCAAACTTTAAAATAAATAACATAACTTTTACTCATAAGGTATTATTTTTTATAGTGTTAGTTTTTATGATTTCTCTTAAAAGAAGTATTTTTGTTCTGTTTTGATAGATCTTAAGTTAGCAACGTTTTATGCCAAAAATTTTTTAAATTTATTTTTATGGGAGATTTTTGAAAGTTATTGAAACGTTAGGTGATAAAGCTTTGATAAATGTGTGAATTAAAAATAAATACATTTATTTTTGTTAAATGTTTGAAAAAATTGGACAAAAGCATTTATTTGCAGCACTCCTTAAAACTTTATTATTCTAGCGGGATATAAGTGAGGTGATTTTCAAACTTTAAAATAAGTAACATAACTTTTACTTATAAGCTAATATTTCTTTTGGTGTCAGTTTTTGAGATTTGTCTTAAAGAAATATTTCTGTTCCGTTTTGATAAATCTTAAGTTACTGATGGTCTGTGCCAAAATTTTTAAATTTAGTTTTATGAGAGATTTTCTGAAAGTTATTGAAATATTAGGTGATAAAACTTTGATAAATGTGCGAATTAAAATATATATATATTTTTTCTGTTAAATGTTTGCAAAAATTTTGCGAAACTCCTAAAAAACTTATTATTCTAGCGGGATATAAGTAGGGTGATTTTCAAACTTTAAAATAAGTAACATAACTTTTACTTATAAGCTAATATTTCTTACTGATGGTCTGTGCCAAAATTTTTAAATTTGGTTTTATGAGAGATTTTCTGAAAGTTATTGAAATATTAGGTGATAGGGCTTTGATAAATGTTTGAATTTAAATATATACATGTATTTTTTGTTAAATGTTTGAAAAAATTGTACAAAATCATTTATTTTGCAACAATTGTAAAAACCTTATTATTCCAGCGTGATATAAATAGGGGGATTTTCAAACTTTAAAATAAATAACATAACTTTTACTTATAAGGTAATATTTTTTTGGTGTTAGTTTTTGAGATTTCTCTTAGAAGATGTATTTTGTTTCCCTTTGATAGATCTTAAGTTAGCAACGCTTTGAGCCAAAATTTTTAATTTGGTTTTATGGACGTTATTGAAATATCAGATGATAAAGCATTGAAAAATGTTCGAACTAAATATATACATGTATTTTTTGATAGATGTTTGCAAAACTTGGACAAAAATTATTATTAACAACACTCATAAAAATACGTAAAACATGCCTCATTTATAATGCCTAATGGATAAATGTAGACATATATCATTTATGTATGCACTGAACCAAAACAATGAAAAAATCTAAAATGTGAATGAGTTATATACGTAATTGAGTAATTCAGAGCAAATATTAAAAAAAGTATCAAACCAAAACTTTTAAATATTCATATATGGACATTCTTTTAAATGTTAATGAAATTTCAGCTGACAACATATTGAGAAATATAAGGATCAAAATTTATAAATGTAATTTTGTCAAAATTTCTCAAAAATTGAATCAAAAAGTAGTTTCTGAAAGCAATTAAAAAACATTTTCAAAATATTTCAAAATCATTCTCAAAAAACAATTTTTTAAAAATATGTCGATTATACCATATTTCGTTTGATAAATATAAAAAATACATCCTTTATGCATTTGACATTAAGAATAATATATATATATTCTAAAGTATAAATGAAATATAACCAATTGTATATTTCTTATAAAAAATTCAAGAAAAAAGATAAGTTATTGATCAGAATTGTTAATGTTTCAGTGATGTGAGAAAACAAACAGTTTTCGAAAGGAATGGTAGAAACAAGCTTTCAAGCTCATGTTTATAAACACAGCACAGATTTCTTCTCGAATCACACCCATCTATTTTGCTATTTTTCATTATTGACCCGTTCCTTCGGGATACATGTTGTATTGATCGCATGAAAAAAAAAAACGCATTTCTCTTGCATTATTCTAGCGTGATATAAATAGGGTGATTTTCAAACTTTAATATAAGTAACATAACTTTTACTTATCAGGTAATATTTTTTATGATGTTCTTTTTTGAGATTTCTCTTAGATGATGTATTTTTGTTTCGTTTTGATAAATCTTATTTGATAAATAAAGTTAGCGGCGTTCTGTGCCAAAATTTTTAAATTTATTTTTTGAGAGATTTTCTGAAAGTTATTGAAATATTAGGTGATGAAGTATTGATAAATGTGCAAATTAAAAAATATAGCATTTATTTGCAACACTCCTTAAAACTTTATTATTCTAGTGGGATATAAATAGGGTGATTTCAAATTTTAAAATAAGTAACATAACTTTTACTTATAAAGTAATATTTTTATGGTGCTAGTTTTTGAGATTTCTCTTAAAAGAACTATTTTTGTTCCTTTTTGATAGATCTGAAGTTAGCGACGTTCTGTGCCAAAATTTTCAAATTTGGTTTTATGAAGTATTTTCTGAAAGTTATTGAAACATTGGGTAATAAAGCTTTGATAAATGTGCAAATTAAAATATATACATGTATTTTTTGTTAAATGTTTGAAAAGATTGGAAAAAAGCATTTATTTGCAACACTCCTTAAATATGTAAAACATACCCGTTTAATTCGATAAATGTAAAAGTATATCATTTTTTTTTCAGTTTAATTTTTTGTTTAGTGCATACAAAAAGGATGCACTGAACCTAAAGAGTGAAAATATTTTAAAACGTAAATGAGTTATAGTTAATTAAGTATATCAGAGCAAACATAACAAAAACATTATCAAACCAAAACTTATAAATATTGTTTTACGGACATTTCTCTAAATGTTATTGAAATATTAGGTGACAAAATAGTGAGAAATGTGAGAATAAATTTAATAAATGCAATTGTGCCCAATATTTGCGAAAATTGGAAAAAAAAGCATTTTATGATAACACTCTTTAAAAAGATATCGAATATACCCCCATTTACGTTGATATATATAAAAAGAATATATTTTATGCATTTCACATAAAGAATAATAAATATACTAAAGTATAAATAAAATATAGCCAACTGAGTAATTCTCGGAGAGAAAAAAAGATAAATTATTAAATAGAAATGTTAATTATTCATCTCTAAATAAACACATTTGTTACATCTCAATGCATAAATAAACTGCTTTAAACATACTACTAAAGTTTTATTAAGTTCTGAAAGTTGGTAGAACATTTATAATTGCTAAGATGTAGCAAAAATCACCGTTTGTCAGAAAATCAGTTTAAAGATTTCATTCAATAAAATGGAAAGATATGTTATGTAGTTTGATAAATATTCAAAAATATGTTAATGTAAATTATTTCTCTACTTACAATTTAAGCTAACAATGAATGTCCGTCCCTTCAACTAGGCACTTCCGGTACCTTCTCGGAACTTTCGGTTTAATTATTTTATTTTTGCAAAAGTGAATAAACAAAATTTTCAATTCATATTACATAATTTTTTCGCATATATATATATATATATATATATATATATATATATATATATATATATATATATATATATATATATATATATATATATATATATATATATATATATATATATATATATATATATATATATATATATACATATATATATATATATATATATATATTTATATATATATATATATATATATATATATATATATATATATATACATATATACATATATAGAGTTCTGGTCTTCAATACCAGAGTTCATGAGTTCGATTACCACAGTGAGTCTGAATTTTCGTAGCCATACGGAATCGATTTTAAGAAGTAGGTCCTAGTCTCATTAGTCCTTGTGTAGCAAAAAGGTAGGCCGTAGCTCTCCAAACAAAGACTGGTCTCAATATATCTTGAATAGTAAAAGTGTCGTCAAAATGCTCATAATTAAACCAAAACTCTCTCAAACTCCATTTTTCCATATTTCAGAAGCTAATAAAGTTTAATAAATTCCTCCATTAATACATATAGTACATTAATCCATATTCTACTTACAACTCCTCATTAGCATCATAAAAAAGATAAGCAACTTAAACTCAAATTTCGGAGATAAATATTCGTACTTGTCAGCAAAAGTCCTATTGTAATTTTAATATGTATTATGATTTGAAAGATATTATTTATATGCATACCTGTAAAACGTTTGACATGTTTAAAATGAAAACGTAGTAAACTGATTTCATGATATTCGTATGTATCAAATAGCAGAAACTGTTGAATTGGGATTAGCAAGCACTTGATAATTGACCTCTGCGTAATCTAGCTGCAATAAATACTTGTCATGTGGTTTCATTTTCAGCCGCTGCACTCTATTAAATCACTATATTACATATTTGCTTATTATACAAATTCAGTTCTCCAATTATAACAAAGATAATATATATATATATATATATATATATATATATATATATATATATATATATATATATATATATATATATATATATATATATATATATATATACATATATATATATACATATATATACATATATATATACATATATATATACATATATATACATATATATTTACATATATATATATACATATATATATACATATATATACATATACCTATATATGTATACATAATATATATATATATATATACATATATATATATATATATATATATATATATATATATATATATATATATATATATATATATATATATATATATATATATATATATATATATATATATATATATATATATATATATATATATATATATATATATATATATATATATATATATATATATATATATATATATATATATATTGAAATTTTCTAACAAAAATTTTCAGGGGGAATTTTGGTGCCATTAAAAAATTAAAAACCATATTTAATTGCCATATATAATCTTAATGTAATTCGAAATTTCCCTTCTCGTGACAAGTATTTAATAAATGTTTTGTCATTGTATTTTATCTTTATTTTTATTTATTTGGGTTTTTAATGTTTTCTTGATTATTTATATATATATAGTATTTATAAGTTTCACATTTCTATGCATGTATGGAAAGATTAATATTCAAGTATTGATAGCGTATCGAATGAAAACTAGGTTTTAAACAATTTAAACGATTACTCTTACTTTACACAAGAAAATTATTGTACTACTAGATTTTTTTTCGTTGACTGCATGTGTAATTTTGTGAAAACAAATTGTAGAAGAAACGAATTGTAGATAGAAATTGTTCAGGTAACTATTTTTTCCTGTGCAGTTTTCTTAAAACTATCATTCAAAATATTGCGCAATATTAGTTATATATTATATGCTTTAAAACCTGAATGATTAGTTTTATTATATCATAATTTTTCCAATCTGTAGCATTAATGCATTACATTGATATATATTGTATACGTTAACATAAATATCTGATTTTAATTCGTGTGTAGTGTAAACAAATAACCTTACTTCGAAATTTAATTTTTATAAGCAAATTATTTTTATTTATAGATTTTTGTTATGTTATTGATTATGATTTGTAAAATTCTACAATAAAATTATAGTTTTACTGTCACGATATTCTGGGTATGATCAACTTTAAACAATCACTATACATCATAAGCAATATTTTGCTTTGCACAAAATTGATTAGCATTATTTTCTTGATATTTTCCTAACTATTATCGTAACACATAATACAAATATATCTTAATTTTATATATGTTAGATTATATATAGGTATATTGTTAGTGCATAGATTAACAAAATAAAATTTGTTCAAAAATTGCTTATAGAACAATTACTTGTATTAATAGATCTAATTTGCAAAAATTTTAAAGAGCATTTTAGAGATTTATTGATGCATATTTCACTGACAACTCACCTTAAAAGTTTCATTGAAATTCATAAATAGTATGAAATTACACACCACGCACTATAAACTTAACATTATTATGCAACATTTTTCATTATCTCTAAGCTTAGCAGTTGTAAATTATATGCACATATATATATATATATATATATATATATATATATATATATATATATATATATATATATATTATATATATATATATAATATATAGATATATATACCTAAATATATGATATATAATATATAGATATATATATATACATACATATATGGTATATATAGATATATATATGTATATATATGTATATATATGTATATATATATATATATATATATATATATATATATATATATATATATATATATATATATATATATATATATATATATGTATATATATGTATATATATATGTATATATATATATATATATATATATATATATATATATATATATATATATATATATATATATATATATATATATATATATATATATATATATATATATATATATATATATATGTATATATATATATATGTATATATATATGTATATATATATATATATATATATATATATATATATATATATATATATGTATATATATATATATATATATATATATATATATATATGTATATATATGTATATATATATATATATATATATATATATATATATATATATATATATATATATATATATATATATATATATATATATATATATATATATATATATATATATATATATATTTATGTTAACACACACCTGTGTATGTATAATGAGTAGACAAATAAAATCTATTTTAAAATTGAATTTTTCGTGAAAATTACTTCTATTAATAAATTTTTTTACCTTCGACTCTAATTGAAAAAAAAAATAAAGAGCATTTTAGAACATTAATGATGTAATTTTCTCTTTGCAGTTGGCTTCAAATTAACTTCAGCTTAAAATAATCACTTGTTGTTTACGTTAACGGATGCAAATATATATTGCATTTAACTTTGCATAAAATCACCCACAATTCATTCATGAATATTGCATTTATTATTTTTTAAATTAAACAACACAGTAAAATAAATTTGTTTAAAAATAAAATCTTAAACAAATGTAGAAAATTACATTCTATATTTTAATGCAGTAAAGAAATAAGAATTACAATGTAGCAGAATATATTATTATCATGCTTGTAAATAATCAACAAATATGTATTCCCAATCTAACACAGATTAATTTATTATACACATTCCAATAAAATATTAATTCCCTTATGTATAACAATCAATCAAAAAATAATTATACTAAATAATAAAAATAGATATATTTAATATATTTAGCATGATTTTTATCATTTGTTAAGCACAAATACTTGAAATCCAAAATATTAACATGTATAGGTTAGAAAAAATATTTATTCAGACTGAAGATTTAAGTTAATCTAAATAAAGTACATGTATCAACTTTAAATGATAAATAAAATTTATTGGAATGTATATAATTTCGTGCAAAAGTAAACTTTAATATTATTTATGGACACAGTTTTATAAATCACACTTATGGGCACAGTTATTAAAAATCACCCATAAATATATATTGTAAAGAAAACCGTTGTATGCATTTTTCATACCATTCGGCAGCATTCTTAGAGTAATTTTATTTACCGGAAATTGAAAAATAAGTAGTATGCACATGTTAGTAAACTGAAACTGAAAATTGCTTTTGCTCTGCAAGATAAATCGATTTAATTGGATGCATTTTCTCAAATATTAAAATAACACTCTTAGAGCAAATTTATTGACAGAAATAGAAAAAGCATCAGTATGCACCTGTTAGTAAACTGAAACTAGAAACTTTTCCTCAATACGAGAAATCGATTTAATTGGATATATTTTCTCAAATATTAGATTCCCACTCTTAAAGCGAATTTATGGACCAGAAATCGATAAAAAGTATCAGTATGCACCTGTTAGTAAACTGAAACTGAAATTTTTTTTTTACGATAAATCGATTTAATTGGATGCATTTTCTCAAATATTAAAACAACACTCTTAGAGCAAATTTTTAAGTTAACTCATGCGAATATATATTGATTTATCTTAACATAAAATCATCCACAATTCATTTATGAATATTTCATTTAGAATTTGTTTTATTAAATAACACAGTAAAATAAATTTGCTTTAAAAATATTCTTAAACTAACGCATGAAAATACGTTCTATATTTTAATATAGTAAAGAAATAAGGTAAATTACAAGGAGAATAAATTTTTATTAAGCTTATGAATAATCAATAAATATGTATTCCCAATTTAACACAAGTTAATTTATTATATACATTTCAATAAAGTATTAATTCCCTTAAATAATCAAAAAATCTGCATCATGTATTCAAAAAATCTGCATCATGTTAAATATAATTTCCAGGATTTTTTTATCATATGTTTAGAATAAATACTTGAAACCTAAAAACATTTACAATTATAGGTTAGAAAAAATATTTATTCAAACTGCAGATTTAGGTAAATCTAAATAAAGTACATGTATCAACTCTGAATGATAAATAAAATTTATTAGAACATATTGAATTTATTGAATATAATTACGTGGAAACAAAAACTTTAAAATTATTTATAGACAAAGTTTTATAAGTAGTTAAAAATCACACATAAATACATATCGTAAAGAAAACCATTGGATACATTTTTCATACCATTTGAATCAAATTTTTAGAGCAATTTTATTAGCCGGAAATCGAAAATGCGTTAGTATGCACCTGTTGCTAAACTAAATCTGAAAATTGTTTTTGCTCTGTATGAGAAATTGATTTAATTGGATACATTTTCTCAAATATTAAAAAATAACATTTTTACAGCAAAATGTATTGACCATAAACTGAAAAAGCATTACTATGCACCTGTTATTAAACTGAAACTTAAAATTGTTATTCCCTTGTACGATAAATCAATTCAACTGGATGTAATTTCTCAAATTTTAAAATTAACATTCTGAGAGCAAATTTATTCAACCGAAATCAAAAAAGTATCAGTGTGCACTTGTTATTAAACTGAAGCAGAAAATTGTTGCTGTGTACGAAAAATAAATTTATATGGATACATTTTCTCAAATATTAGAATAACACACTTAGAGCGAATTATTGACTATAAATTGAAAAAGCATCAGTATGCAACTGTTAATAAATTGAAATTGAAAATTGTTTTTCCTTTGTACGATAAATCAATTTAATTGAAGAAAATTTTTCAAACATTAAAATAAATTTGTTAGAGCAAATTTATTGACTACAAATCTAAAAAGTATCAGTATGCACCTGTTAGCAAACTGAAACTGAAAATTGTTTTTCCTCTGTATGAAAAATCAATTTAATTTAATATATTTTCTCAAATATTACAATCAGACATTTAGAGCAACTTTATTGACCAGTAATCGATAAAAAGTATCAATATCCACTTCTTAATAAACTGAAACTGAAAATCATTTTACTCTGTACGATAAATCTATTTAATTTGATGCATTATTTCAAATATTAAAATAACATTCTTAGAGAAAATTCATTGAACATAAATCGAAAAAACATCGGTTTTCACCTGTCAGTAAACTGAAACTGAAAACTTTTGCTCTGTAAGAGAAATCGATTTAATTGGATACATTTTCTCAACTATTAAAATAACATTTTAGAGCAAATTTATTGACCAGAAACTGAAAAAGCATCAGTATGCACCTTTTATTAAACTGAAACTGAAAATCGATTTTTCTCGTTACGATAAATCGATTAAATTGTATGCATTTTTTCAAATATTAAAATACCATTTTTAGAGTAAATTCATTGGACAGAAATCGAAAAAGCATCAGTATGCACTTGTTAGCCAACTGATACTTAAAATTGTTTTTCCTCTGTAAGAGAAATCAATTTAATTGGATAACTTTTTTAAAATATTAAAATAACATTCTTAGAGCGAATTTATTGACCAGAAATCGATAAAAAGTATTAGTGTGCACTTGTTAATAAACTGAAAGTGAAAGTTGTTTTTCCTCTGAACGATAAAATCGATTTAATTTGATGCATTTTTTTCAAATATTAAAATAATATTCTTAGAGCAAATTCGTTGAACAGAAATCGAAATAGCATCACTATGCATATGTTAGTAAACTGAAACTGAAAATCGTTTTCCCTCTGCACGGTAAATCGATTTAACTGGATACGTGTTTTTTTTTTCGAATATTAAAATAACATTCTTAGAGCAAATTCATTGACCATACATCGAGAAAGCATCAGTATGCACCTGTTAGCAAACTGAAACTGAAAATTGTTTTTCCTCTGTACGATAAATCAATTTAATTGAATGAATTATGTTTCAAAAAATTAAAAAAATATTCTTAGATCAAATTCATTGAACAGAAATCGAAAAAGCATCAGTATGCATCTGTTATTAAACTGAAACTAAAATTCGTTTTTGCTCTATATGATAAATCGATTTAATTGGTTGCTTTTTTTCAAATATTAAAATAAAATACTTATAGCACATTTATTGACCATAAATTAAAAAAAAACATCATTATGCACCTGTTAGTAAACTGAAAATGAAAAATTTTGCTCTGTACAAGAAATTAATTTAATTGAATACAGTTCTCAAATATTACAATCTTAAAACCAATTTATTGACCAGGCATCAATAAAAATTATCAGTATCCATTTGTTAATAAACTGAAACTGAAAGTTTTTTTTCCTCTGAATGATATATTGATTTAATTGGAGGCATTTTTTTTTAATTTAAAATAACGTTCTTATAAAAAATTCATTGAACATAAATCGAAAAAGCATCAGAATGCACCTGTTATTAAACTGAAACTAAAAATCGTTTTTGCTCTATATGATAAATCGATTTAATTGGTTGCTTTTTGTCAAATATTAAAATAAAATATGTATAGCACATTTATTGACCATAAATTAAAAAAAAACATCAGTATGCATCTATTAGTGCACCGAAAGTGAAAATTGTTTTTCCTCTGTACGATGAATCGATTTAATTGGATGTATTTTTTCAAATATTAAAAATACATTCGTAGAGAAAATTCATTCAACAGAAATCGAAAAAGCATCAGCATGCACCTGTTAGTAAACTGAAAATGATAACCTTTGCTCTGTACGAGAAATCGATTTAATACGAAACATATTTTTTTAAATATTAAAATCACATTCTTAGAGTGAATCTGTTGACCAGAAATCAAAAAAGAATCAGTAAGCACCTGTTAATACACTGAAACAGAAAATCGTTTTGTTTTGTAGTAGAAATCTATTTAATTGGATATATTTTTTCAAATATTAGAATTAAAAACTTAGAACAAACTTTGATTAGATATACAAAATAAAAAAAAAAACATAAATATACACTTGTAAGTAAATTGAAATTAAAATTGAATAAAACAAATATTTTTTGGGTTTTTTTTCTGCACGAGAAATTAATTATTATCTTAATAAAGCAGCATATGTTAGTTTTTTTAAAGGTGGGGATATTTTTTAACCCTTTGTAGATTCTTCTGGCGAAAAATATATATTGAGGCAGAAATATATGAGCATCTATTACAAAATCTATTACTTATAAAAACAAACATTATAACAAAAAATATTTTGTACTACATTTCAAATTCTTACATTTTCCATATAACATAAACAATCATACTGTGTATGAAAATTAAAAAAAAAAAAGTATAAATTCTATAAACTAACATTGTTTTTACCTTTTGCTTTTCTCCTATCTCAAACTTTAAATAATTTACCATGTCACAAAAAATTATTGTTATCTACATCTCTTTTAAAATATGATCAAATCATATATGAATTTCATATGCATTCGAACATATGCATTTTATCATTAATTGTAAATTTAAAAAATGAAATAACTATTCAGAAAGTTCTTTAATCTAATAATTTTGAAAAACCTGTAGCATTATGCTTTGAAACTTTTCTAATATTTCCCTAACTGTTCCAAAGCAAAATATTTTGATGAATTTGTGAATAGTTATGACTACAAAATTTTATCAATCACATCTTGTTTGAAACTCATCAAATAAAATATAATTTTCATAAATATAGTAAGACATTTACTGCATGAATTTATAAACAAAGACGTTCGATTTATTATTTCTGACTATTCCAAATTTAAATATTTTTTTCACCGATGTTAACTATCATGCAATCTTCCGAAACTTTAAAAAAATCAGTAATCGCCCACTGTTGAAGAGTAAAATATTTTTTTTCATATTGTGCATAAAATACAGCAAATAAAAAACTTTTATAAATTTCTGAAAAATTTTCCTTCTATACATTACATCTAGTTCTTATAGTTAACGTGCGATCTCATTATTGCATATTTGAAAACAAATTTTATACTTAAGCACAAAATGTATGTATAATTAACAATTATAAGTTTTCTATTTTTACCTTTTTTGATAGTGCATTTTGATGTTCAAAACAAACTCTTTAATTTACTATATTTTAGTATTCCAAATTAAAATTTTTTCCCACCATGCTAAATAGCATAATCTTTATAATTTTAATAACTCTAATTCTATACTTAAGCATAAAATATATGTATAATTAACAATTATAAATTTTGTATTTTTACCTTTTCTGTTACCCTTTTTTTAATAGTATATTTTAATGCTCAAAGCAAATTCTTTCATTTTATTATTTTTAAGTATTCCAAATTTAAATTCTTTCCCACCATGCTAAATAGCATAGTCTTTATAATTTTAATAAGTCTAATTTTATACTTAAGCATAAAATGTATGTATAATTAACAATTATAAATTTTGTATTTTTACCATTTTTCATACCCTTTTTTAATAGTATATTTTAATGCTCAAAGCAATTTCTTTCATTTATTTATTTTTTTTTGTATTCCAAATTTAAATTTTTTCCCGTCATGCTCAATAGCATAGTCTTTATAATTGTAATAAGTCTAATTTTATACTTAAACATAAAATGTATGTATAATTAACAATTATAAATTTTGTACCTTTATCTTTTACGATACCCTTTTTTAATAATATATTTTAATACTCAAGGCAAATTCTTTCATTTTATTATTTTTTAGTATTCCAAATTTAAATTTTTTCCTACCATGCTAAATTGAATAGTTTTTATAATTTTAAGTCTTTATAATTTTTAGAAGTCTAATTTTATACTTAAACATAAAATGTATGTATAATTAACAATTATAAATTTTGTATTTTTACATTTTTGGATACATTTTTTAACAGTATATTTTTAATGCTCAAAGAAAAATTCTTTCATTTTATTATTTTTTAGTATTCCAAATTTAAATTTTTTCCCGTCAGTGCTAAATAGCATAATCTTTACTCCAAATATATAAAAAAATGTTTCACTACTTCCCCATTTTTAAGGAGTAAAACAGTATTTGATCTCGTAAGGTAAAAATAGAAAATCAGCAAACTAGAATCAATATTATGCATAAAACTCAATATAGTATAAAACTCTCTTATGTAACGAGTTTTCCCCATCTCTTATTTTATTCAATTTTTCAATAATTTGCTTATTTTTTTCATGAAGAAATAAACCCATCGCCAACAAAAATAAAATATGCACACTTAATAAAAAAGTTTATTTTTATCCTTACCCTTCCTTCAAAAAACGTTCAGTGACGACACAATCTCCACTTAAATTCAAACTCATCCGAATTATTATTTTTAAATATTCCAAACTTAAATATTTATTTCAAATCCACCAATGTTGAATATCATGTATTTTCTATTCCGAAACTTTAAATATTTTCAATATACTCCCATTTTTGCAGACGATAATAATTTCGTTTAATCTCAAAGTTCTTTGTAACAGCAGTTAACTGTCCGTCCCCAGGAATCTTCCTTGCTGTTGCTTCCGTGGAAGCTATAAATGCTTTTGAACGATCACGCTCTGATCTCCGTGTAATAAAAGTACAAACTCCAGAACAAGAGGGCGCTGCCATACGGCGCAAGCTCAAGACACGTTAAAAGCCTTTTCTCTCCCTGGCCAAAGTTCTGGTTCGTTAGATTGTCACCTAACACGGATACAAGCACGTTTCGCAACAGGGATAATGGCCAGTGCTTTATCCATTCTCAGTAAATTAATGCGGTATACATATTTCCAATTTAGGAGTTGCATATTCTCCTATATATGAAAAACGAAAGTATGAGTATGCACTGATGAATATTCATTATATATGCATATATACATGTATCGAGATATATATACGAGCGTGTAAAGTTAAAAATACATTATCATACATAATCATACACTTATACGCAAGTATGTATAGTGTATTAAATGCATTTTATATATTCATGAATACATGTATCTGTATACGCATATATGAAGCCCAGTTGCGTTAGGATAGTTAATGCGGTATACTTGATTTCAATTTACGAGTTGCATATTATCCTACATATGAAAAAGTTAAAGTATGACTATGCACTGATGAATATTCATTATGTATGGATACATGCATGCATCTAGGCACACATGTGAATATGTAAAGTTAAAAATACATTCTTATACCTAATCATACACGTATACAGAAGTATGTATAGTTTATTAAATGTATTTTAAATATTCATAAATAAATGTATCTGTATAAGCATATATGAAGCCCAGTGGAATTCGGATAGTTAATGCGGTATACATAATTTCAATTTACGAGTTGCATATTCTCCTACATATGAAAAAGCAAAAATATAACTATACACTTATGAATATTCATTATATATGCATATATACATGTATCTAGATATATATGCGAACGTGTAAAGTCAGAAATATTCTCATACCGAATCATACACGTTTACGCAAGTATTTATAGTTTATTAAATATATTTTATATATTCATAAATAAATGTATTATTATACGCATATAAAAAGTCCAGTGGCTTTACGATAGTAAATACGGTATACATATTTTCAATTTACGAGTTGCATTTTATCCTATATATCAAAAAGAGAAAATATGAATATGCACTTATATTCATTATATATGCATATATACATGTATCTTTGCACGTATGTGAACGTGTAATGTCAAAAATACATAAAACATATAACTTTGCACTTATGAATATTCATTATATATGCATATATACATTTATCTAAGCATGTATGCCAACCTATAGGGTTAAAAATACATTATTATACCTAATGATACACGTTTACGCAAGTATGTAATGTTATTATATATATATTTTATATTCATGAATAAATGTATCTGTATACGCATTCATGAAGCCCAGTGGTGTTAGGATAGTTAATGCGGTATACATAATTTCAATTTACGAGTTGCATATTCTCCTATATATGAAAAAGCGAAAATATAACTATGAACTTATGAATATTAATTATATATGCATACATACATGTATCTATGCACATATGAGAACATATAGGGTTAAAAATACATTCTTATATATAATCATACACGTTTACGCAAGTATGTATAGTTTATTAATTATATTTTATATATTAATAAATAAATGTATCTGTATACGCATATAGGAAGTTCAGTGGCGTAGGATAGTTAATGCGGTATACATAATTTCAATTTACGAGTTGCATATTCTCCTATACATGAAAAAGCGAAAATATTAGTATGCACTGATGAATATTCATTATATATGCATACATACATGTATTTATGCACATATTTGAAAGTGTAAAGTTAAAAATACATTCTTATACATAATCATACACGTTTACGCAAGTATGTATATGTTAATATATATATTTTTAATATTCATGAATAAATGTATCTGTATAAGCATATAGGAAGCCCAGTGGCGTTTGGATAGTTAATGCGGTATACATGATTCCAATTTACGAGTTGCATATTCTCCTACATGTGAAAAGGCGAAAATATGAGTATGCACTGATGAATATTCACTATATATACATATATACATGTATCTAGACATATATATGAACGTGTAAAATTTAAAAACAAATTCTCACACCTAATCATACACAATTTTACGTAAGTATGTATATGCTATTATATATATTTTATAGATTCATGAATAAATGTATCTGTATACGCATATATGAAGCCCAATGGCGTTAAGATAGCTAATGCGGTATACATAATTCCAATTTACGAGTTGCATATTCTCCTACATATAAAAAAGCGAAAATATAACTATGCACTTATAAATATTCATTATATATACATATATACATGTATCTAGACATATATGCAAACTTGTAAAGTTCTCATATCATTCTCATACCTTATCATATACGTTTAAGCAAGTATATATATATATATATATATATATATATATATATATATATATATATATATATATATATATATATATGTGTGTGTGTGTGTGTGTGTGTGTGTGTGTGTGTGTGTGTTATATTCATGAATAAATATATAAGCATATATGAAGCCCAGTTGCGTTAGGATAGTTAATGCCGTATACATAATTTCAATTTACGAGTTGCATATTCTCCTATATGTGAATAAGCGAAAATATAACTATGCACTTATATTTTTTATACATGCATACCTACATGTATCTATGCACATATGCGAACGTGTAAAGTTAAAAATACATTCTTATACATAATCATACACTTATTCACAAATATGTATAGTTTATTAAATGTATTTTATATATTCATGTATCTGTATACGCATATATGAATTCCAGTGGCGTTAGGATAGTTAATGCGGTATACATAATTCCAATTTACGAGTTGCATATTCTCCTACATATAAAAAAGCGAAAATATAACTATGCACTTATGAATATTCATTATATATACATATATACATGTATCTAGACATATATGCAAACTTGTAAAGTTAAAGATATTCTCATACCTAATGATACACGTTTACGCAAGTATGTATATTTTGTTAAATGTATTTTATATATTCATGAATAAATGTATCTGTATACGCATATATGAAACCCAGTTGCTTTAGGATAGTTAATGCGGTATACATAATTTCAGTTTATGAGTTGCATATTTTCATACATATGAAAAAACGAACATATAACTATGCACTTATGAAAATTCATTATATATGCATATATACATGTATCTAGGCACATATGCGAACGTATAAAGTTAAAGATACATTCTTATACCTAATTATACACTTTTACTCAAGTATGTATATTTTGTTAAATGTATTTCATATATTCATGAATAAATGTATCTGTATAAGCATATACGAAGCCCAGTGGCGTTAGGGTAATGCATCTTGTTTTCAAGATACAAGACTCAGGCTCGATCCTCATGTTGGACAAGGATGACGCATCCTTTCAGTGAGTTGACAAACTGAGCACATGCTTGAAAACTAAACACTGTCGTATCCGCGCAAGATTAACCACCTTACCAGGGCATATGATTTGCACCCCATGGCTCTCCATCTCGTAAATGAAATTTGGTAGCGTGGTCTCCAAATTGGGATGTATCGTAGTGGATTTCGCTTGTTTAAACAACTGTATATGTACATATGTATGTTGATACTTACAGATTCTTATAATGAATACATACACAATATATGTAAGTATCATGAAATCTTAAGTACATATAATTTATTACCTATTATTACTACACAAATGTATATAAGTTGCAAATTTTTAACATGCTTTCAAATTTAAAAATAATTTTTAAAATCAATGTATTTATTTTAAACAGATAAAAATTATATTAACGATAAAAGCTGTTTAAAGACAACAATGAGTTTCTTTGATTTGCACACACACACACACAAATATATATATATATATATATATATATATATATATATATATATATATATATATATATATATATATATATATATATATATATATATATATATATGTAATCCTTAAATTATAAATCTGCTGGACAAGGAGAAAGCTAAACAGTTAGCATTAATAAAAATACAGTCGGCCGATACTGAAGAGAACGGCAGAAGTTGAATTAAAACTTTATTTCAGAGCTGCTAAAACGGTCATATTTCGAGTCAATGACATACAAGAGAAAGACAGAAAAATAACCCTCCTCGAACAGAGGTGCACCCAAGAACGAAGACAAAAAGAATTTTCCATGGTAGGAGAAACTTACTCAGCGAATTCAGTGTAAGTTCAGGAAAAACGTGGAGCTATTTGCCGACGACAGCTGGGAAACGTGTTGAATAGACGTAAAATTTACATCTATAGGATAGAAAGCTTTGAAAAATGGATAGAAAGTCGAAGCCACTCCTTTGATTAAGACATTTAGAGGCTGGGTTAAAGATTTTAAGGAATTATAATGGGAGATAGGAGGTTTCTAAGGAAATATTAAAGTTAAATTATTTTTGATATATTGCATATATATGCATACACATATGTATATGATCTCTAAATACTGCTTAATTTGATAAGTATTTAGTAAATTGATTAAACTTAAAATGAGTTTTTTATACTTTTCTTCTTGCTTACAAAATTAACAATTTTTGTGTTTATTATAGAATTTTTATTACTTTGAATGGACAATTGTAACAAAATTAAACATTTAACAAATAATAAAATTTAATCGTTAAACATTTTAAATATGTATATACGAAAGGAACATTCCTCTATATTCAACAACTATGTATCCTATGTTAACAGCGGCACTACGCAATTAAAATATTTATGTAACATTACAATAAGAAGTTTAGCACATAATTTTAACTCTTTACAACTAGTTAAAACTCGCTGGGGGACAGCATGACAAAAATGATTATAATTTGTTTGCGTGTAAGTAACTATAGTTTCAAAGTTTTAAATCTCATTAAAACTTAGGAAACTCATATATAGCATTTTGTAAAAACCTTTAAACTTTAGAAAATTTAGTGTCTTTTAACAAATGACTTTCAAGACAAGTTTGGGATACGCAATCCATCCTTATTCTTAGTTATATTTTCTTCTGCAAACATTTATAAGGCATTTTATATTTTAACCCATATTGGACCGCTGTCCTATAAACAGGACAGCAAATAAAATTCCATTTAATAATAAATTTATATATATTTCCTAATTGGAATTTATATCAACACCTTTAAAATAGACAAACTTTAGCATAGTAACAAAAAAAATTGAGAAATGAAATTATATTGTGTTGTAAAATATATTTTCCGCAACCCCTTAAAAATTGTCTTTTTTTTAATCTTTAATTTTATATTTATTATTATTGTTTTCAAACATTGTGGAGATTACTAGTAGTTTAGAAATGGAGCTAATAATGTAGCTGGAAAATTTCTTTCAAAAATATATTTTGCAAATTATTTTGGAAGGTACAGTTGCAAGATGTTCATGGAAAATAAACCTGTAAAATTTGTATATAAATTATAGTTGTTAGCATCCTAAAACGGACATCTTTTTTGTATTATCTCATACAAAAATGCCAGTTCAAGAACTGCAAGAGAAAACCAATAAAAGTATGCTTAAAAAATTAGTGTTGGACTTTGTTTTGACTAAATCAGCCTAATGTAATGTAAGTGATAATTGTTAAATTTTAGTAGTATATTGGATCGTTGTCCTATTTATAGGACAATTACTTACAAAATTAATTGCTAATTACTTAAAAAATTAAAAATATTTTTTTCAAAATTTTGATTTTATATGCTTAGCTACACCATATATTAATGATATAGATAAAGTTTTAATAACTTACAGAAATATTTAGCTGGTGTGGGGAAATATGAGTTAAGTAATATTTCTCTCTAAATCAACAACCGTAAAAACTGTGTAATATTTATTTACTAATATTAAAATTCTTCGGGATATTTCTATCTTAAAACATTTTACATTTTAATTGTTATATAAAGAACATCAAACATTTCTCCATTTTTTAAGGATACAATTTACTTTATTATACTTTAAAAACCGCTGTTGTAACTCGTCAGAAAACGGAGCACACCAAACTTATAATCGTAAATACTGATTTATTTTTCTTACTGTAAAACATCACTTCCAAAATCAGATCTATAGACATGTTTCTTATAACTTTTGTTTACTACGAAAAATAATTTTCTTGAATAAAAACTTTGATACACTTTAGTACAATTTCTTTTACCATATCTTAAATATAACCAAAAATATAGCAGTAAAATTGTTTACGCAAAATACAAGTTTAGTAAATAATTTAAGCTTTAAAATGAATTACAGTAAACTGTTACCAGAAAGGTCACGAAATACTTCGTACCGGATAATCGAATATCCTAAATATTCGAGTTTATAAAAATTTGAGATGAAATAATTTAAAAAAAACATTAACAATTATGATTAACAATGATTCATTTCCAAAATAAGATCTGTAGACATGTTTCTTATCACATTTGTTTACTACGAAAAATAATTTACTTTAATAAAAACTTTGATACACTTTAGTACAGTTTCTTTTACCATATCTTAAATAGAACCAAAAATATAGCGAGTGAAATTGTTTACGCAAAATACTAGTTTAGTACGTAATTTAAGCTTTAAAATGCATTACAGTAGACTGTTACCAGATAGGTCACGAAATACTTCCTACCGGATCATAGAATATCCTAAATATTTGAGTTTATAAAAATGTAACCCCTACCCGGGTTTTCCCGAGCTGATTTCGGGAAGGCGAAATGTACCATCTTGGCTCACCCCGAGTGTTGCTCGGGCACTGTGAAATTTTATACTGTGCAATCAGTCTTTTCCGAATTATCTCATATGTGCTTTTTATAGTTCCGAATGCTATTCTTTACTTCTCTGGCTACTAGATTATTTACTGCTCAAAGAGCAGGGAAAAACACGGTTCTACTGTCCTGATTGCGATGTTGGACTATGTGCAGTACCGTGTTTTCGATTGTATTATACAGACCAAATTTTAATTAATAATCTCATGATAATTTATGTAAATGCAAAGGATATAAATGCAATTTAATTCAAGGTAAAAGCTAGGTATTCTAAGATTTAAATTCATAGTTAGTGTGAATTGACTCCAAAATCTACTTATTTCTGACGTACAGAAAGCCAACTATACATGTAAATTATTCATTTATTTAAATTGATTGTCTTTACATTACTTTTTAGGAAATTTTTTATACGAATGATGCCACTGTGTTTAAAAAGCTATGTATGTATGAAAATAAGCATAAAAATTGACATTTTGTGACCCATAAAATCCGAAATAAAAAGAACCTGGAAAGGGTTAAGATGAAATAATTTAAAAAAAGGATTAACAATTATGATTAACAATGATTCATTTCGAAAATAAGATCTATAGAAATGTTTCTTATCACATTTGCTTACTACAAAAAATAATTTTCCTGAATATAAACTTTGATATACTTTAGTACAATTTCTATTACCATATCTTAAATAGAACCAAAATTATAGCGAGTGAAATTGTTTAAGCAAAATACTAGTTTAGTACATAATTTAAACTTTAAAATGCATTATAGTAGACTGTTACCAGAAAGGTCACGAAATACTTCGTACCGGATAATCGAATATCCTAAATATATGAGTTTATAAAAATTTAAGATGAAATAATTTTGAAAAAGGATTAGCAATTATGGTTAACAATGATTCATTTCCAAAATAAGATCTATAGACATGTTTCTTATCACATTTGCTTACTACAAAAAATAATTTTCTTGAATATAAACTTTGATATACTTTAGTACAATTTCTTTTACCATATCTTAAATAGAACCAAAAATGTAGCGAGTGAAATTATTTAAGCAAAATACTAGTTTATTACATAATTTAAGCTTTAAAATGCATTACATTAGACTGATACCAGAAAGGTCACGAAATGCTTCGTACCAGATAATCGAATATCCTAAATATTCGAGTTTATAAAAATTTGAGATGAAATAATTTTAAAACATGATTAACATTTATGATTAACAATGATTCATTTCCAAAATAAGATCTATAGACATGTTTCTTATCACATTTGCTTACTACAAAAAATAATTTTCTTGAATATAAACTTTGATATACTTTAGTACAATTTCTTTTACCATATCTGAAATATAACAAAAAAATATACCGAGTGGAATCATTTAAGCAAAATACTAGTTTAGTACATAATTTAAGCTGTAAAATGCATTACAGTAGATTGTTACCAGAAAGGTCACGAAATACTTCGTACCGGATAATACAATATCCGAAATATTCGAGTTTATAAAAATTTGAGATGAAATAATTTTAAAACATGATTAACATTTATGATTAACAATGATTTAACAACAAATAAAAAAAAATTAGACATGTTTCTTATCACATTTGCTTACTACAAAAAATAATTTTCTTGAATATAAACTTTGATATACTTTAGTACAATTTCTTTTACCATATCTTAAATAGAACCAAAAATGTAGCGAGTGAAATTATCTTAGCAAAATACTAGTTTATTACATAATTTAAGCTTTAAAATGCATTACATTAGACTGTTACCAGAAAGGTCACGAAATACTTCGTACCGGATAATCGAATATCCTAAATATTTGAGTTTTTAAAAATTTAAGACGAAATAATTTTTAAAAAATTATTAAAAATTTTAAATTATCATACAATAGGTAATTAATAATTTTTTCATTAAAACACTAGTTGAACAAACATTTTAAAGCTTTTTAGATTTACAATTAGTGCAATATAAAAAATATAAAATGAAATGTGTTTACCATATTGTTCAGTTAAGTATAAAATAAGAGAAATCTATTCTCGTTTTTCATCTGCTATTCAACTAGTTTTACTGCTCAAATTCCTCAAAATCAAATTTTCAGCATATTTGCTTACTTTTCTTGAAATGTATTTACTCAATATAATTGCATTTAAAATTGGTTAATTGGTTTAAAATATCATTATAGATAAGCACACATGTCTGTAATTGTTTACCGAAACGTACTTAAAAATTTCATGATAATAGTGCATAAAAAATACAAAAGAAAGTTAAAAATTTTTGTATGCATTGTTATATTTATAATCGTAAAAACAAAATCTAGTTTTCCCAGAGAAAAATAAACTACTAATTGCAGCATTGTTAACATCCAAGCATTTAAATTAAAAATCCTGCTTCAGAATTTATTTTAAAAAGTTCATTTAAAAACAATGTATCTTATGAAATGAATTTCTTCCCTATTACATAATAAGTGAGTTTTTTTTGTCTCTGCTTTCGCAAAACGTCCATTTCAAGTTAAAAAATAAATTGCAAACAGACGCACTCCTGAAGAAAAATTTTAAAGCATTTTTTTTTCCTTTTAAATAGTGACTTATTTTAAAAGCATCGTTTTTCCATTTGAAAAAGTGAAAAGATTGCGAAAAAGAGCTTTTAATGATAAAATTTTTTCTTAAATATTAGTATAAATTTATTTAAATTATTATCGCTCTTAGGGATTATTCCGTGTTCAAATACATTCCAAATCAGGCTATGTATATAAACGTGTTATGAGAAAAATATTATGAAGAAAATATTTTTCATATTCATTCTTAATAGCTCTTTCAGGTTAATGTAGCCAAACATTGGTCGTTTTGTTAGGGTGCTGGCCTTCGGCATTGGTGTTCGTGGGTTCGAATCCCACTGTGGCATGGATGTTCGTAGTCATTCGGAATCGGCTTTAAGCTGTAGGTCCCGGTTTCATAAGCCCCCATTTTGCAAAAAGTAGACCGTAGCACTCCAAACCAAACTAATCAAGGTTAATGTAATTCCCGTTACTTTTCCAGCTTGTTATTATGTATAAAACGGATAATCGATTATTCGGATAACTGGATTATTAAGGCTAAAACGGTTATTTCTTAGATGAAAAAAGAAATTAGGTATAACACAATACAGAAGAAAATGTTTTAATTTTTGTATACTTCTATACCACATCTTGAATTTTAGAATGAAAACTAGTTGATTCTTTTTCTTTAATCAAATTTAATTTATTAATATTTTTAATATCCTCTATATAATAATAGCCTAAGTTGTCTGTCCTCGAATTTATGAAGCGGTTGTACCTGGAATGGATACAGGCATCCATATTGGATTTTTTATGAGTTAGGGTTAGCAAAATTCAAAGCGAGTTCGAAATCCACCCCATTCCCCCTTTTTCGAGCGTTTAATGCTATTATTTCAAGTCTTATTCTCCCTCCTATTCTATACTAAACTCATTCTTGATATGAATTTAGTATAGAATAAGAGGGAGCAGCATAATATTTAATCTGGTCTGTGTTTACTCGACCCTCATATACTCTAATTAGTTCCTTCATCGGGTGGAGGCCTAGCACGTTCGGTAGAGGGTCTGCCTATTTGATCAGTTGACGGTTCCGTCCCCGACGCAGCCAAATTTTTCTAAATGTCTAATTAATTTAATATTTTCTGCTTTTCCTTTTAAATTCTTATTCCTAAAGTTGTTTTATTATTTTCAAAATAAATGTTTATTATTTTTTCAACTTTTTTTTCTAAACTATAGATCCGATTCTAAAATAAATGTGTATGAATAAGCGTTGTATCACAGCGAAAAATACTGTCATATTTAAAGCATTCGAAATTCACCTCGTCCCCCTTTTCGAGCGTTTAATGCCATTCTATCAATCCCTATTTTAGCTGCAGGCTATTAAATTTATCAATTTATTACATAATAAATAGGTAAAAATAACAATTTTTTCTAGCATTATGACGCCATTCCTTTAACTATCTCATTGGATCATTTATTTTAGATTATTTAAACATCTTCTGCATGATTTCCATACATTTTATCACTAAACTTAGATATTGCATAAATAATTTTCTTTTATATTTGGCTTCAATAATAGATTAGGTACATATGTGATAATTTTAATCGATTATTTTTGTAGTACGATAATTCTCAGCCAAAAAACAAACCATTTTTTTACCTCATAGGGTACCTTTACAATTCTGGAAAATTAAAAATTTTACGGATCCCGTCATGTAACGGGCTATATGCTAGTTAATAATAATAATAATAATATTTTATATTTTATAATAATAATATATAACATTAATATTATTAATATTTTATATTTTATAATAATAATATTATTATTAATTTATTAGAGAGGCTTCTCTGCAGATTTTTTAAAATCAATCAACATAACTAACTGGCGCGTGAAATAAAATAAGTTTCAAAAGTACTTTTAAATGTGTCTGAATTCCGCTGGTGATTTAAATTAAAAATAAAATCTAAAATAAGGTACCAGAGTAAGGCACAATAATGGCCGTATTCTCGAAAAAGAGTAAAATAGTCAAATCACGAAATTTGAGGATTACCTCTCCAGAGTTACCCAGGATCAATCGTAAATGATATTTATGAAGGGAGTCTTTTCGCATTCTTGAGTTAACACTTGATTGATCCTGCCATTGGTTGACAAAGCCATGTGGTCATAACAAAGTTATTTTACATTTGCAACCATAATGGAAATGCGATCTAAGCTTCATTTTACCACCATATATAGAATAAATTTTATTTATGTAGTAGAAAAGTGCATCGATATCGTTACAGTCATACATTTTCTTGATTATAAGTTGTAATTTTGGATATACTCTCAGTGCAATGTCACAAGTCAATAAAATTATTTTCAACTTCTATTTAAATTCTAATATTACAAAATATCAAACACTTTAACCTTATATTATCTAATTTTATTAAGGCTTGGAAATTATGATTTATTTACGTTGAGAACTATAAAAAAATCTGACTTAAATATTGCTACGATCTACCGTTAACCAAATATCAATATTAAATTGTAATAATAATATTATTTTTTTATATTTTATAATACTAATATTATATAATATTAATATTATTAATATTTATATTTTATAATACTATTATTATATAATATTAATATTATTAATATTTATATATTATAATAATAATATTATTATTTTTAATTTATTTGAGGGACGCTTTTTTGTAGATTTTTTTAAAATCAATCAACGTAACTAACTGGCTCCTGAAATAAAATAAGTTTCAAAAGTACTTTTAAATGTGTTTGAATACCGCTGGTGATTTAAATTAAAATAAAATCTGAAATGTGGTACCAGAGTAAGGCAAAATAATGGCCGTATTCTCGAAAAAGAGTCTAATAGGCAAATCACGAAATTTGAGGATTACCTCTCCAGAGTTACCAAGGATCAGTCGTAAATGGTATTTACGAAGGGATTCTTTTCTTATCTTTGAATTAACACTTGATTGCGCTTGCAGTTGGTTGACAAAGTCATGTGGTCATTAAAAAGTTATTTTATATTGGCAACCGTAATGGAAATGCCATCTAAGCGGCATTTTACCACCATAGATAGAATACGTTTAACCCCTTCCGGTATGATTTAATAATGAAAAACTGTGCATGAAATAACCATTTCATTTTTATTTAAAAAACTTGTTTCATTTTACAATTCTTACATATTCTTAATTAAAATCCACTTTTTACATAGTGTTAAATAATATCAGAAACAGTAAAATGTAGAAAATATCAAAGCAAAACATTAATAAGGTATACAGATAATAGTCTTCAAGCTAGTGGTACTTTTCAAAACAAAGTGCAAAGGAATTCTTAATTGTTTACACAGCCAAGTAGTCTCACTTTTAATTTGATTCTTGTAACACACACTGCATTTCTTAGTAGGTTTTCTTTTATTCTGATTCATTAATTTGGCAATGACTTGTACCAAGTAAACAATATACAATAGTGACTTGTGATTTTCACAAGTGATAAAAGTGTTGCCAAATTCAGCACACTAGAAATTTTAAACTAAATTAATTATCATATTTAAGAGTAACTTTAATCGCATAACGAGTGTAGCTCGTCATTGTGCGGTATGGAATGAAAAACTAATGACGACCTAGACTCGTCATTTTACCGCAAGGGGTTAATTTATGTAGTAGACAAATGCATCAATACCCTTACAGTCTTACATTTTCTTCATTACAAGTTCTAGTTTTGGAAATACTCTCAGTGCAATGTCACAAGTTCACAAAATTATTTTCAACTTCTCCTATGAATTCTAATGTTGCAAAATATCAGAAAGCGTCCTCTACAGTAATATTATCTAATTGTTAAGGCATGGAAATTATGAGTTACATTGAGAACTATAAAAAATTTGACTTAAATATTGCTATGATCTACCGTTACCCAAATAACAATAATAAATTGTAATATGAAAAGCTTTATAGAAATGAATAGTAAAATAAAATAAATGTTAAACTAGTATATAATATAAGTAAGGCATAACTGATATTAAAAATTTTAAAATAAAGAAATTTTTTTACAAATTTAGCATAATGCGAGAATTTGTATGGACACTGAACTCCACTATCATATAATTATTATTCAATACCATAATTGCATCATTAATAACTACCCGTTTTTAGAACCTACATTACCCTATTTCAATATTAGTCTGTTTCTATAAATATTTAAGTAAAAACAGACATTCGCACACATTAGAATACAAATCTATTGAATGTTGATTTTCTGCCATATTTATTAACACCTGCCATATTTAATCTGCGCATATCTAATAAATAAAATTGCAGTGAGCTAGGGTTATGGTGGAATGAATACAATTTTTGTATTTATCGCCAGAGTAACTCTTAAACCTGGCTGAACCCGTTCTGGTAAATATGGCTGTTAACGTCACAAGGTTGGAACCAGGGTAACACTTAAAACCTGGTTGAGCCCGTTCTGGTAAATATGGCTGTTAACGTCCCAAGGTTGTAATCAGGGTAACACTTAAAAACTGGTTGGGCCCGTTCTGGTAAATATGGCTGTTAACGTCCCAAGGTTGTAACCAGGTTAACACTTAAAAACTGGTTGGGCCCGTTCTGGTAAATATGGCTGTTAACGTCACAAGGTTGTAATCAGGGTAACACTTAAAAACTGGTTGGGCCCGTTCTGGTAAATATGGCTGTTAACGTCCCAAGGTTGTAACCAATTAACAACAAGCGGGGTAAATATGGAGTAAATTTGTTTTGTTTTTTCTTATAAACAAAGTTAACATTTTTAAACATTTTCGTTTCTGCCATAAAAATTATGTCTGGAAATATGTATTATTTGCCCTGAATTTTACTCAAAACCTATACATTGTATACTTAATTTATAAATAGATACAATAAATACAACGTGATATTTTGAAAAGAAAATACTTAAAATAAGCTTCAAAGGCAAGAAAATAAATATTTTATTGCTCAAAGAAAGTCTCTTGAAGCAGTATTTCTAAAGTGTATTTTTAGCTATTTTTATTTATGGCACGATTTAAAAACATCCTATAAATAAATTAACAAACAACTCGTTCTCGATTTATAATAGAAAATAACCACCACAACAAATTTATAAATATTGATAACATTTAGTTGGACAGCTCATCTCTTGAAAATTTTGAAGCCCTTCATGTAAAGCCAGATGTTTACGAAGTTTTCGAGAAGGAATAGGATTTTTATTTATTTTTTTAGATCCTTGGTGAGAGCGTTAATTAACACGTGATTTTAAAGCGACGAAGCACTAAAATCTACTTTTTATGTTTGAGATAAATTTATACTATTTATAGAAAATCGATTGCAGCCTCTGCTAATAAGTAATGCAATTATTTGATGATACGTTTTCGGAGTAATTCTCAGCTATCAGTTTTACGGTTATTTAAGAACATATTAGGATAAGCGATTGTTAAAATCTGAATTTAATTTTCCCTTTTTGTCCTATTGTATGTTATTTACCCGAGTTGAGCTTTATGGTTTTGTATTTTTAGATCTGGAAAATTTTATATCAAGTTGCTTTAAACTGCTGCAAATATTGACAAACATCGACTGTTTTTATATCCTTTGTTATATTTTTTACTATTTAGAAAATTAACATCATAAACATCAAGTAGTTTTCCCTCTTCTATTATGTATTATTAATTTTGAATATTTTAAAGGAAAACATCTAAAATATTGCAAATTTCACAGCTTTCTTTTTAAGTTGTCTAATTTCAATCACAACATTATACGTTTATGTCCATTCATGCATCAGTGTTTAGTTTAAATTCACACAAAATGAGTACTAAACAGTATGATCTCCGAAATTAGTGTTACTTTTATCATCAAACAATGTGTTTATAAATGTCAAAACTTAACCGCTTACCTGATTATCCCGAGTTATCTCGGGATCATATATATTGCAGCCAATTATTATCCTGAGAAAATTCGGGCGAATCAGAATTTGTCTGTACGATTTGTTTTACCACTGTTTTACTCGGTCTGGAAGAAATGAAAGAAAATATTCAGCTTTGATCGGTAGTTTGCCCTGTTTTGTTGGTTCGCCGTCCTTTTGGCGGAACTAATCAAGTGTTTTCCACTGAGTAGAAAACTAATTTCAGAAAATTATTGTGACGAGTTTTTTGCCATAGATTATCAGGAAGACCCAGTATTAGTCCTTTACCACTCAGGTTAACCTCAAGGCATTTTCCAGATGTTATTTGTACTATGGAAAAAAATCAAATCCAACGAGACAGTGTACTCTCTCTGTGCTCAAGTAAAAACGGATTTGAGAGTTATGGCAATACGAAAATAGACCAGATAACAGTGTTCTGAATGTCATGTATCACTTTGTGCTGTCCATTGTTTCAAAAACTATCATACAAAGACTAATATTAAACTTTTTTTTTCATTTGCCCGAGATAACTCGGGATAGGAAACTAATATTAAAACTAAATTCTTTTACACAAGTAAAAAAAATTAAAAATTCAACTTAAAACCTCCATATTTTGTTTTATTTTATTTCCTTGTATTTAATAAAAAAGAAAAAACGGGATGATTTTTTGCAATCTTTTTTCAAAAAAAATTTGTAAGGAAATGGTTAAAACAATAACATTAGCTGTTATTAAATTTTTCCACAAAATGAGCACAGTTCCTCATCATTTTAAGAATAGAATATATTGACTAAATTATGCATAACATGCTATAATTTTCTTAAACATTATACAGAATAATAATGAGAATAAGTATGTTATTTTAGTACATAAACAACCATATAAATTTAAATGCATAAACAAATTTATATTAAATTTTTTATTTATAGATAATATTAAAAGGGATTTACTTAAACATTCAGTAAAAATTCCATTTTTTCACGGCAAAATATATTTAGCAGAAAAAGGATTTAACAGGACTCGAAGGCCACGAAGTCCTCTTGTAGAAAAAAAGTACGATAAAGGAGAGATTCATATACTAAAGTATGGTAGTAAACCAGCGCAAAGGCAGTAATGAGAAAAAATGGAACCCTTGGGTGAAGATAGTGGCTAGAGGAGAACTAGACATATCATAAAAGATGGCATGAGATTTCTATGATATAATAAATGAAGAGTGACAAGTTGACATGCCAGCTAACAGCCTTCCACGGTCTTTGTAAACACTGCTTGCGTGCAACAAGAGCAACATGTGGACATGTAGTATCAATACTAAGATAAATAAGTCAGAGTTAAGGTTAAGGAGTTGTTGATAAAATTCTTTGATATATTAATATAAAATTTTATGATGGCAAAGTAATGATTGGAAGAAATGATAGAAGGGATGTCGGAGATAAGTTGTAATGATGAAAAAAATTTAGAAAAGAGTGAGGACATTAAGAAAGTGGCGAAGTCCTATGTATGGGATTTTCTGATCAAGCATTACGTCTTTTCCTGCATACAGCTAGATGTGCCAAATATCTTTTCCAATACCTAGCATGTCCTGCTCTTATACATCTACCGGATGGGGCTTGTTAATGTCTACGTCCTTGATATGTTATACTCTCAGTACCTGATAAAGCTATAGCACATTTTCCTAACCTTTTATCATAACTCTTAAAAATATTTAAAATTAATATTTCATTACACGACTTTGGAATTATGTTTCGCCTCCCTGTATATATTTTAAATTTGAATCTAAAATGTAAAATAAAAAATATATAAAGCACAATATAATACTTAAAAAATTAAGGCCTTGAGAAACCCTAAAGTTATTATTATGTTAAAGAAGACATTAAATAATTAAGCAATACTATAAAATAAATGTTCAAGTAAATGTTCAATTGTAAATGTTCAAGTAAATTTATTTTAATGAAGACATAAGACAATAAAATTTATTTACCGTACTTAATACAGTCAATGTCTAACTGTGAATAAAATTTAAAAATAGAAATAATATGCTTCGGTTGTATAAATATTAAAATCTAGCCAATGTTTCTTCATCAGGATTTAAATATAGTCAAACCTATAAGGAATTATAATGTACTATTTATTATTATAAAGAAGTTATGAATTTTCTATGACTTAGATCCGCCATTATATAATTTGTCCCCTTGATAATTAAGGTTGTGAAATTTAATTCGCTTAACTGCGGAAGAGCCGCCGGTATTGCGAATCAATTCAGCGCACTAAACTTCGAATCTAATATAAATATTAAAACCTAACTAATGCTTCTTCATTAAGATTGAAATCTAGTTAAATCTCTAAAATATTATTATGAACAATTTAGTATTATGAAGAAGTTATGAATTTTTAATGATTTATATCCGCCATCATATAATTTTGTACTTAATAGCTAAGGTTGTGAAAATTAATTCGCTTAACCAGGTAAAAACCGCCGGTATTGTGAATTAATTCAGAGCACTCCACTTCGCATCTAATACAAATATTAAAATCTACCAAAAATTAAATCATCAAGATTGAAATCTAGTTAAATCTATATGAAATTATAATAAACTATTAAATATTAATAAGAAGTTATGAATTGTCATTGACTTAGATCCACCATCATACAATTAACTTCCCTTAATAGCTAAGGTTGTGAAATTTAATTGGGTTAACCGGGGAAAAGCCGCCGGTATTGCGAATCAGTTTAGTGCACTCCACTTTGAATCTAATGTAACTATTAAAATCACAATGTTTCTTCATCAAGATTGAAATCTAGTTAAATCTATAAGAAGTCATAATAAACAATTTAATATTATGAAGAAGCTATGAATTTTTAATGACTTATATACGCCATCATATAATTTTTCCCTTAATAGCTAAGTTTGTGAAATTTAATTCGGATAACAGGGGAAAAGCCGCCGGTATTGCGAATCAATTCAGCGCACTGAACTTTGCATCTAATACAAATATTAAAATCTACCTAATGTTTCTCCATCAATATTGAAATCTAGTTAAATATATAAGAAATTATAATAAACTATTCAATATTATGAAGAAGTTATGATTTTTCAATGACTTAGATCCGCCATCATACAATATTTTCCCTTAATAGCTCGTGTCGTGAAATTTAATTCGGTTAACTGGGGAAAAGCCGCCGGTATTCCGAATCAATTCAGCGCACTCCACTTCGCATCTAATATAAATATTAAATTCTACCTAATGTTGAAATTTAGTTAAATCTATAAGGAATTATAATAAACTATTTATATTATGAGGAAGTGATGAATTTTCAAGGGCTTAGATCTGCCCTCGTATATTATTCCCCTATTAGCTAAGGTTGTGAAATTTAATTCGGTTAACCGGTGAAAAGCCGCTTGTATTGCGAATTAATTCAGCGCACTTTCCACTTCGCATCTACTTATATAAATATTAAAATCTACTTGATGTTTCTTCATCACGATTGAAATCTAGTTAAATCTCTAAGAAATTATAAACTATTTTATATTATGAAGTTCTGAATTTCAAGGACTTAGATCCGCGATCATATAAATGTTTTTCCCTATTAGCTAAGGTTGTGAAATTTAATTCGGTAAACCGGGGAAAAGCCACTGGTATTGCGAATCAATTCAGCGCACTCGACTTCGCATCTAATATAAATATTAAAATATATCTAATGTTTCTTCATCAAGATTAAAATCTAGTTAAATCTCTAAACAGTTATTATGAACTATTTATTATTATGAAGTTATAAATTTTTAAATGACTTAGATTCACCATCATATAATTTTTTTCTTTATTAGCTAAGGTTGTGAAATTTAATTCGGTTAACTGGGGAAAAGCCGCCGGTATTGTGAATCAATTCAGCGCACTCCACTTTGCATCTAATATAAATATTAAATTCTACATGATGTTTCTTCATCACGATTGAAATCTAGTTAAATCTCTAAGAAGTCATAATGAACAATTTAATATTATGAAGAAGTTATGAATTTCCAATGAGTATACCGCCATCATATAATTTTTCCCTTAATAGCTAAAGTTGTGAAATTTAATTCGGATAACTGTTGAAAAGCCGCCGGTATTGCGAATCAATTCAGCGCACTGAATTTTGCATCTAATACAAATATTAAAATCTACCTAATGTTTCTCCATCAATATTGAAATCTAGTGAAATCAATAAGAAATTATAATAAACTATTTAGTATTATGAAGAAGTTGTGAATTTTCAATGAATAAGATCCGCCATCATACAATATTTTCCCATAATAGCTAATGTCGTGAAATTTAATTCGGTTAACCGGAGAAAAGCCGCCGGTATTGCGAATCAATTCAGCGCACTCCACTTCTCATCTAATATAAATATTAAATTCTACCTAATGTTGAAATCTCGTTAAATCTATAAGGAATTATAATGAACTATTTATATTATGAAGAAGTGATGAATTTTCACTGACTTAGATCCGCCCTCATATATTTTCCCCTATAAGCTAAGGTTGTGAAATTTAATTCGGTTAATCGGGGAAAATCCACTTGTATTGCGAATTAATTCAGCGCACTCTCCACTTCACATCTACTAATATAAATATTAAAATCTACTTGATGTTTCTTCATCACAATTGAAATCCAGTTAAATTTCTAAAAAAATATAATAAACTATTTAATATTATGAAGGTCTGAATTTTAAGGACTTAGATCGGCGATCATATAAATGTTTTCCCCTATTAGCTAAGGTTGTGAAATTTAATTCGGTAAACCAGGGAAAATCAGCGCACTCGACTTCGCATGTAATATAAATATTAAAATCTACCTAATGCTTCTTCATCAAGATTAAAATCTAGTTAAATCTCTAAACAGTTATTATGAACTATTTATTATTATGAAGTTATGAATTTTTAAATGACTTAGATCCACCATCATATAATTTTTTTCTTTATTAGCTAAGGTTGTGAAATTTAATTCGGTTAACCGGGGAAAACCCGCTTGTATTGCGAATTAATTTAGCGCACTCTCCACTTCGCATCTACTAATATAAATATTAAAATCTACTTGATGTTTCTTCATCACGATTGAAATCTAGTTAAATCTCTAAGAAATTATAATAAACTATTTAATATTATGAAGTTCTGAATTTCAAGGACTTAGATCCGCGATCATATAAATGTTTTCCCCTATTAGCTAAGGTTGTGAAATTTAATTCGGTAAACTGAGGAAAAGCCATTGGTATTGCGAATTAATTCAGCGCACTCGACTTCGCATGTAATATAAATATTAAAATCTACCTAATGCTTCTTCATCAAGATTAAAATCTAGTTAAATCTCTAAACAGTTATTATGAACTATTTATTATTATGAAGTTATGAATTTTTAAATGACTTAGATCCACCATCATATAATTTTTTTCTTTATTAACTCAGGTTGTGAAATTTAATTCGGTAAACGGGGGAAAAGCCAGTGGCATTGAGAATCAATTCAGCGCACTCAACTTCGCATGTAATATAAATATTAAAATATACCTAATGTTGAAATTTAGTTAAATCTATAAGGAATTATAATAAACTATTTATATTATGAGGAAGTGATGAATTTTCAAGGGCTTAGATCTGCCCTCGTATATTATTCCCCTATTAGCTAAGGTTGTGAAATTTAATTCGGTAAACTGGGGAAAAGCCACTGGTATTGTGAATCAATTCAGCGCACTCGACTTTGCATCTAATATAAATATTAAATACTACTTGATGTTTCTTCATCACGATTGAAATCTAGTTAAATCTCTAAGAAATTATAATAAACTGTTTAATATTATGAAGTTCTGAATTTCAAGGACTTAGATCCGCGATCATATAAATGTTTTACCCTATTAGCTAAGGTTGTGAAATTTAATTCGGTAAACCGTGGAAAAGCCACTGGTATTGCGAATCAATTCAGCGCACTCGACTTCTCATCTAATATAAATATTAAAATCTATCTAATGTTTCTTCATCAAGATTAAAATCTAGTTAAATCTCTAAACAGTTATTATGAACTATTTATTATTATGAAGTTATAAATTTTTAAATGACTTAGATTCACCATCATATAATTTTTTTCTTTATTAGCTAAGGTTGTGAAATTTAATTCGGTTAACCGGGGAAAATCCGCCGGTATTGTGAATCAATTCAGCGCACTCCACTTCGCATCTAATAGGGAAAGGTAGAAGTTGACTTTCTGTGGTATTGGGGGGGGAGAGGTCTTGAATAGATAACAAGATTGAATTTGTTCTACTCACGCAGTTTCCTATGCAGCTCATCGATTCTGTCGAGTTCAAAACCGTTATCCGTGAATTGATATTTTGTGCTGAAAAGCAGCGCCTTTAGTTTCCGATATCGAGTATTAGTTCAGAACTGTTACTGAACTTAAATGGAAACAAGGGAGATATCTTTGTTTTGATATTCTCTCATTAGTAAGTTAGATATCTTTCTTTAAAGATTCATGATACTGAGGTAATAAAAGACTTTTGATGTAAAATTTCCAGTAAATAATCTACATATTAATTAATAATTTTGTTCTGTTTATATCTACTACCCGGGCAATACAGTCAATACAAAGAAGAGTATGAAAACCGAAATACGGTAGCTGAATTTCAAAGTTCCCATAGTCAGTACTTTATTAGAGTACAGCTTACAAGTTATTTGAAATTAATAAATATATTTAAATCATTTATTAATATATTATAACTATAATTCTAAAGAATAATAATTTGTATGGAAAGATGAGTTTTAAGAAGAATCATAAATAGTATTATGAATTTTATTATTAAAATTAATTCGTACATTTTATAAAACACTTTTTGGTGCACTCTATATGTATTCTTATGTAGCTTTTTCTGTATTATTATCAATGCTTGATCGTCATATTTGTAGTCTTAGGCAATAGTTCTTTCAGTTTATTATTCCAATGAACTCCAGATATCGGTAACAAAAATATTTCACTGCAATCTTTTGACAATAATACATGATTATTTATTTATGGAAAGACTACTTTCTCTTATGTATGAATTGAACTTTTCAATTATTTTCTAGCACATGAAAAATCTTCTTTTTAAATTTTTATATTCCAATCTTGTTTATATAAATCCAAAGAAATATGTTGAAATGAAATTCTTCTGTAAAATTTATTATTTGCAAGATTCTTTTGTCATAAACTTATCACTGCTTCAGTCTGCAATATGTGCTCTAGATGATAAAAAGTAAACTATTAAATCATTGTAAATCCTATTTCACTATTACCTAATTCTTTCTACAAAAAAAAAAATTTAACCATCAGTATTTATGTAATTTTTATGATACAATCTAGTTTGTAGAACAGAATACAATTGGAAATGAGCTTTTATATTTGTTAATTTTGAACATGAATACCAGTTACAGTTGTGATTGTTGTTAAAACGGTATCCAAACATGTTATCCATGTCTAATCACTCACGATAGCAAAGTAATGCTCTAAGCAACTCATAACTAAAAATTCATCTCAAAATTTAACCCTCTAAGCGGTTCGCACGTACAATTCTGCCAAACCGATGATATCTTCAAAGCGGTTGTCACGTACAATTTTAGAGCTCCAAAAACGTTCCGACAATGGATGTAATGTACATTTCTGCCAGTGTTTGGGGTAGGAGGGTCAAGTCGATTGTTTAGAAACAGCATCCCTCTTTGACTGACATTTATTGAGGGATGCACCCCTACTCCCTGAGACTCAAAGATGCTGATAGCTTTTCATGGCTTTGTAAATCTCTATTTCGAAGTATTTCGTTTGCGTTAACAAATGTATCTCTAATTGCACTACTTAAATATCTTGGATAACTTACGTAAAAAAATATAAATAATTTTCTTAAAGAATATTTTTATTTGTACTTTTAGAATCCATTATTTCTTATGGGATGATATTCGAGACTTGACGAGCTTTATGTGTATTAAAAATTAACAATCTATAATATCTCTTTATATATCTATTTATAACCGGAAGTAAAGGCACAATAACGGGTGTGGGTTTCTCGTATTCCAATCTATTCGACAAAGTGTGAAAAAAAATCATAGAACACGTTGGTCACTGGCACAATAAAACTTTAACGTATTTTTGGAGACTTTTTTTAATCGGTGTGTTCCACTCGGAGGGTTAAAAAGGCAAACATACTAGATTATTACAGCAACATCTTCAGGTATAAAAGTATTAGCTTTAATTTTGTAAAAGAATTACATACGAAATGTGCTTAAATTACATATACGTTTTATAGTGTATGGTACAATTCTCATGTATTTACGAAATACACTAGTGTAAATTTAATTAATTCTTAAATAATAACAAAACTATCTGACTATACAGAATTATTCAGAACACAAAGAATGCAGCAAACGGTCAATAGTATTAAATTAGATATATTATACAGGCAATTAAATAATTTACCTATTTTTTTTTTATTAACAACTGCATTTGTGTAGATGGTTTCATATTTTAAATTTCATATTAAATAATTCTCATTTAAAAATGGAAAAATATTTTTCTATAAATTAAATTTTAATTAATTCATTGGGCTAATGTGGAACAATATCTTCAATCCTTTCAATACTCTAGACTAATTTTATACAGCCTGTATATTTAACTTTAAATATAACTATAGCAACAAAATTCATAAGATTTAAACTTATCACTGATTCAGCGTGTAATTTGTGCTCTCCAGATGATAAAAGTAAACTTATGAAATTATTGTAAATTCTATTACCTGAATAATTTCTAGTTCTACAAAAAAAAAAAAAAAAATTTAACCATCAGTATTTTAGTCATTTTTATGATATAAATATAGTTTGTAAAACAGAATGAAATTAGAAATGAGCTTTTTATATCTGTTAATTTTGAATATGAATAAAATACGTTTGGAGTTGTTATTACGGTATCCAAAAATATTATCCATTTTTATCACTCATGATAGCGAAGTAACTCTCTAAGCAGCTCATAACTAACATGAATCTCAGAAAATAGAGAAAAGGCAAAGACATACTACACCTTCAGATATAAAACTGTTCAGCTTTAACTTTTACAGACGAAGTTACACCAAAAATGTGCTTAAACTACATAATAAAGATTATGGTACAATTCTCAAATATTTACTTAATATACTCATATGTAAAATTAATGAATATTTAAATAGTACCAAATCTTCTCGCTTATTATCTTCGAAACTAGAACCCTTCAGAAAACAAAGCATTGAACAAACGGTCAATAGCATTAAATTAGCATATTTTATATACTCAAATAACTTATTCATTTTGTTTAAATTCTAACAACTACAGTTGTATATTTTAAAAGTTTTGGTATTTGAATAATTCTCATTTTAAAAATGGAAAAATATTTTTCTTCAAATTAAATTTTAATTTATTCGTTTTGTCTCTTGTGGAACAATATCTTCCATCCTGCGATACCCCAGACTAATTCTTTATACAGCTCGTATTTTAAGATTTAAAATCTGACTTCAGTAATGAAATTCATAACATTTTTGTCAAAATCTTTTACATGTAATAATTTGTGTTTTCCAGACTTAAGCGAGATTTGACGACACAAAACTTGAGAAACAGGATTACCTCGAAAGAAAACCTTGTTTATATGCATAATGTATCACAAAAATAGAAGAGAAAGAATAAATAGATGAAAGGTAGAATATACTTAAATTCTTCTCCTTGAAATACTTTTTAACTTCTAATTAAAGTTTATATTTCTCTAAGACTGTTTTTTAAAATGTTATACATACAAATAAATATTTAAACATTATCTACATTGCACATAAACTAAATTTTTAATTTCAAAAATTTGTCTGCATTTTCATTTCTTTTACAACATATTGGTAATAAATATGATGCATTCTTAAATATATGAGTTTTGAAAAGATATTTACATTACAATAAAAGAATTACAAATATGAGACTTTGAAGAAAATCTATATGATCTATTATTCGTATCCACTTACCTAAAAATTAAGTTTTAATATATATATTATGTTCATTATAAATGTTAATGGCACTTCAGAAACTTTTTGAAAATATTATAATGTCTAAAGAAAGTCAAAGAAATGTTTAGATTAGTAGAGCGTATTCCGATAAGATAATGAAATAAAATTCCATTCTCGTATTTCTTTAATATTTTAGAGTATTATTTAATTTTATTTATTGAATATTTTCTCTTAATTTTTTGTAAAACGAACTATAGAATCTGTCAACTGTAATAATTTTCTAATCTAAAATTTTTAAGTTTTCACTTGAAAATATTTTAACATATTATAATTCCAATACTATATGTAGTTTCAGTTCTAAAAGAGGCAAAATATTATGAAAACTTATTGCCTTGCATTTCGGATATATCTTGTAAAAATTTACACTACCGAAAAAAGTCAATGAAACATGCAATTTAGTACAACGTATTCCAATAATGTAATTAACTGTGTTTAAGTATTTCAATCTCTTATGCAATAAAGTTGTTTTTCTAGAGTTTCATTTAGTTAAAGTTATTGAATATTTTCTATAACTTATGGAAATCCCATCGAGATAAATTGTCATATTTTTATAATTTAAGAAAAGTTGTACATTTCAAAACTTATAAACTTTTATACAACCTTTTTTGGTTCAAAATGTTCTGCTTCTTTTAAATGATTTTTTACAAATTTTACTAAATTTCTTTAAAATAATAATTAGTTCTTTAATTTAATTAGTATATTTTTATGATATCGTAAAAAATAAACATGTAATATTTAAACAAAACTATCCACGACGTAACTTTTGAAATATGTATATTAAAAACTAAATTTGCAAAACAAAGTGATTTAAGATACCTGTTTCATTCTATAAATCGAAACTTCAAAGGTATCTCACATTTTGGAACTAAGAAAAATTAAAAACTTTTAAGACATTGAAAATATATCAACCCCTTCCGGTATGATTTAATAATAAAAAACTGTGCATGAAATAACCATTTAACTTTTATTTAAAAAACTTGTTTCATTTTACAATTCTTACATATTCTTAATTAAAATCCACTTTTTACATAGTGTTAAATAATATCAGAAACAGTAAAATTAAGAAAATATCAAAGCAAAACATTAATAAGGTATACAGATAATAGTCTTCAAGCTAGTGGTACTTTTCAAAACAAAGTGCAAAGGAATTCTTAATTGTTTACACCGCCAAGTAGTCTCACTTTTAATTTGATTCTTGTAACACACACGGCATTTCTTAGTAGGTTTTCTTTTATTCTGACTCATTAATTTGGCAATGACTTGTACCAAGAAATTCTAAGTAAACAATATGCAATAGTGACTTGTGATTTTCACAAGTGATAAAAGTGTTGCCAAATTCAGTACACTAGAAATTTTAAACTAAATTAATTATCATATTTAACAGTAACTTTAATCGCATGACGAGTGTAGCTCATCATTGTGCGGTATGGAATGAAAAACTAATGACGAGCTAGACTCTTCATTTTACCGGAAGGGGTTAAAACAGCATATATCATCCTGTTATAATATAAAGCTGAAAAATTTACTTACCTATATGTGACTTGCTATACATTTTGACAATTTTCAAGTCTTGCTTTAAAATTATTTTTTTTAAATATACTCATATTTATAAAATTTTCCACTTAATTTTATTCTTCAAAAAATGCTTTTAAACAGCTTCCAATAAAACATATTTATCAGGCTAATTATTATCGAATTATTTAAGAAGCTACAGTAAAAATCTGTAACGTTGTAATTGCTTTTCAGCCTCAAATTAGGAATTTAGGTAGTTCAGTTGCTTAAAAATTTAAAACTAAACATTTTAACTTATTGTGACACGATACAAAATTTAGAAGGGAATGCGAATACATTCTAATTAAAATGGTTTGACTTACTGGGTTTTTTTATACCCAGAGGAATATCTCCAATGTTAAGTTTTTAAATTGGAAAAATCACAGGAAAGGAGCAAACTTCCGAAATCACTAAACACTAAATGGTAATAGGTAAGGCTTGTAAATTCACCTCCTTTTTTATCGGTAATTTAGTAAATGAAGATCTGAATGTTAGTTTACCATTGATTCATGGATGATTTTCTTAAATAATAACAAAGAATTAAGGAAAAGGTACTAAATACTTATAATGAATAGTGTACTTTTATTTTAAGGGTAAATTGGTGAACAGGAATTATGTAAAATTAAAACACTTATGTCTAAAATATTGTCAATAATAAAATTGTTTCATTTTTTTATAAACTTATAATAATATTAACAAAAGACTGAAAATTGTACAATTCAAAAAAGGCATGCAAAGATTCATTCAGATACAACAGATAAATTTTAAACATTGATATTTCTAAAAAAGCATATTAATAAAAGCTTAAATTTTAAAAAGTTTTAATCAAGAAATAAAGAATCAAATTTTAGTCAAAGAATCTAGCTGCTGAAAATGAACTTTAGGGTTCAACACTCGTTGTTTAAATGGTTTTCTACAGTATAAATATTGTACATAAAATCATTTTAAACATTATTTTATCAAGGAATCCTTTTTAATTATTGTTATTTACCAGCAAATATCTCGCCTTGAAAGAAAATTTATTTTATATAGTCTCAAATAAAGATAAAATTCCACCATGGACATTATTGTTTCTTTAATGGAGCGGCTGCGATTTAATTAGGTCTTCTCATTACCCAGTAATCCCGGGCAATAAAAAATAATAGAGGCTGAAATCACTGTGTAACATTGAATAAAAATTAGCACGATACATATCTATCTATCTATCTATCTATCTATCTCTCTCTCTCTCTCTCTCTATATATATATATATATATATATATATTTATTTATCAGGAGTTTTTGTTATGTTGTGAACATGGATAGAGTTTGTAATATATATATATATATATATATATATATATATATATATATATATATATATATATATATATATATATATATATATATATATATATATATATTATATATATATATATATATATATATATATATATATATATATATATATATATATATATATATATATATATATATATATATATATATATATATATATATATATATATATATATATATATATATATATATATATATATATATATATATATATATAATATATATATATATATATATATATATACATATATATATATATATATATATATACATATATATATATATATATATATATATATGTATATATATATGTATATATATATATATATATATATATATATATATATATATACTTTTAATTTTATATATATATACTTTTAATTTTATTTTTAATTTCATTAACAGCACAATCATTATTCCTTGTTACTACCTTTATAAAGTTTAAACTCCCTTTTGGCTCACCCAGTATATAGTACATCAACAGTATTATCTAGAAAAAATTGTTATCATTAGTATAAAATTCTGCATTACTGATTTTCAAGGCTTCTACGATTTCAAACTTCTCAATATTACTAGTGTACTGCGATAGCACCGTTCTAAATATCAAATGTTTGTTTTGTTTCCCAATCAGAAAAATATTATAGACCACTTTTGTTGCAATTAAAATAAAATAGTCAGAAAAATGCATGTTAATGAATAAATTTTACATCAGAAAAATAACTTTTTTAATCATTTGGAAAAATATTTATGCTTTGTCTTAATATTGCGAAACAAAATTACAGAAACTACCTTAAAATACTTTTGTAAACAAATTTTTTTCTCTATAGAATAATAATGTAAGCTGTTTCAATGCGTAAACACAATAGTTTTGGAAAAAAATATTACCTTTAGAATTTAAGCTTTCTTTGAATGTGTTTGTCTTTTCATGTCTATAAAAATGCCAGTGCTGCATTTAATATGGTTTCGAAACTTTATGCTTGCGTGAGTAGGTTTATGCGTGCAAGAACGATTGTTCACACGTAAAAATTTAACGCTTACAAAAGTTTAAAAGCATGTATTAAATATTCTGGGACTATAATCATGGAAATATTTAACTTCAGCCTTATAAAAGCCTTTTCTCTTTCTATATACAATACAATTTAGAACTATGTTTCATTTTAAAAGACTGTGGGTTGTTTATCTGGCCAAATATTCAATGATGTTTCCGTAAACTGCAGTAGAACACCTTTATAAAAATTCTGATATGGACACCATATAACTTCTTTGTTTGACAATTATTTTATATTTTTTTATTTATTTTGTTAAATGCTTAATCAAAACTATTGTTTGGACATTCGTTTTAAGATTTAAAACTAGTTTTGTTTCTCAAGATCACAGCGTAGTTTAGATAGGGCTTAAATACTGCCAGCTACAGTACGCCTGAATACTAGTTAGTAAACGCTGTGTTATATAGATATTTTGTACTAAATTGAAGTTTTTAACGATTAGAATACATACTTCACTCTTTTCAAAAAAGTAATATACAATAGAAATTCAAAATTATTTTCTGAAAATAATAGAAGGATAATTTTTCCTAAAAAATAGAAATCGAATGCATTGCTTATGCTGCTTAAAAAAGCCTTGCATATCTTTCTGTGTACAATAAAATTCATTCTAGAACTATGCTTCATTTTAAAAGGCTGTGGGCTGTGCTGTTTATTGGATAAGATCTGGCTAAAAATTCGATTATGTTTCTATAAATTTCAGTAGAACAACTTTATAATAATTCTGATATGGACACCATATAATTTCTTTGTTTGACTATTATATTATATTTCTTTATTTATTTCGTACAATGCTTAATCAAAATTATTGTTTGGACATTCGCTTTATGAAAAGCTAGTTTCGTTTCTCAAAATCACAGTGTTGCCTAGATAGGGCTTAAATACTGCTAGCTACAGTACGCCAGAATACCAACTCTTACTAAGTTATTAAACATTGAGTTATATAGATATTTTGTACTAAACGGAAGATTTTCACAATTACAATACATACTTCACTCTTTACCAAAATGCAATACATACTTCACTCTTTACCAAAGAAATTCAAATGTATTTTCTGAAAATAATAGAAGGATAATTTTTCCAAAAAAGGGGAAATCGAATGCATTACTTCTGCTGCTTAAAAAAGCATTGCTATATTTGTATATGAATACATAGATATGTGTGAGTTGCATTGTTGTAGAGTTAATAAGATTTATATTAACATATTTCGTTATATAGACTGTAAAGCACATTTTTCTGTTGCGCTATGCTAGCGTATGACCTGTCCGACTACTTAACATTGACAGGTATGCTTTATGTTCTTTGACCGTCACTGAGATGCATTAAATTGCTTCCGAAATTTTAAGGACAACAAATAACAAGATTGATGAAAATTAAAGGTAGAATAAAAACATAACCTGACGCAACAAGATGAGGTGAAGGAGAGTTCCATATAAAAAAAATTCGATATTGCGTTCTCTCACTCCAATCAGAGAGATCTCTTCAGGTCCAGGCTATATCCGGACTCTCGAACTCAACTGAACTTCTCTCCCTTCTTCAGGGGGTCAACTTCTGGAAACTTAATCCCTTCCGAAAAGGGAATCCTCCTTTCACTTCTGCCCTGCAAAAAGAAAACAAATGACACATCCAAAAAACCTTATCAGCTCCGTTAGCCGGCAGGCTCCTGTTCATTCCAAAGCAACGCCGGGTGAAGAGGTCAAAGGAATCGATTTTACAGATATAGTGAAGTTACCTGACCACGACCAGAGGCACATCTGCATCAGGTCGTGAGTCCAAATCCCTTACGAAGACTTCTGATTGTAGTCATAAGTGGAAGTGCACAAATGTAATAACAGTCCAAGTTTCGATATTTTACGGTAAACTGTTTTTTAATTACGCTTCGAAGAGGATACACTTTAAATAAAAATTTTACTCTGCATTAAGTGTGTATTTCAACTAAAAAACATCAGCAGACTTTATCGCAATGCAAAACACAAAATTTTTACTTTCTACAGGTAAACGATTTTCAACTATCCGGCAGAGTTAATATAAGTTCCATTGAATTGTTTTGATATATAGAATGTAGATTCTATTTTAAAATGTATGCACAAGTAGATATTATCTCAACTCTAAAAACAAAATTTTGTACATTCTTATCCAATTGTTTTTGACTTATGCCTCACAGACTTAGTATATATTCTATTGAAATATTTCGCTGCATAGATTGCAATCAAAAGCTAAGGTTCAGTAATAGACATTAAAGTAATTGTTCTACTTCTAATTACTTTAGTGTTATCCAAGATACATACTTGCTTGTGTACAGACTCCAAGAGTATCCTTGAAAATGCACAACAGCCCCTAAGGGGCCAAGTCTTACGGTGCCAATCTCCGTTTGCGTGACCAAAGGCCCTGGGGTTCGAAGTTCCGGTTAGGTGGTCGATCTTACGCGGAACCCCCAGTGTTCCCAAGCATGCTTGGTCCTCAATTTCTCTACCCACTGAAGGGATGAAAGGCTGAGTCAACCTTGCCCAGCTCGGGGACCGAAACTCCAAGAGTATACTAGTCTTAAAATGTTTAAGAATTGTGAAAACTGATAATTAAAGCTAATTTGTACTTACATACAATCGTAACATTGAGTCTAGAGAAAATTCTGTCAGGCAGGCTAAATACAAACGTTTCGTTAATATCAGAGCTCTAAAATTTATGGTGGGCACAATACTATTTTTGTACTTTGTACAAGAAATTTAAAA